>OZ026525.1:70506804-70575236 GCA_964019695.1 Loripinus fragilis | reverse complement strand
TATGATGACTGGCATTTCAGATCTATATAATATGACTTTTCAGTATAGACGCTAAACACATTATTTAGTCCTTAAATTGCCAGCAAAATAACTGCATCTGAAAATGTCTATTTAACATAAGCACAGAGGCAGACATTGTGGACCCAGATCAGACTGCTCCTACAGGAGCAGTCTGATCTGGGTCCACACTGTTTGTCTATTAGGCTTCAAATATTTTAGTGGACTACAAAAAACATACATTTTGTGATTATGCGCTTTAAGGGTTAATAAATGTGAGTTCAGTGTGTATACGGTTAGGATTTTCATGAAAAGCACGCACCTTTGCTCGGCCCAAATAACTTATTTATATTCTTCACCAAATTATAAATACAACCTGATTTCCCTTCTTTAGCAGATGAACTAGCCGAACCACGCCCAGATATGAATATTAAAGTTGCAGCCTTTACAGTAAGCGAAAAGTCTATTAATACCTAATATTGACAATAGGATGGACGTTGTTTTTCTGTAGTCGAGTGTCGTTTATTAAAATAGTGTATAGATAAACAAAGTTAAACAGGCACTCATTAATCTTCGACATCATTCGGTCACGTTCGGTACATCATTCGGCCACGTTCGGTGTGTATTAGCTATTTTGATTGATTAATGCATGGAACAAGTATCTCTTAGCAAGGTGATCTGACAATGCTGAGGCAGTGGTGTAGTGGTAAGACGATTAACTCATATTCCGGATTGCGAGGGTTCGATTCCCACTAGGTACAGTTATTTTAGGCATCATTTTTAAGTTTATATTATTTTTGAGTTATGATCATATTGTTTCTTGTTTATTTTAATTTAATGGATAGTTGACATGATGTCTGTTTTCAAGACTGATAAGAGATTATTTATGGTCGGAAGCTGATGGCGGTGGGTGTAAAACTCCTGCACATTGTTTCTGATAACAGCCTCAGCAAAGTCATCCACAGGTTTGTATTATCCTCTTTTCGAACTTTGCGGCGACGAAAATGTACCGGTTTCTCGAAGTTCTTTTCGTACTCGGAAAACGGTTCTTCTGCTGACCCCAGTTGCCTGAACACAGTGAACAGTATGTTGAATATATGATGAGCTGTCCCGCCCTGAGTGTTTCTCAAAATAGGTTGAAACATAAGCTATGAGAAAGTCGTCTTTTGATTTTAATTGTTTTAAAGATTTCTCAGTAGACATCATAGTTCCTAACTAATATAATGCTTTAAAATGAATTATATTACATTTACTTTTGCACGTAGTCTTTTAAAAATCGTGCAAGTCATGATTTATGATAAAAATGAAAATATTTAAAAAATATATATATATTACGAGGGTTGTCCCAGTAAATCGTGGACTTTTGTTCTAACACGAGACTGTGTACCAGTAATTCTATGATATTTTCAGGATGTGTTTATATACTAATGGGAACCCTTTTGTATAAATATGGGTGGAATCGCAGTTTAGATAACAAATTTATGAACCTTTACTTGACGATATGACGGCGTGAACGGCGCACGTCAAAATATTTGTAATGAAACTATTCTAGTCCAAAAGGTGATGTACATTTAATCAAATTTCGCTTTTGTTTTTTTTATAATGCATTACCACATCAACTAGTAACCATGCAAGGTATAGTGTTGAAAATTTGAAACGTTCATGGCCATTTGCATTGATTTTATAAACGATTTAACATACCTACTACATTTTTATTTTTCAGAAAAAGCTAAGGTTAGAAAAACGGTACGGCGCAAAAATTAGACTTTCAACAATTTCTAGCTAATAAATCACATAAAACTACGTTCTTTTTTTGTTAAATGTTCGGTTGAAGAGTCACTAGTGTAATACCACAAAGAAAAGCTCATTTTCGTCAATTTAACGGAACGCATACCATTTTCTGTAAGTTATTTTAATGGTAAATATGTTGTCTCTTATTTAATCTAAAAGATCGCGCTTGTTTGATTGCTAAACATATATAAACTAACTATTTAGTCTTTACTGGAACTCAACAAATATATGGCAATATTTGTCACCATTTAAGCTTATCTAAAAAGAGTAGAGTCAAAACATTTGACCACCCCTCTCTGAAAATACAGCAAAATAATTTGTGACGTGCTCCGCATATGCAGAGATACCCTCAAGTAAAGGTTCATAACTTTGTTATCTAAACTGTGATTTCACCCCTATTTGTAGATAATGTGTTGTAGATGTACATTAATATATCATACAAATTTCATAGAATTCCCGATAGACAATCTCGTTTTATAACAAAAGTCCATGATTTACTGGGACAACCCTCGTATATGTCGTGAGACTCGAACCCACGATCTCAACCTTTACAGCTATGCCCTCTATCCAAATGGCTAAGCGGGACAGTGATGGATACATGAGTAGGAAAAACTTGTGTCTGAAATCAATACTTTTCACAATGTTTGCAAATCTAAAATCAGTTTTACGGAGTTATACGAGTTTATACGGCATATTCATGAGTGCCAGTTTAACTTTGTAAAGCTATATAGATTATTATTATTAATGTTGTTGTTATTATTATTATTATTATTATTATTATTATTATTATTATTATTATTATTTGCAGTACTATCCGAAGTGGAGTCGACACCAATAACTTCATTTCTGGGAAGATACGCGGGCGAGGTTTGGGGTGGCGACATGTCAGATAAAATCAATGTAATGCTTAAAGAAGCCCATAAAAGACCGCATATCAAGAAAAGTCCTCTGGAGAACCCCAATGACGTCATTGAATTGATGAAGAAACGTGAACTGACGGTAAGTGTGGGTTCAAACCCAGGGGGGTTATCAGATATATTTTTTTCAAAATGGACTAGCCTATGAGAAAAAGGGGTCGAATTTTTTTCATGCATTAGCATTCGCTGTGTTGGCAAGTGTTCAAATACCTTCCGAGTTCAACTATAAACCCTTAACCTCATAGAGGCGCCTTCTAACACTTTTGCGAACAGAGCAGACCCAGATCAGGGTCTACTTTGTTTGCTTATGAAAATATGATAAGATATGATCCTCCACAAGTGGACCTGACACGTATTTCTTTGTCCTATGTACGTACGTGAAAGTTTATTTATATAATTATTCATAGTGGATGGAGCTTAGCATGGATATTCATAAAGTAAAGGGTTAATATGTTGTTCAAATTGCTTATGGGAAAGTTGAAACCCAATAGCTACATGTGATATTGCTCCTTGGCTGAAAAAAGACTGTGTTAATTCTTTCAAGCTTATGATGAGGATGTCTACCAAAATATGCACTGACGTCACTTTAACCTATCTTCCGATTGCAGTAGAATATACATGGCCGCAAAACAATGGGGTTATTTTTTAAATTCTGAAAGTATAGAATGGGGCTAAATGAAAGGGTATGAACGGGGCTAAACTTACCTGTACATCCATTAGTGGTTCACACCTATTATTATGAATGAAACACAGGTAAATGCTCAACATATTGAGCATGTCTGTTAAATGTTCAACATATTGAGCATGTCTGTTCTTTAATTCTTGGTGTGTTTTATCGAGGTATAAGTTTACGGATTTATGATATTTAACAATTTATCAGTTTCGTTGATTCCATACAGTAATGCGAAGGACATGCCTGTTCAATCAGCACTACAGATATATGCATATGCATGTAGTGCTAATCGAGCATACATGCATAACTCCAAATGTACTTCTTTTTCTCTGTGTGCTTATTTTACTTTGTCTGATCTTAGTTGTATATTACAGAGCAAAAAGGTTGGAGCAATACTTAAAAATACATGTAAAATACAGGCTTAGCCCCATTGACTTCTAATAAAAATACAGGTAAATCAGCCCCATTAATACTTTTCCTAGCCCCATCGTATCTTGTTTTAGCCCCATCGTCTTGCCAATTACGCCCATATACATGTGTTATAACCATCATGTTGATTGACGTAATTCTTACTTTTCAGAATGTTTTGATCATGATTGTTAATGCAAAACACCCGGGGTTTGTCTCTGTAATTGTTGATTGTGATAACCTATTGTGAAGTGATTCATATTTTGCCACGCTTTAAAAACATGACGATGTCTAGCTAATAGAGCCTACGAGACAGGACCTCAGACGGTCTTAATGAAGAATTGTCCATAAAAATGGCCAGAGAAAAGTTTCAGAGAAAATATTATTCTTTTCAAGAAAAAGATAGTAGGTTCAGCCCTCGAATTATTAATAATTAAGTGTTTTCCCCCTGAAAACAAAATAATCCTTTCGCACACGGTTATAGTTTTACATTACACACATCATATACAAATAATATGATTGGTCAGTGGAAGGAAGGCTGTCAAAATGCTCAAAACCAATATATTATAAATGCTTATTAGTCGCTTATTTTGTACAAACCTGTAGCTTAATTTAAATTTACAATGGTCTGTATACATTATGTAGTTATGATACACCTCGGTGAACAGGTCAAACTGATTGAACTTGAAACAGAACATGTATAGTCTATGTGTGAGACATTAACAGGCAATAGTCAAAAGTCATGGCCAGCATACTTATTTTAAAAGAAACAATTGAAACTTCTATACCCGAATTTTATGCAAATGCATCACTCTCATCTCAAGTTTTATGTTGCAAATATAGTTCCATGTATTTAGATGGATATCCGGCGAAATCTTAGCTTTCTGTGAAATAAAATTTGTTCACAAAAATACAGCCTACCCCTAAACCCTAAGGTCCTGGCATTAATATGCAATGATTTCCAAATACTTTTATTTACTTTTATACCGCTAGGTGCACTAAATGTAAGGGTTTGATTTGTGCACACAATAAGTTATCAATTATGCAAAATCCTAGCCACAGGCTCTCGAAATTTGGACATATTGAATAGGAGTCTGTCCGAGGTCTTTGTTGGTATGCCATCTGACGAGAGCTAAACCTTTGGCCTAATGGTAGCATATCAACTACTCACATGCCTATTTGTAACTTTACTTAATTCACATACCAAAATGATAAAATGCATAGTTCTGCTGACCACAATAATTGAGCCCCGACATGAGATTTCCAACAATGTAGTATGTGCGACCAGCAAAGGCTCAGACCAGCCTGCTCATACGCACAGTCTGATCAGAGCATTTGCTAGTCTCTTGACTATTCTATGAGTGTCAAGCTACTGACCGAACATCATTTGGAGTTTCTAAAATGAAAAAGAGGATGCACAGGCTCGTCTGAGTCTACACTTGTCAAAATGCCACATTGTTGGAAATCTCATGTCATGGCTCAATTTTGTTTCGTTACAGATTGATAACAAAGGAGGCTAACTCATTGGAGATGGCAAAGTGGAGTTAATTGTTGGTGTAGTTTAGAGTTGCCGTAGCAAAGAATAAGATACTGTCCATACCGTTTATTTTATAGCAAATATAGATATAGGGTAAAGTCAGGTAACGTCGGACATCAGGTAAATTCGGACAACGACCTTGTTTGCTTCATATTTTAATTACTGGAATGAAAAAGAAAAACAAATTGACTAAGCAAACAGTGAAAATCCTGATGAGACGGCTCATAAGGAGCCGTCTTATCTGGATTTCCACTGTTTGCAAACGTATGCCCGAATTTATTTAATGTCCGAAGTTACCCGACTTTACCCTAGTGACCTTTATACAGTTTCATCGAAATATAATAAGCTCGTGGATGTGCACCAATCGAATGCTAAAACCATTTTGGATATCATACAAATCAGAACTGAGTGACCAACATGCAATAAATAGGCTTGCTGTGTCTAGGTACTCCCAGAGACGACATTGATCAGACAGGACGGGGTAGATGCAAAGCCCTATCTGAGTCTTCTAGGCACACATGGCATTGGGTTTGTCTTGTCATGCATTAGTTAATATATTTTGTAACGATGAAAAAATTTACTCTTCAAAGAATTTCAGTGTTGTTTATAATCTTGTATGGACATTTGTTTTGCTAATAACGCCAGTGCCGCTTATGTACTTAAAATAGCTGAATATCAAATAATGTGGAGAAACCCCCAAATCATTTCTTTTTTCAACTATATCATTATTCAGGTCGATGTCAGCTACACTTAACAAAAATGCCAGCCATCCATTTATGAGACACGACATGAGATTTCCAACAATGTGGTATGTGCGACCAGCAATGCCTCAGATCAGCAGTCTGATCAGAGCCTTTGCTAGTCGCTTGAATATTATATGACTGTTAAGCTACTGACCAAACAGCATTTGGAGTTTTTTAGCTTAACAATATGCTGCAAAGGCTCGTCTGAGTCTACACTTGTAAAAGTGCCACATTGTTACATGTCATTCTAACCCTTATAGCACCACCTATAATTTGTAGCAGACGACAATTTAAAATTTTGTTGCTTTTTCAAAAAGAACAAATAAGGCATGATAGTTCATGAGAATCGTATGCTGGCAGACGATTCTTATTACATATCACACCTTATTGTTTCGAAAATTAGAAAAGATGTCACAAAATTTGTCGTCTGCTGCAGTTGTGATTGGCGCTTTAAGGGTTAAAATTCCATTTGCAGCGCCTAATATGCAACTATCTCAGTATACTTTAGCATAAAACAGCTAAGCATAATTAAGAAAATTGCATCCGAGATGCTTTGACGAATTCAGGTATGTACTCCCATTTTAAAAAGTCACAAGAATTTGCATTGGGCAATGGGTTACAAGATTTTAGCACTTCAACCAAATCGCCAAATGCCATGTGCTCAGTGCCGCATTTTAATACATTAAAGTGTTCAATAAGTGTTTGGTGTTAGAAATGAAAATGTTTTGTGGAAGAAATTGGGATATCTCAGAAAGTCTCACAAATTGTGACAAAGTATTCAGAATTGTGTAACTGCAGTTTAATGTTGGAAATTTGTACACTTTTTACTGACTGTTAATGACATGTCGGGACGCAAATAGATTTTGTCAGATTATTTTAGATTTTGAAGAAATTCAATAAATGTAGACGGATAGCGTTTTTTGCTGCTGAGTGTATTACCCAATATTGTATTATTGTGTTTGGTAAACACTTTAAATTATTTTACTATTCAGATATTTGATGTCCCTTCATGCAGTATTCTTGGAAAATAAAGCAAGTAAAATTTATTGAATAAAACAATATAAACTTTGTAGACAATGATGGTACATGTACTTGTATTTGGCTATGAGAGAGGCATAGTGTAGCAGGCACGTGCTGTTGAAGCTTTCAAATCGTCTTCTGGATATCAAGATGTTTTGCTTAAGCCCATATAGGATGGAGGAAAATATCCTGTCAATACCAAAAATCAAAGTGGGGCTTCCTTCAGTTTGGGTCTTAGTAATGGTGTCCGCGCCTCAATCCAGCCAGAAAATAAAAAAATCCGACCAGCCAATGGCAGAAAGGAAAGCTATGTATTTTTTAGTCTTCCATCCACTTTGCATTAATTTTGTGATAATAGTTTATGTAAGAAATGGGTAATCTCTTCTGGAGAATAAATGCATTAACAGGACAGAACACTTAGATTGTGCAACCACTTATAGTTTATAAGAAATATGTAATCCAGCCAGGAGAATTTGAATGTTGGGTATTTTAGCAGCAGGAAAGAGCACACAGATTTATGTGTGTACCATAGATTAACTAGTGGATTTTTAGGAGCAATCGATAACGGAAGATTTTCTATTTATTTCAAATCATAGCTGTAGGTCACAGACTTGTAAATATAAAAAGGGCAGTGATTGGCTCAAAAGGTAGGTGGAAGCTCAGCACAATATTTAAGTTGTGAAGTGTTTCGTGTTTGGTCAATAATAAACATATGGGAAAGAAATAATATTTATAAGATAGGTATATATTTGCTGCACTTTTTGAAACAAAATATCACTACTTTTGTTGTTTTCGTTTACTGGTGTGGCTAAGAAAAAAAGTACGATATTTTTTCAATCATATATTCCTCCCATGTAAGGGTGCTCAACTTCAGGGCCAAAAAATGGTTAAACATTACGATCACCGGGGTATCTCATGCTTGTTTATTGATTGAACTAGGTCCAATCTGTATTTCTATGGCAGCCTCATTGTGGTTTAAGAGTTGTGAGGACCGCCGTTATTTAAAAGTTATAATGGAGGTCTATGGAAAAACATTTACAGCTCTGGGCCCTAAAGAAGAAAATCAGGCCTGTTTTGTTGGATACTTTGGCTTCTATGTCTGTGACCTGTTATATGTTTTTAATATTTATTTAATTTGCTTAAAATATCTGCAGAAAAAACTTTATTGCTATAAATGTTATTCAGCAGGGCATATGATATGTGCTTTTTTGTGGTGCTACGGCCAACTACATGTACGTGATATCAGAGTAACAGACGTCTTATCAAAGGCTATTTAGCTGATACTGTCTTTATATATATAGATCTTTCTCCGCAGCCTGGCGCAAACTTGAATACTATCTATTATGAACAAAGCATACACTGAAAGGCCCCATTCTTAGCAATACTATTCATTGGTATATCTTTGTAACAAATGTTGTTTTGCATTGCAACTCTCAGCTGCATTTGTATCAGTTCAGAATAAAAAAGAATGTTAAGCGAATGAACATTATTACAATCTCAGGTATTGTTTTTGTGTCACCTGTGAAGCGTGAATGACATAGGGATCATGACTCTGGCGATGGCGTCGTCGTCGTCCGCGGCGTCCGATCGATAACTCTTGAAGGGATGAATCAATTTGATTTAAACTTTACAGAAGGGTCAAGCATCATTAAATACAGGTCGATAAGGGGGTAATCCGCAAAATTTTGACTGAGTTATTGCCCTTTTTTACTTAGAATTTTGGCTAAATTGTCAATTTGTGGTTTCTGGTCAATAACTTTTGAAGGGATGCAACAATATCTTTCAAATTTTACCGAAGGGTAAAATATCATAACATACAGGCCATGGTCGAAATTGGAGGTCATTTGCAAGCTTTTGACTGAGTAATGGCCCTTTTTTGACTTATGTATAGGCTAATGCAAAAAGTATATTGGCCTTTTTTGTGGAATACACTTCACATTTCTTAAAAAGTATAATATCTGACAACTTCTCGATATAGGCCATGATAACCCAGGTGCCTGTAGATAAGCATGACAATGATAAAAAATTTAGCCCACCCCCTGACCCCTTAGGTTGGATCACAGGTCAAATATTTAAATCTCGCAATAACTCAGTAAGCTGACAATAATTTTACGGAAATTTCCCATGTAGGCTAAAGTACAATAAATACAAAACATATCAAAAGTGATTTTCGATCGAGGTCAAAATTCAATTTTTTAAGAACACAGTCATGTTGCATATCAAATTAAAAAGAATCAAGAATGCACCAACATGGTAGCAAATATTTTGCCCGCAGACAACCTCTAGCCCTGGGGATGGGGTCAATAGGTAAAAACTCAACTTTTTTAGAACATGATCATATTGCATATCAAGTTAAAGAGAATCGAGAATGCAGCAACATGGAAGCGCATAGAGACCCCCCCCCCCCGACCCAGGATATGGGGTCAATAGGTCAAAATTCAGCTTTTTCTGATCATGGTCATGTTACGTATCAAATTAAAGAGAATCAAGAATGTATCAGCATGGTAGCAAATATTTTGCCCACAGACCCCTACCCCCTCATTTCCCCCGACTCTGGGGATGGGTATTTGTGTCAAAATTCAACTTTTTTAGAACATGGTCATGTTGCATATTAAATTAAGGAGAATCACGAATGCAGCAACATGGTAGCAAATAGTTTGCCCCAAAACAACCCCGAATCTGGGGCTGGGGTCAATAGGTCAAAATTCAACTTTTTCTGAACAAAGTCATGTTGCACATCAATTTAAGGGAATTAAGAAATGCAGCAGCATGGTAGCAAATATTTTGCCCGCAGACCCCTACCCCCCCCCCCCCCAAACACTCCTCCGACCCTGGGGATGGGTCCAGTAGGCCAAAATTCAGCTTTTTCAGAACATGGTCATGTTACATATTAAATAAAAGAGCGTTACGAATGCAACAACAAGGTAGCAAATATTTTGCCCGAAGGTCCAGCCCTGACGATGGGGTCAATAGGTAAAAATTAAACTTTTTCAGAAAATGGTCATGTTGCATATGAAATCAAAGAGAATAACGAATGCAGCATCATGGTAGCAAATACTTTGTATTCAGATCCTCCCCCCCCCCCTGACCCTGGGAATCGGGTCAGTAGGTCAAAAATCTTCTTTTTCAGACCATGGTCATGTTGCATATCAAATTAAAGAGAATAGCAAATGCAGCAACATTATAGCAAATATTTTGCCCTCAGACAACCCCCCAGACTCTGGGAAGGGTTCAGTAGGTAAAAATTACAACTTTTTCAGAACATGATCATGTTGCATATCAATTTAAAAGGAATCACGAAATGCCTCAGCATGGTAGCAAATATTTCGCCCACAGACCCCTACCCCGTTGACCCCCCCCCCCCCCGCTCTGACCTTGGGAATTGGGTCACTAGGTCAAAATTCAACTTTTTCAAACATGTTCGTGTTACATGCAGCAACATGGTAGCAAATATTTTGCCCGCAGACAACCCGGGCCCTAGGGATGGGGTACGGAGGTCAAATTCAACTTTTTCAGAAAATGGCCATGTTGCATATCAAATTAAAGAGAATCACGAACACAGCAACATGGTAGCAAATATTTTGCCTGCAGACGCCCTCTAACCTGGGGTTGGGGTCTGTAGTTCAAAATTCAACTTTTTCAGAACATGGTCATGTTACATATACTAAAACCAACTGCTAATTGGTCACCTTACATTTTCCGCTAGTTCAGAAAGTGAAACGTAGTGTATACAAAATTCATGTTTTTTTTTAAGTGAAGCAATACTTTGCCGAGACTCTGCAAATTATTTCATTTAAAAATGACGTGTACTTCTTGCAAGGACGAAGTTCTAGAAAAGGTACCCTCATTTCAAAAAGTCACACTTTTTCTATGATATAGACCATAACACAAATTAAGTTTTTGTTTGTTTGAAGATGTTACATGCTAGCGTGATATAAGAAGAATAAACCTCAAAAGTTTTTTTATTCCATTGGACTCGTCGTTTTTGCTACTCAACAACATAAGACAACACATTTAGCAGGTTAATCATTGAAATTCAGCTTTAAGCTTGCAATTTATATAGAGACTTTGCACTGCTCTGTACGCTTAATTATCAGCGATATGGGATTAAAATTTTCAGCGATTATTCATCATCACCAGACGTCACCGCCCTTCTTTGAAAATTGAAAAAACAAGAATATAATGCTACCAAATCGAGTTTTAAACTCTAACATTGAAACCGGAAGTGTACAGTATTCATAAACAATAATCGCCAAAAATGGACTAATCAAGTTCTACTGTGTTTGGCCTACAGTGTTCAATAAAAATTAAGTGCATTAAACAATTTTACCAGGAAATACTGGTGAATTTCAAAAATCTCGAAAAATTTTGAAAAAATGCAACATTTTAAAAATGCGTAAAAAATCTACCATAAGCCAAATTCCAATAGTTTGGTGTTTTTCAAGTCGGACAGACCAGTTTGTAACCATCTCAACGTCAATTTTATAAAAACTACTCTCAAAACCATTTTTTCTTATAAAAAAAAAAAAGTCGATTTTTGCATTTGTTAACCCAAAAAAACTATGAAGTAAAAGAAAACTGTTCAAAAACACTGCTAAACGTTTGCCCATTAAAATACACATATATACAATGTAGGCAAAAAATCATTTCAATTTTATCAGCGTTTGGTCAGAAATAATGAGTTTGAAAAGTGACCTATAAGAACTTGGTTTTAGTATATTAAATTAAAGAGAATCACGAATGCAGCAACATGGGAGCAAATATTTTTCCTGCAGACACCCCCGACCCTGGGGATGGGGTCAATAGGTCAAATTCAACTTTTTTAGAATATGGTCATGATGCATATCAAATTAAAGGGAATCATGAATGCAGCAACAAGGTAGCAAATATTTTGCCCGCAGACCCACCTCCTCCCAGGACCCTAGCGTATGGGTCAAAAGATCAAAATTCAACTTTTTAAGAACTTGGTCATGTTGCATATTTAATTAAAGAGAATCAAATATGCAGCAACATGGTAGCAAACATTTTGCCCGCAGACACCGCCAACTCTGTGGATGGGGTCAATAGGTCAAAATTCATCTTTTATAGAACATGGTCATGTTGCATATCAATTCAAATGGAAGCAGCATGGTGATTAATATTTTGCCCGCAGACCCACCATGACCCTGACCCGGTCATTAGGTCAAAATTCTTTTTTTTTCAGAACCAGGTCATGTTGCATATCAAATTAAAGGGAATCATGAATGCAGCTACATGGTAGCAAATATTTTGCCCGCAGACCCACCTCCTTCCAGGACTCTAGGGTATGGGTCAAAAGATCAAAATTCAGCTTTTTCAGAACTTGGTCATGTTGCATATCAAATTAAAGAGAATCACAAATGCAGCAACAAGGTAGCAAATATTTTGCCCCTACACCCCCGTACTATCCCCCCCCCCCCCACGACCCTGGGAATGCGTCAGTAGATCAAAATTCAACGTTTTAAGAACATGGTCATGTTACATATCAAATTAAAGAGAATCAAGAATGCACCAACATGGTAGCAAATATTTTGCCTGCAGACTCCCCTACCACCCCGACCCTGGGGATGGGGTCAGTAGGTCAAAATTCAACTTTTGCAGCTCATGATCATGTTGCATATCAAATTAAAGAGAATCGAGAAAGCAGCAACATGATAGCAAATATTTTGCCCAAAGAGCGCCCTTCCCCAACCCTTGGTATGGTGTTTATAGGTAAAAATTCAGCTTTTGCAGATCATGGTCATGTTGCATATCAAATTAAAGAGAATCAAGAATGTAGCTGCATGGTAGCAAATATTTTGCCTGCAGACACCTATCCCCCTCGCCCCCGACCCTGGGGTTGGGGGCGAATAAGTCAAATTTCAACTTTTTTCAGAAAATGGTCATGTTGCATATCAAATTAAAGAGAATCACGAATGAAGCAACCATGGGGGAAGGGGATAATGACAACGGTCCCCGCATGGTGCGTTTCTGCGCATGCGTCATTTGTTTTTAAAATAGACAGCCAAAAAACCCAATGTCTATTAATAGCGCTTAACAAGATGCAGCTTTTAAAAAAGATAATACTTTATGTAGAGGTCATATTTTAAGATGCCTGAAATGAGGATGGATGCCTCTATGGAGGCTTGCACATCATTTCCCATGCGCGGACCAAAAAGTTTTTTTCAGATGGGGGTCCAACTTTGACTACGTATTTCTTTTGTTGATGATGGGAGAGATGATTCAAATACCAATATAAGCGGGCCATCATCGGCCCAGCAGCGAAACGCCATTTAAATGGCGTTTCGCTGGCGGGCCGTTGGTGTCCCAACATTGAAAGTTTGCTTGGTAGCTGTGTGATTTTACAGGGGATCCGGACCAGTATGGCTAAGAAACCCTTAGCTATATTTGTGATCTTTCAGGGGGGGTCCGGACCCCCTGTCCCCCCCTCTGGATCCGCACATGTTTCCTACAATGTGCCCCCGACCTCAATCCTCCATTTAGACTCAGATCAGCCTGTGCGTATGTGCAGTTGTAAACGTATCAGCGTATTTGCTATTTCCTTTATGAAGATGACATTCACAAGCGCTAATTTCTTTAACTATGATCAGACGATGGCTATCGCCTGCACATATATCATATAAGGCTAGCCTGGAAACATGTCCTAATTCCTGTAATAGAATGAAGGCAAATGGATGGGCATGTTTGTCCTTTAATAAACGTACAACTATGTTCTGAAGTCGTTGTGAGGAGACGGTCAGAACTGGATGAGCGTATTTCTAAATAAGATATGGGTATTACCATATTCTAACTACGATCACAGCTGGCTGATCATGCTCCTCATCAGGTAGATGTATAAACATTATCTTACCATTGTAATGAGACGAGCAGGCTCCTTATAAAATAGGGGTATTACCATGCTCCGAACATGGTCATGAGATGATCATATTGGACGGAGCATGTTTCTTACCTGAATGAGGAATAACCATGCTCTGACCGTCGTCACGAAACGATCACAACTGACGGTGCATGTCTCTTACCTTCCCTGTCCATTGTCATGAGACGATGACAACCGTCGGAGCATGTTTCATACATAAATGATATATAACCATGCTCTGACCGAACGTTGTCATGTCACGATGACAACTAACGGAGCATGTTTCATACCTTAGGGATGAATAACCATGCTCTGACCGTTGTCACGAGACGATGACAACTGACGGAGCATGTTTCATACCTTAGGGATGAATAACCATGCTCTGGCGATAACAACTGACGGAGCATGTTTCATACCTTAGGGATGAATAACCATGCTCTGACCGTTGTCATGAGGCGATGACAACTGACCGAGCATGTTTCATACCTTAGGGATGAATAACCATCCTCTGACCGTTGTCATGAGACGATGACAACTGACAGAGCATGTTTCATACCTTGGGGATGAATAACCATGCTCTGACAGTTGTCATATCACGATGACAACTAACGGAGCATGTTTCATAACTTAGGGATGAATAACCATGCTCTGACCGTTGTCATGAGACGATGACAACTGACGAGGCATGTTTCATACCTTAGGGATGAATAACCATGCTCTGACCGTTGTCATGTCACGATGACAACTGTCGGAGCATGTTTCATACCTTAGAGATGAATAACCATGCTCTGACCGTTGTCATGTCACGATGACAACTGTCGGAGCATGTTTCATACGTTAGGGATAAATAACCATGCTCTGACCGTTGTCATGAGACGATGACAACTGACGGAGCATGTTTCATACCTTAGAGATGAAATACCATGCTCTGACCGTTGTCATGTCACGATGACAACTGTCGGAGCATGTTTAATACCTTAGAAATGAATAACCATGCTCTGACCGTTGTCATGAGACGATGTCAACTTTCGGAGCATGTTTCATACCTTAGAGATGAATAACCATGCTCTTACCGTTGTCATGTCACGATGACAACTGTCGGAGCATGTTTCATATTTTAGAGATGAATAACTATGCTCTGACCGTTGTCATGTGACGATGTCAATTGTCGGAGCATGATTCATACCTTCGGGATGAATAACCATGCTCTGACCGTTGTCATGAGACGATGACAACTGTCGGAGCATGTTTCATACCTTAGAGATGAATAACAATGCTCTGACCGTTGTCATGAGGCGATGACAACTAACGGAGCATGTTTCATACCTTAGGGATGAAAACCCATGCTCTGACCGTTGTCATGTCACGATGACAACTGTCGGAGCATGTTTCATATCTTAGAGATGAATGTCCATGCTCTGACCGTGGTCATGAGGCGATGACAACTAACGGAGCATGTTTCATACATAAATGATATATAACCATGCTCTGACCATTGTCATGTCACGATGACAACTTACGGAGCATGTTTCATACCTTAGGGATGAATAACCATGCTCTGACCCTTGTCAAGAGACGATGACAACTGACGGAGCATGTTTTATACATTAGGGATAAATAACCATGCTCTGACCGTTGTCATGAGGCGATAACAACTGACGGAGCATGTTTCATACCTTAGGGATGAATAACCATGCTCTGACCGTTGTCATGAGGCGATGACAACTGACCAAGCATGTTTCATACCTTAGGGATGAATAACCATGCTCTGTCCGTTGTCATGAGACGATGACAACTAACAGAGCATGTTTCATACCTTAGGGATGAATAACCATGCTCTGACCGTTGTCATATCACGGTGACAACTAACGGAGCATGTTTCATACCTTAGGGATGAATAACCATGCTCTGACCGTTGTCATGAGACGATGACAACTGACGAGGCATGTTTCATACCTTAGGGATGAATAACCATGCTCTGACCGTTGTCATGTCACGATGACAACTGTCTGAGCATGTTTCATACCTTAGAGATGAATAACTATGCTCTGACCGTTGTCAAGAGACGATGTCAACTGTCGGAGCATGTTTCATACCTTAGAGATGAATAACCATGCTCTGTCCGTTGTCATGAGACGATGTCAACTGTCGGAGCATGTTTCATACCTTCCGGATGAATAACCATGCTCTGACCGTTGTCATGAGACGATGACAACTGTCGGAGCATGTTTCATACCTTAGAGATGAATAACCATGCTCTGACCGTTGTAATGAGACGATGTCAACTGTCGGAGCATGTTTCATACCTTAGAGATGAATAACCATGCTCTGACCGTTGTCATGTCACGATGACAACTGTCGGAGCATGTTTCATATTTTAGAGATGAATAACCATGCTCTTACCATTGTCATGAGACGATGTCAACTGTCGGAGCATGTTTCATACCTTCAGGATGATAACCATTCTCTGACCGTTGTCATGAGACGATGACAACTGTCGGAGCATGTTTCATACCTTAGAGATGAATAACCATGCTCTGACCGTTGTCATGAGGCGATGACAACTAACCGAGCATGTTTCATACCTTAGGGATGAATAACCATGCTCTGATCGTTGTCATGTCACGATGACAACTGACGGAGCATGGTTCATACCTTAGGGAAATATTACCATGCTCTGACCGTTGTCACTAGACGATAACATCTGACGGAGCAGGGTTCATACCTTAGGGATATATTACCATGCTCTGACCGTTGTCATGAGACGATAACAACTGACGAAGCATGGTTCATACCTTAGGGATATACTACCATGCTATGACCGTTGTCACTAGACGATAACGAATGACGGAGTATGGGTCATACCTTGGGTATAGATAACCATGCTCTGACCGTTATCATGAGACGATAACAACTGACGGAGCATGGTTCATACCTTAGGTATATATAACCATGCTCTGACCGTTGTCACTAGTCGATAACAACTGACGGAGCATGGTTCATACCTTAGGGATATATTACCATGCTCTGACCGTTGTCACTAGATGATAACAACTGACGGAGCATGGTTCATACTTTAGGGATATATTACCATGCTCTGACCGTTGTCACTAGACGATAACAACTGACGGTATATGGTTCACACCTTAGGGATATACTACCATGCTCTGACCGTTGTCATGAGACGATAACAACTGAGGGACCATGGTTCATACCTTAGGGATATATAACCAATCTCTGACCGTTGTCACTAGACGATAACAACTGACAGAGCATGGTTCATACCTTAGGGATATAATACCATGCTCTGACCGTTGTCACTAGATGATGACAACTGACGGAGCAGGGTTCATACCTTAGGGATATATTACCATGCTCTGACCGTTGTCATGAGACGATAACAACTGACGGAGCAAGGTTCATATCTCAGGGATATATTACCATGCTCTGACAGTTGTCATGAGACGATAACAACTGACGGAGCATGGTTCATACCTTAGGGATATATTACCATGCTCTGACCGTTGTCATGAGACGATAACCAGTGACGGAGCATGGTTCATACCTTAGAAATATATTACCATGCTCTGACCGTTGTCATGAGACGATAACAACTGACGGAGCATGGTTCATATCTCAGGGATATATTACCATGCTCTGACCGTTGTTATGAGACGATAACAACTGACGGAGCATGGTTCATATCTTAGGGATATATTACCATGCTCTGACCGTTGTCATGAGACGATAACAACTGACGGAGCATGGTTTATAAATAAGGGATATATTACCATGCTCTGACCGTTGTCACTAGATGATGACAACTGACGGAGCATGGTTCATACCTTAGGGATATATTACCATGCTCTGACCGTTGTTATGAGACGATAACAACTGACGGAGCATGGTTCAAATCTTAGGGATATATTACCATGCTCTGACCGTTGTCATGAGACGATAACAACTGACGGAGCATGGTTCATACCTTAGAGATATATTACAATGCTCTGACCGTTGTCACTAGATGATAACAACTGACGGAGCATGGTTCATACCATAGGGATATATTACCATGCTCTGACCGTTGTCATGAGACGATAACAACTGACGGACCACGGTTCATACCTTAGGGATATATAACCATGCTCTGACCGTTGTTACTAGATGATAACAACTGATGGAGCATGGTTCATACCTTAGGGATGAATTATCATACTCTGACCGTTGACACTAGATGATATCAACTGACGGAGCATGGTTCATACCATAGGGATATTGTACCATGCTCTAACCGTTGTCACTAGACGATAACAACTAACGGAGCATGGTTCATAACTTAGGGATATATTACCATGCTCTGACCGTTGTCACTAGACGATAACAACTGATGGAGCATGGTTCATACCTAACGGATATATTACCATGCTCTGACCATTGTCACTAGACGATTACAACTGACGGAGCATGGTTCTTACCTGAATGAGGTATAACCATGCTCTGACCGTTGTCACGAAACGATCACAACTGACAGAGCATGTTTCTCACCTGCTCTGTCCAATATCATGAGACGATGACTACTGTCAGTGCATGTTTCATACATAAATGATATATAACCATGCTCTGACCGTTGTCATGAGACGATGACAACTGACAGAGCATGTTTCATACCTTAGGGATATATTACCATGCTCTGACCGTTGTCATGAGACGATAACAACTGACGCAGCATGGTTCATACCTTAGGGATATATTACCATGCTCTGACCGTTGTCATGAGACGATAACAACTGACGGAGCATGTTTAATACCTAAGGGATATATTTCCATGCTCTGACCGTTGTCACTAGACGATAACAACTGACGGAGCATGGTTCATACCTTAGGGATATATTACCATGCTCTGACCGTTGTCATGAGACGATAACAACTGACGGAGCATGGTTCATACCTTAGGGATATATTACCATGCTCTGACCGTTGTCATGACACGATAACAACTGACGGAGCATGGTTCATACCTTAGGGATATATTACCATGTTCTGACCGTTGTCATGAGACGATAACAACTGACGGAGCATGGTTCATACCTAAGGGATATACTAGAATTCTCTGACCGTTGTCATGAGACGATACCAACTGACGGAGCATGGTTCATACCTTAGAGATATATTACCATGCTCTGACCGTTGTCATGAGATGATAACAACTGACGGTGCATGGTTCATACCTTATGGATATATTACCATGCTCTGACCGTTGTCAAGAGATGAAAACAGCTGACGGAGCATGGTTCATAACTTAAGGATATTTTACCATGCTCTGACCGTTGTCATGAGACTATTAAAACTGACAGAGCATGGTTCATACCTTAGGGATATATTACCATGCTCTGACCGTTGTCACTAGACGATAACAACTGACGGAGCATGGATAATACCTCAGGGATATATTACCATGCTCTGACCGTTGTCACTAGATGATAACAACTGACGGAGCATGGTTCATACCACAGGGATATATTACCATGCTCTGACCGTTGTCATGAGACGATAACAACTGACGGAGCATGGTTCATACCTTAGGGATATACTAGAATTCTCTGACCGTTGTCACTAGACGATAACAACTGACGGAGCATGGTTCATACCTTAGGGATATATTACCATGCTCTGACCGTTGTCATGAGATGATAACAACTGACGGAGCATGGTTCATACCTTAGGAATATATAACCATGCTCTGACCGTTGTCACTAGACGATAACAACTGACGGAGCATGATTCATACCTTAGGGATATATTACCATGCTCTGACCGTTGTTATGAGACGATAGCAACTGATGGAGCATGGTTCATACCTTAGGGATATATTACCATGATCTGACCGTTGTCATGAGACGATAACAACTGACGGAGCATGGTTCAAACCTTAGGTATATTACCATGCTCTGACCGTTGTCACTAGACGATAACAACTGACGGAGCATGGTTCATACCTTAGGGATATACTACATGCTCTGACCGTTGTCACTAGACGATAACAACTGACGGAGCATGGTTCATACCTTAGGGATATATTAACATGCTCTGACCGTTGTCACTAGACGAAATAACAACTGACGGAGCATGGTTCATACCTTAGGGATATATTACCATGCTCTTACCGTTGTCATGAGATGATAACAACTGACGGAGCATGGTCTAAACCTTAGGTATATTACCATGCTCTGACCGTTGTCACTAGACGATAACAACTGACGGAGCATGGTTCATACCTTAGGGATATACTACCATGCTCTGACCGTTGTCACTAGACGATATAACAACTGACGGAGCATGGTTCATACCTTAGGGATATATTACCATGCTCTTGCCGTTGTCATGAGACGATAACAACTGACGGAGCATGGTTCATACCTTAGGGATATATTAACGTGCTCTGACCGTTGTCACTAGACGATAACAACTGACAGAGCATGGTTCATACCTAAGGGATATATTAACATGCTCTGACCGTTGTCACTAGACGATAACAACTGACAGAGCAAAGTTCATACCTTAGGGATATATCACCATGCTCTGACCGTTGTCATGAGACGACTACAACTGACGGAGCATGGTTCATACCTTAGGAATATATTACCATGCTCTGACCGTTTTCATGTGACGATTACAACTGACGAAGCATGGTTCATACCTCAGGGATATATTACCATACTCTGACCGTTGTCATGAGACGATGACAACTGACGGAGCGTGGTTCATACCTTAGGGATATATTACCATGCTCTGACCGTTGTCACTAGACGATAACAACTGACGGAGCATGGATAATACCTCAGGGATATATTACCATGCTCTGACCGTTGTCACTAGATGATAACAACTGACGGAGCGTGGTTATTACTTTAGGGATGTATTACCATGCTCTGACCGTTGTTATGAGACTATAAAAACTGACAGAGCATGGTTCATGCCTTAGGGATATATTACCATGCTCTGACCGTTGTCTCTAGACGATTACAACTGACGAGCATGGATAATACCTCAGGGATATAATACCATGCTCTGACAGTTGTCACTAGATGATAATAACTGACGTAGCATGGTTCATACCTTAGGGATGTATTACCATGCTCTGACTGTTGTCAATAGACGATAACAACTGACGGAGCATGGTTCATACCTTAGGGATATACTACCATGCTCTGACCGTTGTCACTAGACGATAACATCTGACGGAGCACGGTTCCTACCTTAGGGATATATTACCATGCGCTGACCGTTGTCATGAGACGATAACAACTGACAGAGCATGGTTCATACCTTAGGGATATATTAACATGCTCTGACCGTTGTCACTAGACGAAAACAACTGACAGAGCATAGTTCATACCTTAGGGATATATCACCATGCTCTGACCGTTGTCATGAGACGATAACAACTGACGGAGCATGGTTCATACCTTAGGGATACTAGAATTCTCTGACCGTTGTCACTAGACGATAACAACTGACGGAGCATGGTTCATACCTTAGGGATATATTACCATGCTCTGACCGTTGTCATGAGATGATAACAACTGACGGAGCATGGTTCATACCTTAGGGATATATTACCATGCTCTGACCGTTGTCTCTAGACGATTACAACTGGCGAGCATGGATAATACCTCAGGGATATAATACCATGCCCTGACCTTTGTCATGGGATGATAACAACTGACTGAGCATGGTTCATACCTTAGGATATATTACCATGCTCTGACCGTTGTCAAGAGATGAAAACAGCTGACGGAGCATGGTTCATACCTTAGGGATATTTTACCATGCTCTGACCGTTGTCATGAGACTATAAAACTGACAGAGCATGGTTCATACCTTAGGGATATATTAACATGCTCTGACCGTTGTCACTAGACGATAACAACTGACGGAGCATGGATAATACCTCAGGGATATATTACCATGCTCTGACCGTTGTCACTAGATGATAACAACTGACGGAGCATGGTTTATACCTTAGGGATGTATTACCATGCTCTGACCGTTGTCACTAGACGATAACAACTGACGGAGCATGGTTCATACCTTAGGGATATACTACCATGCTCTGACTGTTGTCACTAGACGATAACATCTGACGGAGCACGGTTCATAACTTAGGGATATATTACCATGGTCTGACCGTTGTCATGAGACGATAACAACTGACGGAGCATGGTTCATACCTTAGGGATATATTACCATGCTCTGACCGTTGTCATGAGACGATAACAAATGACGGAGCATGTTTCATACCTTACGGATATACTACCATGCTCTGACCGTTGTCACTAGACGATAACAACTGACGGAGCATGGTTCATACCTTAGGGATATATTACCATGCTCTGACCGTTGTCATGAGATGATAACAACTGACGGAGCATGGTTCATACCTTAGGGATATATTACCATGCTATGACCGTTGTCACTAGACGATAACAACTGACGGAGCATGATTCATACCTTAGGGATATATTACCATGCTCTGACCGTTGTCATGAGACTATAAAAACTGACAGAGCATGGTTCATAACTTAGGGATATATTACCATGCTCTGACCGTTGTTATGAGACGATAGCAACTGATGGAGCATGGTTCATACCTTAGGGATATATTACCATGCTCTGACCGTTGTCATGACACGATAACAACTGACGGAGCATGGTTCAAACCTTAGGTATATTACCATGCTCTGACCGTTGTCACTAGACGATAACAACTGACGGAGCATGGTTCATACCTTAGGGATATACTACATGCTCTGACCGTTGTCACTAGACGATAACAACTGACGGAGCATGGTTCATACCTTAGGGATATACTACCATGCTCTGACTGTTGTCACTAGACGATAACATCTGACGGAGCACGGTTCATAACTTAGGGATATATTACCATGGTCTGACCGTTGTCATGAGACGATAACAACTGACGGAGCATGGTTCATACCTTAGGGATATATTACCATGCTCTGACCGTTGTCATGAGACGATAACAAATGACGGAGCATGTTTCATACCTTACGGATATACTACCATGCTCTGACTGTTGTCACTAGACGTTCACAACTGACGGAGCATGGTTCATACCTTAGGGATATATTACCATGCTCTGACCGTTGTCATGGGATGATAACAACTGACTAAGCATGGTTCATACCTTAGGATATATTACCATGCTCTGACCGTTGTCATGAGATGATAACAACTGACGGAGCATGGTTCATACCTTAGGGATATATTACCATGCTCTGACCGTTGTCATGAGACTATAAAAACTGACAGAGCATGGTTCATAACTTAGGGATATATTACCATGCTCTGACCGTTGTTATGAGACGATAGCAACTGATGGAGCATGGTTCATACCTTAGGGATATATTACCATGATCTGACCGTTGTCATGAGACGATAACAACTGACGGAGCATGGTTCAAACCTTAGGTATATTACCATGCTCTGACCGTTGTCACTAGACGATAACAACTGACGGAGCATGGTTCATACCTTAGGGATATACTACATGCTCTGACCGTTGTCACTAGACGATAACAACTGACGGAGCATGGTTCATACCTTAGGGATATATTAACATGCTCTGACCGTTGTCACTAGACGAAATAACAACTGACGGAGCATGGTTCATACCTTAGGGATATATTACCATGCTCTTACCGTTGTCATGAGATGATAACAACTGACGGAGCATGGTCTAAACCTTAGGTATATTACCATGCTCTGACCGTTGTCACTAGACGATAACAACTGACGGAGCATGGTTCATACCTTAGGGATATACTACCATGCTCTGACCGTTGTCACTAGACGATATAACAACTGACGGAGCATGGTTCATACCTTAGGGATATATTACCATGCTCTTGCCGTTGTCATGAGACGATAACAACTGACGGAGCATGGTTCATACCTTAGGGATATATTAACGTGCTCTGACCGTTGTCACTAGACGATAACAACTGACAGAGCATGGTTCATACCTTAGGGATATATAAACATGCTCTGACCGTTGTCACTAGACGATAACAACTGACAGAGCAAAGTTCATACCTTAGGGATATATCACCATGCTCTGACCGTTGTCATGAGACGACTACAACTGACGGAGCATGGTTCATACCTTAGGAATATATTACCATGCTCTGACCGTTTTCATGTGACGATTACAACTGACGAAGCATGGTTCATACCTCAGGGATATATTACCATACTCTGACCGTTGTCATGAGACGATGACAACTGACGGAGCGTGGTTCATACCTTAGGGATATATTACCATACTCTGACCCTTGTCATAAGACGATAACAACTGACGGAGCATGTTTAATACCTTAGGGATATATCACCATGCTGTGACTGATGTCGTGAGGTGATGACAACTGGCAGAGCATGTTTCGTGCCTAAGTGGTGGATAACCATGCTCTGTCCATTGTCATGAGACGATGACAACTGTCGGAGCATGTTCATACATGAATGATATATAACTTGCTCTGACCGCTGTCATTAGACCATGGAAACTGACGAAGCATGTTTCAAACTTGAGGGATATTTCACCATAGTCTACCCGTTGTCATGAGACGATGACAAACGACGGAGCATGATTCATACGTAAGAGATTTATTACCATACTCTGAACCATGTCATGAAAAGAAGACAACTGACGAGCATGATTCATATCTTAGGGTTAGATTACCATGCTCTGACTGTTGTCATGAGACGATGAAAACTTACGGAGCATGTTTCATACCTGAATAATACAATACCATGCTCTGTCCATTGTCATGGGATGATGACAACTAATAGAGCATGTTTCATACCAGAGGCGCTATCACTATGCTCTGAACCATGTCGTGAGATAATGACAACTGATGGAGCATGTTTCATACCTGATGGGTATCAACATGCTCTTACCATTGTTCTGAGATGATGACAACTGAGGGAGCATGTTTTATACCTTAGGGATTAAAAGCCATGCTCTGACCGTTGTCATCAGATGATGACAACTGACAGAGCATAGCCCATACCTAATAGGGGTATCACAATGCTCCGGCGGTTGTTACGAGACGATGACAACTGTAGGAGCATGTTTCTACCTTAGGGATTAATAACCATGCTCTCTCCGTTGTCATGGGATGATGGCAAATAATAGAGCATGTTTCATACCTAATGGAGATATCATCATGCTCTGACCGTTGTCATCAGACAATGACAAATTGACGGAACATGTTTCTTACCTCGAGGATATATAGCAATGCTCTGATCGCTGTCATGAATGATAACTTAATAGTGACCTTCAGTACATGTACCATCAATAGGAGGCTTTAAAATAACCCTTGTACATATATCATCACTATGAGGCTTTATAGTGACCCTTGAGTATACGTGCATCACTATGAGGCTTTATAGTGTATTTTGAATACATGTACCATTACAAGAAGACTTTATAGTGACCCTTGCATACATTTACCATCACTGGGAGGCTATATAGTGACCCTTGGGTACATGTACCATCACAAGGTGGCTTTATAGTGACACTTATATAATGTACAGTCATTAGGAGGTTTTATAGTGACGCTTAAGTACAAGTACCATCACAAGGAGGCTTTATTTTGACCCTTCGGTACATTTACTATCTCAGTGGCTTTATAATCACCCTTGAGTACATGTACCATTACCATGTGGATTCATAGTGACCCTTAAGTACATGTACCATCACAAGGAGGCTTTTTGGTGACCCTTGAGTACATGTACTATCGCTAGGCAGCTTTAAGCTCACCCTTGAGTACACATATCATCACTAGGAGGCTTTATATTGACTCTTGAGTACATGCAACATTTCAAAGAGGCTTTATAGTGACTCTTGAGTACATGTACCATCTCAAGGAACACTTGAGTACATGTACCATCACTAGGAGGCTTTATAGTGACTCTTGAGTACATATTCCATCACAAGGATTCTTTATAGTGACCCTTGAGAACATTCACCATCACTAGGAGGCTTTTGAGTTACCCTTAAGTACATGAACCATCACTAGGAGGCTTTCTAGTGACTCTAGAATACATGTACCATCACACGGAGGCTGTATAGTCACCATTTAGTACATGCTCCATCACTAACAGGATTTATAGTGACCATTTAGTACATATACCATCACCAGGAGACGTTATAGTGACCCTTGAGTACACGTACCATCACTAGGAGGCATTATAGTAACCCTTAAATACATGTACCTTTACTAGGTGCCTTAATAGTTACCATAAAGTACATGTACCAAACTAGGAGGCTGAATAGTGTCCCTTGAGTATATGTACCATGACTAGATGGCTTTCTGTCTTGTGTTTGCTATGCTTTTGTACGCGTCTGATTACATGTGCCTTGTGGTCACCTGCTGGGAAATGGCTGACCTCTTGGCTCTCGTTTGTGGTGTCTTATTGTGAGTTTGTTACTTTCCCATTGGTATCCTGGGTCAGGTGTGGTACTTGATTGTATCGGTTCCTGATCTTAGCATTCTTTCTTACTTTTATAGTGACTCTTGAGCACCCATGCCATCACTAGGGGAAAATATTGAACCTGATGCCTTGAAGGAATGGAAGAGTAACATTTTTAAAATTATTGACACTCGTATTTCATTTTACTCTCCTAATACACATCCTTTGCCCCCTAAACCTAAATTTTCTTTTCGTCATCTTAAACGCCGGGTCTCAAATATGTGGTGAAGTGGTAGTTTTTCAAAATTGAAACCTGATTTTTTGCATATGCTTAATATGCATAGCAACGAACCTCTGTGCCAAATTTGAATAAAACTTTTGGGGAAGAATTGAAAAAATCGTGAAAGTGTTCCCAGTGTTTATAGCTGTGAGAGGTTTGAATGCATAGGACAAGTAGACATTTTCTAAGAACCTCAGGCTTTTATACTCAGCCCCTGGTGTTTAAACGAGGTATCCAGGATTTTCATATGAACTATGTTTTGGTTCCAGCAGATAAAGCTGCCAACAATGTTGTAGTTGTTTGACGATTAGATTATATTAATACTCTTAAGCGTGAGCTTGTTGACACTAATGCCTATAAACTGCAGCCTTCTTTGAGTGAGAGGGTGATTGTTGATGGGCATGGTTGTCAGACAGCCCTACATTTTGGTGTCAAAGCTAAAGAAAATCAAGACAAAGTTCCTACGTTGTACTGGTTACCTAAACTCCATAAAAAATCCTATAGAGCAAGATTTATTGCTAATTCTAATTCTTGTACGACAACAGAACTTTCTAAATTGTTAACCTCGTGTCTTGCAGCTGTTAAAAAACATGTTATCAAATATTGTGAAAAGGTATATGAGAGATCAGGTAAAAACCTATTTTGGTCTATTAAAAATTCAGGTGAAATTATAGATAAACTTAAAGCTAGAGATTTCAATGCGACCAGTTTGTCTACTTATGTTTTTTCTACTCTTTACACTACTCTAGTAAAATATTTTACTGACCGTTCCAAGGCGGTACTTCTTTTGTGGATCTTTTATGTTTTTGTTCTGTCTTGTGTTTGCTATGTCTTTGTGCACGTCTGTTTGTATGTGCTTTGTGGTCACCTGCTGGGAAAGGGCTGACCTCTTGGCTCTCGTTTGTGGTGTCTGCTGTGAGTTTGTCACTTTACCATTGGTATCCTGGGTCAGGTGTGGTACTTGATTGCATCGATTCCTGATCTTTGCACCCTTACTTACTTTTATTGTTACGCTTGGGTACATGCACAATAACTAGAAGGCTTTATTGCGACCATTGAGTGCATGTACAATCACAAGATGGCTTTATAGTGTCTCTTGAGAACATGTATCATCGACTCCTTATCTTTGCACCCTTACTTACTTTTATAGTAACCATTGAGTACATGTACCATCACTAGGAGGTTTTATGGTGACCCATTGAGTATATGTACCATCACTAGGAAGCTTTATAGTGACCCTAGAGTATATATACCATCACAAGGTGGCTCTTGAGACTATTTCACGTCACAAGGCGGCTTAATAGTGACCATTGAGTACATGTACCATCGCAAATTGGCTTTATAATGACCATTGAGTACACGTACCATCACAATTAGGCTTTATTATGACTCTTGGGTACATGTACATGTACCATTACAAGGAGATACTTTTATGACACTAGAGTACATGTACCATACTAGTGGACTAAATAGCGTCGATTGAGTATATGTACCATGACTAGGAGGCGTTATAGTGACTCTTGAGTACCCATACCATTACAAGGAGGCTTTTTAGTGACTCATGAGTACATGTACCATCCAAGGAGGCTTTATTGTCACCCTTGCGTACATGTGCCATCACAAGGAGGTTTTATAGTAACTCTAGAATACACGAACTATCACAAGGAGGCTGTATAGTGACCCTTGAGTACATGTACCATCACTAAGAGGCTTTATAGTAGCAATTTAGTACATATACCATGACTAAAAAACTTTATAGTGACACTTGAGTACATGTAACATCACTAGGATGCTTTATATTGACCGTTGAGTACCTGTACCATCACAAGGAGGCTTTATTATGACTCTTGAATACTTGTACCATCACGAGGAGGCACATTTAGGCCACTTGAGTACAAGCATCATCACTAGGAGGTACTACAGTGGCACTTGATTACATTTACAATTACAAGTAGATGCTACAGTAACACTTGAGTGATTGAACCTCCACTAGGAAGTACTACAGTTACGATTGGTAACATTTACAACCACTATTAAGCATTTAAATTACACAAGATTGTATATACCTTCACTCAGATTTGCTACAGCAACACTTGAGTTCTCTTATCTTCGCTAAGACGCACTACAGTGGTATTTTAGAATATGCATCATCAATAAGAGGCACAATGGTGTCAATTGAGTACATGCATCATTACTAAGAGGCACACTACCTCGACATTTGAGCACATGTATCCTCACTAGGAGGCACTATAGTGACGCATGACTACATTAACTATCACTAGAGGTACTACACTGACACTCCGGTACATTTACAATCACAATACGCACTAGAGTCACACTTGAAACCATGTATATTCACCAGGAGGTGCTGCAGTGACGTTTGAGTATGGTACACTAGAATGACACTTGAGTGCATGAACCTTCACTCTGAGGCAATATAGTTAGAATTGAGTACATTTACAACCACTAGTGGGCACTAAAATGCCAATTGAGTGTATGTACTGTCATCAGGAGGTGCTACAGTAACACTTGATTGCAACTTTCTTTATTCAGAGCACTACATATACGTTTCAGAACATGCATCATCAGTAGGATGCACTACGATGACATTGGAGAAAATGCATTATCACTAAAGGACACTTCAGTGACACTTGAGCACAAATATTTCACTATGGGATCAACGGTTATATTCGAGTACATATACAATCACTATGAGGCACTGCAGTGACACATGACTATTTTAACCATCACTAGGATGCACTACAATGATAATTTAGTACATTTACAACCATAACTACACACTACAGTGACACTTTAGTATATGTACAGTCACCAGGAGGCACTGTAGAGACGTTTGAGTACAGTACTGTAGTGCCTTCCTGTGATGGAATATATACGCAAGTTTCACCGTATTTCCTCCTTTAGGAGTTACATGTACTCAAGTGCCACTAAAGTACCTCCTAGTAATAGTAAATGTACCTGAGTGGTAGTGCTATGCCTCCTAGTGATGATGCATGCACTCAAATGCCACCATAGTGCCTCCTGGTGAGGGTACATGTACTCAAGTGCCATAATAGTGCCTCCAAGTGATGGTAAATGTACTAACGTGTCACTGTACTGCCTCATTTTGATGGTGACTGCACTCAAGTGTCAGTGTAGTTCATCGTAGTGAAGGTAAATGCACTCAATGGCCACTGTACAGGGTGTCCCAGAAAAAATGAAAACCTATTTAAATTCATTATTACTCTATATTTAAAACTGTTCAACTGGTAAAATTTTTACATACCAGCAGCTTAGGCTCCTGTCTGTTCTAAGGCGTTGGTTCTGTTGTTGTGGAGTCGTTGTTTATTGTTACTCCCAATATGGGATTCTGTAATTGTTCTTTGTTTTGTTGTACGTTACTTTATGTCCATTCTAGTTTTGCAATCATTTCAATGGGGAAGATAGAGCTGGTTGCTTTGCATAGTTTGTCTTCCTGCGGTCTCGTGATTGTTGTGTGGCTTTTCCTCAAGGTGCTATGGGTTTTTCTGAAGTTTGTGATTGCGGTATTTCTTACTTATTATTTTAGGTACAGCAGTTGACCACACTTTTTTTATAAAAAAAAAATACTGCTTAAACGCTTTCTTAGATTTGAGATATTACATCATTACTGAAGGCACTCTGTTCTGACTTTCCCCCAGAAATTGAATTATGGATGCAATAAGTACATTTGAAAAGAATGACATTTGTCACATTTATTCATCACAAAATGTGTCACCAATACTAATTAAAACAAATAAACTTTTAAAAAAGGTGAAGTTATGTAAATCACATGTAAACTAACACATCTTTAAGAAATTATAACAGCTGTACTATGGGAAGCTTTGCAAAAAGAGATGTATTGGTCATCCTAAAACAAGAAATTATCAACAAGGTAATGTGTGAAATACCATTTCTGGGGGGAAATGAAAAAAGTGCCTTTAGTTTTACGCAATATCTCAAAAAAATCAATTGGGCTGTTATTTTATACAAATGTGGGTAAGTGATATACTTAATCCTGTTATATAAAACTGCTTTAATGTTTAAATGGATTTAGAGATATAAGAAATTGAAAATGAGTTTCATTTTTTCTGGGACACATTTTAGTGCCACCTAAGGCAGGTAAGTGTACTCAATGTATTAGAAGTGTCTCCTATGTCAGGTAAATGTTCTCAAATGTCACTGTAGTGCCTCCTAGTGATGTTTGATATACTCAGATGTAACATTAGTGCCTCCTAGTGATGGCATATACGCTCAAGTGCCACTGTAGTGCATCCTACTTAAGATACGTGCACTAAAGTGTTGTTGTAGCGCATCCTAGTGAAGGTGCAAGCTCTCAAGTGTCACTGTAGTGCCTCATATCGATGGTTATTGTAATCAAGTGTCACGAAAGTGCCTCCTAGTGAAGTTAAATGTACTCAAATGCAACTGTAGTACCTACTAGTGATAATACAAATACTCAAACGTCACTGTAGTGGCTCGTGGTTAAAGTACGTTCACCCAAGCGTCTACATGCTGCATCACAGTGAAGGTTGTGAGGATATATGTACTCAAGTGTCACTGAGGTGCCCCCTAGCGATGATATATCTACTCAAAGGTTACTGTAGTGTCTCAGAGTGATGGTGCATATCACAAAAGTGCCACCTAGCGATGGTATATACACTCAAGTGTCACTGAAATACCTTATGTGGTGCCTCCAAGTGAACGTAAATGTGCCCAAGTGTATCTTTAGTGTCTCTTAGTGAAGTTTCATGTATTCAAGTGTCACTATAGTGTCACCTAGTGATGATATAAACACTCAGATGTCATACAGTAGTGTATTCTTGTGATGCTACATGTACTCAAGTGTAACTGTAGTAACTCCTAGTACAAGTGTCATTGTAGGTGGTCGTCGTAATGGTACATGTACTCAAGTTCCACTATAGTGCCCCTAAGTGATGGTACATGAACTCAAGTCCAATTGTAGTGGTGCCTCCTTTTGCTGTTAGATATATTCCGATGCCACTGTTGTTCCTCCTAGTTTAATAAACGCATTCCATTGTCACTGTAGTTCCACCTAGTGTTGGTATATGCACTCAAGTGCCACAATAGTGCCTCCTTGTGATCGTGGACATGTTCTCGCAAGTGTCACTGTAGTACCTTATTGTTAAGGTTGATGCTATCAAGTGGTCATGTAGTGCCTCCTACTGATAATGCATGTACTCAGGTTCTACTGTAGGGCCTTATTATGGTAACTGAACTCAGGTGCTACTGTAGTGCCCCGCCCCCCTAGTGATTGTAAATACACTTCCGTGTCACTATAGTGCGCCCTAGTAATTGTATATGTACTCCATTGTCGCTGCAGTGCCCCCTAGTAATGTAACATGATTTTATATGGCACTGTTGTTCCTCATAGTGATGGTAAATACAATTAAGTCTCATTGTAGGGATACGTATAGATTGTGCACGCAATCAACCTTCTTTCTCTCTAGTGCAAACCAGAGATATTGCTTGTACTGTATTTTCTTTGTAGCGCTACCTAGAGATGGTGTAGAAATCAACAATCAATGTAGTGCCTCATAGAGATATTGCATATATTCTATATTCACTGTTGTGCCACCTAACAACCTAACCCTGCTTTCAAATACGAAATTGGCAAAAGATCTGATTGTCTCTTCTATATGTACGGTTATTGCGACCCGCAGATTACCTGACCTCGTGGCCCAAATGTTAGTGTGTTGGGCTATTTAGAAATAGGAGCCAGGTCGATTCCTAGGTGGGCTCTTGTTTTCAGTGCTGTTTACTTTCCTTGTATAGCTTTGTTATATATCACTAAGGTATGAAACATGCTCAGTCGTCTCATGACAACGATCAGAGCATAATATATATATATATATATATCCCTCAAGAAAGAAACATGCTCCGTCAGTTGTCATCATCATAGGATAATGGTCAGAGCATGGTTATAACCCCCTCATGTATGAAACATGCTCCGTCAGTTGTCATCATCTCATGACAAAGCATGGTTATTTATACCTTAGATATGAAACATGCTTCGTAAGTTGTCATCGACTCACTGACTCACGGCAACGGTCAGAGCATGGCTATATATCCATCACGTATGAAACATTCTTCACCAGTTGTCATCGTCTCAAAAAAAAGGTCAGAGCATGGTAATATATCCCTAAGGTATGAACCATGCTCCGTCAGTTGTTATCGTATAGTGGCAACGGTCAGATAATGGATGTATATCCCTAAGGTATGAACCATGCTCCGTCAGTTGTTATCGTCTCATGACAACCGTCAGAGCATGGTAATATATCCCTAAGGTATGAACCCTGCTCCGTCAGATGTTATCGTCTAGTGACAACGGTCAGAGCATGGTAATATATCCCTAAGGTATGAACCATGCTCTGTCAGGTGTTATCGTCTCATGACAACGGTCAGAGCATGGTATTACATCCCTCAGGTATGAACCATGCTCCATTAGTTGTTATCATCTAGTGACAACGGTCAGAGCATGGTAATATATCCCTGAGGTATGAAACATGCTCCGTTAGTTGTCATCGCCTCATGACAACGGTCAGAGCATGGTTATTCATCTCTAAAATATGAAAAATGCTCCGACAGTTGTCATCGTGACATGACAACGGTCAGAGCATGGTTATTAATCTCTAAGGTATGAAACATGCTCCGACAGTTGTCATCGTGACATGACAACGGTCAGAGCATGGTCATTCATCCCTAAGTTATGAAACATGCTCTGTCAGTTGTCATCGTCTCATAACTACGGTCAGAGCATTGTTATTCATCTCTAAGGTATGAAACATGCTCTGTCAGTTGTCATCGTCTCATGACATCGGTCAGAGCATGGTTATTCATCCCTAAGTTATGAAACATGCTCCGTCAGTCACATCGTCTCATGACAACGGTCAGAGAATGGTTATTCATCCCTAAGGCATGAAACATGCTCTGTCAGTTGTCATGGTTTCATGACAACGGTCAGAGCATGGTTATTCATCTCTAAGGTATGAAACATGCTCTGTCAGTTGTAATCTTCTCATGTAAGCGGTCAGAGCATGGTTATTCATTCTTAAGGCATGAATCATGCTCCGTTAGTTGTCATCGTGACATGACCACGGTCAGAGCATGGTTATTCATCCCTAAGGTAAGAAACATGCTCCGACAGTTGTCATCAAGACATGACAACGGTCAGAGCATGGTTATTCATCCCTAAGGTATGAAACATGCTCCGACAGTTGTCATCGTGACATGACAACGGTCAGAGCATGGTTCTATATCATTTATGTATGAAACATGCTCCGACAGTTGTCATCGTCTCATGACAACGGTCAGAGCATGGTTATTCATCCCTAAGGTATGAAACATGCTCCGGCAGTTGTAATCGTGACATGACAACGGTCAGAGCATGGTTATTCATTTCTAAGGTATAAAACATGCTCCGTCAGTTGTCATCTTCTCATGACAGCGGTCAGAACATGGTTATTCATCTCAAAGGTAAGAACCATGCTCCGTCAGGTGTCATCGTCTCATGACAACGGTCAGAGCATGGTTATTCATCCCTAAGGCATGAAACATGCTCCGACAGTTGTCATCGTGACAGCACAACGGTCAGAGCATGGTAATTCATCTCTAAGGTATGAAACATGTACCCTCAGTTGTCATCGTCACATGACAACGGTCAGAGCATTCTTATTCATCCCTAAGGTATGAAACATGCTCCGTTAGTTGTCATCTTGACATGACAACGGTCAGATCATGGTTATTCATCCCTAAGGCATGAAACATGCTCCGTTAGTTGTCATCTTGACATGACCACGGTCAGAGCATGGTTATTCATCCATAAGGTAAGAAACATGCTCCGACAGTTGTCATCGTGACATGACAACGGTCAGAGCATGGTTATTCATCCCTAAGGTATGAAACATGCTCCGACAGTTGTCATCGTACAATGACAACGGTCAGAGCATGGTTCTATATCATTTATGTATGAAACATGCTCCGACAGTTGTCATCGTGACATGACAACGGTCAGAGCATGGTTATTCATCCCTAAGGTATGAAACATGCTCCGTCAGTTGTCATCGTGACATGGTAACGGTCAGATCATGGTTATTCATTTCTAAGGTATAAAACATGCCCCGTCAGTTGTCATCGTGACAACACAACGGTCAGAGCATGATTATTCATCTTTAAGGTATGAAACATGCTCCGACAGTTGTCACCGTGACATGACAACGGTGAGAGCATGGTTATGCATCCCTTAGGTATGAAACATGCTCCGTCAGTTGTCATCGTCTCATGACAACGGTCAGAGCATGGTTATTCATCCTTAAGGTTTGAAACATGATCCGTCAGTTGTCATCGTCTCATGAAAACGGTCAGAGCATGGTTATTCATCCCTAAGGTATGAAACATGCACCGTCAGTTGTCATCGTGACATGACAACGGTCAGAGCATGATTATTCATCCCTAAGGTATGAAACATGCTCCATCAGTTGTCATCATGACATGACAACGGTCAGAGCATGGTTATTCATCCTTAAGTTATGAAACATGCTCCTTCAGTTGTCATCGTCTCATGACAACGGTCAGAGCATGGTTATTCATCTCTAAGGTATGAAACATGCTCTGTCAGTTGTCATCGTCTCATGACAACGGTCAGAGCATGGTTATTCATCTCTAATGTATGAAACAAGCTCTGTCGGTTGTCATCGTGACATGACAACGGTCAGAGCATGATTATTCATCCCTAAGTTATGGGACATGCTCCATCATTTGTCATCGTGACATGACAACGGTCAGAGCATGGTTATTCACCCTGAAGTTATGAAACATGCTCCTTCAGTTGTCATCGTCTCATGACAACGGTCAGAGCATGGTTATTCATCCCTAAGGTATGAAACATGCTCTGTCAGTTGTCATCGTCTCATGACAACGGTCAGAGCATGGTTATTCATCTCTAAGGTATGAAACATGCTCTGTCAGTTGTCATCGTCTCATGACAACGGTCAGAGCATGGGTATTCATCTCTAAGGTAAGAAACATGCTCCGACAGTTGTCATCGTCTCATGACAACGGTCAGAGCATGGTAATCCATCCCTAAGGTATGAAACATGCTCCGGCAGTTGTCATCGTGACATGACAACGGTCAGAACTTGATTGTTCATCCCTAAGGTATGAAACATGCTCCAGCAGTTGTCATCGTGACATGACAACGGTCAGAGCATGGTTATTCATCCCTAAGTTATGAAATATGCTCCTTCAGTTGTCATCGTCTCATGACAACGGTCAGAGCATGGTTATTCATCTCTAAGGTATGAAACATGCTCCGTCAGTTGTCATCGTGACATGACAACGGTCAGAGCATGGTCATTCATCTCTAAGGTATGAAACATGCTCCGTCAATTGTCATCGTGAAATGACAACGGTCAGAGCATGGTCATTCATCCCTAAGTTATGAAACATGCTCTGTCAGTTGTCATCGTCTCATGACTACGGTCAGAGCATGGTTATTCATCTCTAAGGTATGAAACATGCTCTGTCAGTTGTCATCGTCTCATGACAACGGTCAGAGCATGGTTATTCATCCCTAAGTTATGAAACATGCTCCGTCAGTCACATCGTCTCATGACAACGGTCAGAGAATGGTTATTCATCCCTTAGGCATGAAACATGCTCTGTCAGTTGTCCTCGTCTCATGACAACGGTCAGAGCATGGTTATTCATCACTAAGGTATGAAATATGCTCCGTCAGTCTCATCGTCTCATGACAACGGTCAGAGAATGGTTATTCATCCCTAAGGCATGAAACATGCTCTGTCAGTTGTCATCGTCTCATGACAACGGTCAGAGCATGGTTATTCATCTCTAAGGTATGAAACATGCTCTGTCAGTTGTAATCTTCTCATGACAGCGGTCAGAGCATGGTTATTCATCTCAAAGGTATGAAACATGCTCCGTCAGGTGTCATCGTCTCTTGACAACGGTCAGAGCATGGTTATTCATACCTAAGGTATGAAACATGCTACGACAGTTGTCATCGTGACATGACAACGGTCAGAGCATGGTAATTCATCTCTAAGGTATGAAACATGCTCCCTCAGTTGTCATCGTCACATGACAACAGTCAGAGCATTGTTATTCATCCCTTAGGTATAAACATGCTCCGTTAGTTGTCATCGTGACTTGAAAACGGTCAGAGCATGGTTATTCATCCCTAAGGCATGAAACATGCTCCGTTAGTTGTCATCGTGACATGACCACGGTCAGAGCATGGTTATTCATCCCTATGGTAAGAAACATGCTCCGACAGTTGTCATCAAGACATGACAACGGTCAGAGCATGGTTATTCATCCCTTAGGTATGAAACATGCTCCGTCAGTTGTCATCGTGACATGACAACGGTCAGAGCATGGTCAGTCATCTCTAAGGTATGAAACATGCTCTGTCAGTTGTCATTGTGACATGACAACGGTCAGAGCATGGTCATTCATCCCTAAGTTATGAAACATGCTCCGTCAGTTGTCATCGTCTCATGACTACGGTCAGAGCATGGTTATTCATCTCTAAGGTATGAAATATGCTCTGTCAGTTGTCATCGTCTCATGACAACGGTCAGAGCATGGTTATTCATCCCTTAGTTATGAAACATGCTCCGTCAGTCACATCGTCTCATGACAACGGTCAGAGAATGGTTATTCATCCCTTAGGCATGAAACATGCTCTGTCAGTTGTCATCGTCTCATGACAACGGTCAGAGCATGGTTATTCATCTCTAAGGTATGAAACATGCTCCGTCTTGTGTCATCGTCTTATGACAACGGTCAGAGCATGGTTATTCATCCCTAAGGTATGAAACATGCTCCGACAGTTGTCATCGTGACATGACAACGGTCAGAGCATGGTAATTCATCTCTAAGGTATGAAACATGTTCCCTCAGTTGTCATCGTCACATGACAACAGTCAGAGCTTTGTTATTCATCCCTAAGGTATGAAAAATGCTCCGTTAGTTGTCATCGTGACATAACAACGGTCAGAGCATGGTTATTCATCCTTAAGGCATGAAACATGCTCCGTTAGTTGTCATCGTGACATGACCACGGTCAGAGCATGGTTATTCATCCCTAAGGTAAGAAACATGCTCCGACAGTTGTCATCAAGACATGACAACGGTCAGAGCATGGTAATTCATCCCTAAGGTATGAAACATGCTCCGACAGTTGTCATCGTGACATGACAACGGTCAGAGCATGGTTCTATATCATTTATGTATGAAACATGCTCCGACAGTTGTCATCGTCTCATGACAACGGTCAGAGCATGGTTATTCATCCCTAAGGTATGAAACATGCTCCGTCAGTTGTCATCGTGACATGACAACGGTCAGAGCATGGTTATTCATTTCTAAGGTATAAAACATGCTCCGTCAGTTGTCATCGTGACAACACAACGGTCAGAGCATGGTTATTCATCTCTAAGGTATGAAACATGCTCTGTCAGTTGTAATCTTCTCATGACAGCGGTCAGAGCATGGTTATTCATCTCAAAGGTAAGAAACATGCTCCGTCAGTTGTCAACGTCTCATGACAACGGTCAGAGCATGGTTATTCATCCCTAAGGTATGAAACATGCTCCGACAGTTGTCATCGTGACAGCACAACGGTCAGAGCATGGTAATTCATCTCTAAGGTATGAAACGTGTTCCCTCAGTTGTCATCGTCACATGACAACGGTCAGAGCATTCTTATTCATCCCTAAGGTATGAAACATGCTCTGTTAGTTGTCATCGTGACATGACAACGGTCAGAGCATGGTTATTCATCCCTAAGGCATGAAACATGCTCCGTTAGTTGTCATCGTGACATGACCACGGTCAGAGCATGGTTATTCATCCATAAGGTAAGAAACATGCTCCGACAGTTGTCATCGTGACATGACAACGGTCAGAGCATGGTTATTCATCCCTCAGGTATGAAACATGCTCCGACAGTTGTCATCGTGACATGACAACGGTCAGAGCATGGTTCTATATCATTTATGAATGAAACATGCTCCGACAGTTGTCATCGTCTCATGACAACGGTCAGAGCATGGATATTCATCCTTAAGGTATGAAACATGCTCCGTCAGTTGTCATCGTCTCATGACAACGGTCAGAGCATGGTTATTCATCCCTAAGGTATAAAACATGCTCCGTCAGTTGTCATCGTGACATGACAACGGTCAGAGCATGATTATTCATCCCTAAGGTATGAAACATGCTCCATCAGTTGTCATCGTGACATGACAACGGTCAGAGCATGGTTATTCACCCTTAAGTTATGAAACATGCTCCGTCAGTTGTCATCGTCTCATGACAACGGTCAGAGCATGGTTATTCATCCCTAAGGTATGAAACATGCACCGTCAGTTGTCATCGTGACATGACAACGGTCAGAGCATGATTATTCATCCCTAAGGTATGAAACATGCTCTATCAGTTGTCATCGTGACATGACAACGGTCAGAGCATGGTTATTCATCCTTAAGTTATGAAACATGCTCCTTCAGTTGTCATCGTCTCATGACAACGGTCAGAACATGGTCATTCATCTCTAAGGTATGAAACATGCTCTGTCAGTTGTCATCGTCTCATGACAACGGTCAAAGCATGGTTATTCATCTCTAAGGTATGAAACATGCTCTGTCAGTTGTCATCGTGACATGACAACGGTCAGAGCATGATTATTCATCCCTAAGGTATGAAACATGCTCCATCAGTTGTCATCGTGACATGACAACGGTCAGAGCATGGTTATTCACCCTTAAGTTATGAAACATGCTCCTTTAGTTGTCATCGTCTCATGACAACGGTCAGAGCATGGTTATTCATCCCTAAGGTATGAAACAAGCTCTGTCAGTTGTCATCGTCTCATGACCACGGTCAGAGCATGGTTATTTATTCATAAGGTATGAAACATGCTCTGTCAGTTGTCATCGTCTCATGACAACGGTCAGAGCATGGTTATTCATCTCTAAGGTAAGAAACATGCTCCGACAGTTGTCATCGTCTCATGACATCGGTCAGAGCATGGTAATTCATCCCTAAGGTATGAAACATGCTCCGTCAGTTGTCATCGTGACATGACAACGGTCAGAGCATGTTTGTTCATCCCTAAGGTATGAAACATGCTCCATCAGTTGTCATCGTGACATGACAACGGTCAGAGCATGGTTATTCATCCCTAAATTATGAAATATGCTCCTTCAGTTGTCATCGTCTCATGATAACGGTCAGAGCATGGTTATTCATCTCTAAGGTATGAAACATGCTCCGTCAGTTGTCATCGTGACATGACAACGGTCAGAGCATGGTCATTCATCTCTAAGGTATGAAACATGCTCCGTCAGTTGTCATCGTGACATGACAACGGTCAGAGCATGGTCATTCATCCCTAAGTTATGAAACATGCTCTGTCAGTTGTCATCGTCTCATGACTACGGTCAGAGCATGGTTATTCATTTCTAAGGTATAAAACATGCTCCGTCAGTTGTCATCGTGACAACACAACGGTCAGAGTATGGTTATTCATCTCTAAGGTATGAAACATAATCTGTCAGTTGTAATCTTCTCATGACAGCGGTCAGAGCATGGTTATTCATCTCAAAGGTAAGAAACATGCTCCGTCAGTTGTCATCGTCTCATGACAACGGTCAGAGCATGGTTATTCATCCCTAAGGTATGAAACATGCCCCGACAGTTGTCAACGTGACAGCACAACGGTCAGAGCATGGTAATTCATCTCTAAGGTATGAAACATGTACCCTCAGTTGTCATCGTCACATGACAACGGTCAGAGCATTCTTATTCATCCCTAAGGTATGAAACATGCTCCGTCAGTTGTTATCGCCTCATGACAACGGTCAGAGCATGGTTATTTATCCCTAATGTATAAAACATGCTCCGTCAGTAGTAAATATTTTGCCAAAAGACATCCCAGACCCTTAGGCTTGGGTCAATAGGTCAAAATTCAACTTCTTCAGAACAAGGTCATGTTGCATATCAAATTTAATCACGAAATGCAGCAGCATGGTAGCAAATATTTTGCCCGCAGACCCCTACCCCCAACCCCCTACCCCCCCCCCCACACACACACACTCCCCCTACCCTGGGGATGGAGTCAGTAGGTAAAATTTCAACTTTTTCAGAACATGGTCATGTTACATATTAAATTAAAGAGAATCTCGAATGCAGCAACATGGTAGCAAATATTTTGCCCTCAACCCCCCCCCCCCCCCCCCCACGATCCTGGGGATGGGGTGAGTAGGACAAAATTCAACTTTTTCAGACCATGGTCATGTTGCATATCAATTAAAGGGAACAAAAAGTGCCTCAGCATGGTAGAAAATATTTTGCCCGTAGACCCCTAAGTCCCCACCCCCGACCCTGGGGATGGGGTCACTAGGTCAAAATTCATTTTTTTTCAGAACATGGTCATGTTACATATCAAATTAAAAAGAATCACAAATGCAGCAGCATGGTAGCAAATATTTTGCCCGCAGACCCCTACCCCCAACCCCCTACCCCCCCCCCCCCCCCCCACACACACACACACACTCCCCCTACCCTGGGGATGGAGTCAGTAGGTAAAATTTCAACTTTTTCAGAACATGGTCATGTTACATATTAAATTAAAGAGAATCTCGAATGCAGCAACATGGAAGCAAATATTTTGCCCTCAACCCCCCCCCCCCCCCCCACGATCCTGGGGATGGGGTGAGTAGGACAAAATTCAACTTTTTCAGACCATGGTCATGTTGCATATCAATTAAAGGGAACAAAAAGTGCCTCAGCATGGTAGAAAATATTTTGCCATAGACCCCTTAGTCCCCACCCCCGACCCTGGGGATGGGGTCACTAGGTCAAAATTCATTTTTTTTTTCAGAACATGGTCATGTTACATATCAAATTAAAAAGAATCACAAATGCAGCAACATGGTAGCAAGTAATTTCCCCACAGACACACCCCAACCCTGGGGATGGGGTAAAGAGGTCAAATTCAACCTTTTCAGAATATGGTCATGCTGCATATCAAATTAAAGAGAATCACGAACACAGCAACATGGTAGCAAATATTTTGCCCGCAGACAACCCCGACCCTGGGGATGGGATCAATAGGTGGTCAAATTCAACTTTTTTCAGAATATTATCATGTTGCATATCAAATTAAAGAGAATCATGAATGCAGAAACATTGAAGCAAATATTTTGCATGCAAACCCCCTTCCCTCCCCCCCAGGACCCTAGGATATGGGTTAAAAGATCAAAATTCAACTTTTACAGAACATGGTCAGGTTGCATATCAAATTTAAGGGAATTATGAATGCAGCAATTTTTGCTCGCAGTCACCCCACCCCCCTATTTAAGGTGAACTTAGGGGTTGGAGAAATTGGATTTATGTTTTGTTATTTACAGAGTTCTCTAAAATAACCCTTCACTCGCGATATAACTTCGACAAATTTGCCTTGTTTGATTTTGGTTTGGCCAGGCGACACATCCAATTCTCGTAATTCTAATTTAATATACATGTTTGTGTCCATCCAGGTACCAAATCTTGTTTTAACTTTTCTTGATCAGACGTTTACGACCTATGATAATGTTGTTCGCGTCTATAGCCCTTCAGATATAGCCTGCCTTATTACATGTATGTCTCCCCCCTGGAAGGGTCGGGAGACATATTGTTTTCCCCTTGCGTCCATCCGTCTGTCCGTCCGTCCGTCTGTCTGTCTGTCCATCACAAAATCGTGTCCGCTTTTTAACTTGACAATCGTTAGAGATATTTCAACAAAACTTCATATATCTGTAGAGCACATTCAGACGACGTTACATGCACAAGAACTTTAACTCTGCTTAAGTATTTTTGGAGTTATTGCCATTTGATTATTTGCAATGCTATTTCGTATCCGCTCTATAACTTGATAACAGTTGGAGATATTGCAATGAAACTTCATTTTGATATTTAATTGTATATTGCTATTTTCTATTTGCCATTCTGTGAAATTGCACCTACGCATTAACTATTTTTTACAAGCCTGGAAATACACTGATTTATACAGCGACGTCACAGAGTCAAGGCCGTCGTCGCCGGTCCGGCAGGACGGCGAGCGCCGGACCACTTTTTTTGGCCGAGTATGCTTTCCGCCATATCCTTTTTTCTTGTTTCGGCTCATTTTACTTTTTACTCTGATTTTATTCAATCTGCCAAAATTTATTGATGCAATAACACTCTATGCGCATGTCATCAATAGACCGAACTAGCCAAGGTGTGGAAGCATTGGAAAATTATAATGACACCTGATTAATTTCATATTCTGACGGTCGTATTGTCATGCAGTGGACGTTATCATTCTTATGGACCGTGTCGAGAGAAAACCTGACGTAGCTGCATGCGAACATCAAAGGCGCAGACCAGCCTACACATCCCCGCAGTCTGATCAGCACCTTCATTGTTCGCTCCCAGGAAAGTATACTTGATAAACTTGCTACACGCAATATTTCAGCATTCTACTGAACTAATCTCTGTAACTGAGCAGGTTGGTTTTAGCCTTGCATGGTCGGAAACCCTGAAGACAGGTCTTCTCGTTGAGGTCAAGATAATTTCTGTGATCCAGTTTCATTCCCTCAAATTGACATATTGTTGTTTTCGTCTTATAGTTAACGTGTCGAGCGACAAAGTATGTTTCAAACGTTTTGACTTTACATATATGAGCATCATGAGCCTTTGTAATTACAATGCATTCCGTTACGGATATACGAGTCCCGCCTGTTGTTCCAATTCAGCCCAAGACTCTTCGGTTCCCCCAACGTCCACTCGACTTTAAGAATCCTGAGCTAAGAATTGTTTAGACGTCGTGATTCGACAGTTGTTACGATGAAGCGAAAGATCACATGTTATGCCTATCGATGCCAAAACCTAGATGAAGCCTGCATCCTTAATGTGTGTTCTAATTGAAAGTGTATACATCTCTTTTCAAAAACATGACTCTTTGAAGTACCACCAAGGATCAGTGTTAAAAGTACTTTGCTAAAACCTGCGGGGACATAGATGAAATAATGTCAAAGAAACATGCTGAATAAAAAAAAGTAAAAAGAAACCATGTGACTGTCTGAAAACAATTTTGTCCAGCATTCGGTTTCTCACGCGACAAGAAATATCTTTGTGACCAAAACGACTAAAATCTGGTCCCAAACGCATAAAACCCCCATTAAAAAACGCACATAGAAGCGCTCAAAATTTAATTTAAAAATTTTCTCGGGGGAGGCCCCCAAGCCCCCCTAACGAGAGGGGGGGGGGGGTAATCCCCCTCTCGTGCTCTCACCCTCTCGTGCCCTCACCCTCTCGTGCCTTTGGCACTCGATGGCTTCCTCCGCCGGACCACTTTTAAATACGCGGCGACGGCCCTGAGAGTGACGAATACTTTTGTCCACCATATGTATATGCATGCACTGTTGGACCAAGCTGCTTTCAAACACGTTTTTGCACTAGGTGTATAAATGATTTTTTGCACTAGGTGTATTTTTGATTAACGGTTAGAGATTTTTAGGGTTAATCTTACCGAATAGCGGAATCATGATTGATACATGCAATAGACATTTTTCAGTTACACCTTACATTACGATTTGTCCGTCAATTGGACTTTATTTAAGAGGGGCGATGTCAGCAGTAACTGGAATCTATCTTTTTCGTCTGCTACTAAATATTATATTTTTTGTCCTGAGATCTTTTTTACCTTACAAACAGTGCATACCCTGATTAATGCCGCATGATGGCATTTCGCCAGTTTGCAAGTGTAAAAAAACATGTACCAAAAAATATATTTCACAATTGAAATGCAGCCAAATATCTTTATTAAAGTTATTTCTTGTTCCATACATTAAATGCATTCACTGGTTGTAACTTGCGAGTTGGTAAATTCGATGTTTCTGCGTCCAATATGATTATTTTTTGGCGTCAATATTTCACCAAGCTCAGGTTAATGAACAGTGGAAATACATAAGTCGTTCACAGCTTGTGCAAGCCAATATAGCTGAAACACAGTAATTGAAAATCCTTTGAATGGAGAGGAGATATGGAGCGGATATTGAATTCAAGTATAAACGTCCATATCTTGTTATGATGATTCATGTACTGAACTACTAGGGAATTCGGGTTCCCCTTGACCCTTAAGAGGATTTGAATATATGCACTAGTCATTTCTAACAAGAGAACAGCGGGGACTTGACTTTTGTTAAAACCATGGCAGTTTTCTCAAACCCTCTGTCATGTTTTACTTTATACTGCCATATTTGCCTTTGTATAGCGATTGCATCACATTTACCCACACTAAGGGGACAATGCAAAAAACTAAAACATGGTTCATTTGTCCAGCTATATCACCACCATGTCAGAGGATAGGGTGCGTGGTTAAAAACGACTGGTACATTATACTAATTGGGAGAGAGCTCACTTGCAGCAGAAAGCTGATGTTTAAGATATAAGAATCAGGCACGTTCCAAGGGAATTTTATAGAGTTCGCACTCTGGAAAGTCCCCCTTTATGAAGCCAAGGGTTTGGCCCTTTTGCGGAATATGGTTTTAGGAATTTCACAGAGCTAAATTGAGCTATGAAGACACGCAGCATATAAACACTAAACTGGATTTTTCTTCCAAAAATCAAATTGAATGGCTAAACCCCTATACTTGCATCGTTAAGTTGTAGGCTCATGCAAATTTTCGTGTACTTAAGTACGCCCCTGAGTATGCAAAAAGCTTCCCCCAGACATTCAGACAAAATCTAGTTTCCAATGTTTCAGAATCTAAGAAACCATGACGCATACTGGGAAATTGCTAATGTAAAGTTAAATCAGTGGCAGATCAGAATGGTTTCAGGCGGTTTGCACACCCCCACTAGTTTTTAAATATCCTATGAAAATGAAATAATTTGCCCTCAGTGAGGCCAAATTATTTCAATTTCATGGGATATTTGAGAAAATAAGATAAAATCAGAAAAGCGAACCCAGCACCTTTACACATATGAACCCCATTTCCAGAAATCCTGGACCCCCCTAAAAATACACCAAAAGTGTATATTGTCTAACTCAGTAGATTTTAGTAATTCAAGTGTCATTATACTCATAACTATTTTTCTGCAGGTGGCGACTGTTGTCATCTATTGATCAGCCACATTTTGGAACAAGATTAGGCAGGACAAAATATTGGGCTTGATTCAAATCCAAAATGTTTGGCACTCCCCAAGTATCTTTTTTAAATGAGTTAATTTAAATAAAAGGAAAGATAAAAGAAACTGTAGACAATGAAAAAGCATGCAAAATTACCCAGCATGCATATAGATAATTGTTGAGTCGATTTGGATAAACTTTATATGTTATTGACTGTTCATGGTAGTGATCATAAAAAATCAAAATGCATCAAATATCATAAATGAATACAGGAGGGAAAGGCAGGCAGGCTAAATCATGTATGTGATTAAACTGCATCCTATCATATCAAGCTCCTTATCTTCAACATACTGAAAGAGTTCACCAATCTAATATAATCATTATCAATCATTATTTTCCACCTTCGAAAATGCTAAAACTGTTTAGTTCAATGCATGCTTAGTTGACCACCCTTAGAAATTCAGAAGGAGTAAAATACAAAAAGACAATAAGTTTAGCTTTTTTACCTCACGTTATTAATTTGTTGAAGTGGGTTGGGGTGGCACCACAGATTTTTATGACAAGTTTTGTCTAAGCGGTTTAACATTACTTCTTGCACATACATGTGCTAGAAACTGACAACAACCCTTCTTGTACCAGCAGAACTCAGTTCCGATCAATTAAATTCCCTAGGAGTAGAGCTGTATCGAGGCCTAGAATTAATGTAGCTCAATGCAAGGGTAGAGGTTGTGCCTTCTGGCAAACTATTTGCTACCATGTTGCTGCATATACCATATTGTATAAAGTTGATTTTTGGCCAACGCCCCACCCATAAGTCCACCCAAAGGGTTGGACCCAGGCCTACAATTTAAAATTTCACTTGATTTGTTTCAATATATATTGCACCTCTGCCTGCATACTTAGAAAAGGTAAAAAATAATTACAATCTGACTAAGTTATTTCGAAATTGTTTCATGATCAAATTCCCAAAAAGTAAGGGGCCAGGTCAGGAGCGGGCTAATAACCCCTGGATTATAGCTGGATTATAGATCTGCAGTCAGACTCAATAGATTGAATATAATTTTGGTTTCTAGCACATAAGTGGAGGTTGAAATCTTTCTCTCTAACAGAGTCAAACCGTTGCATGAGTTGCAGTCTGTTCTGGATTTATTATGTTTACTTCCATCATAAAAGTAGTCCAGAGTCCATTTTAATATAATCAGCAGACATAAAAAGCATGAACATTTTCACAACTACAATAAATCAGCACTTTAAAAGAAAAATATTATTTTGCTGAAGATGACTTTATTAAAGCACTTCGTATGATTTCCTAACAAAAAATTAACGTAGTCGCAAGTTACAACTAATGAAGTTGTTAAATGTTTCTGAATTACACTGCTGAGATCGCCCCTCTTAAATAACGTAAGTCTAAGGTGTGCTACATCTTACAAATCCTAAGGTCGGCGGTAACTGAAAAATGTCTAATAGCCAATCTAGATATTCATTATCCGCGAGCTTCCATTTAAAAGTAAGCTATACACTGAACCAAAATTCTTTTCAATATCCTTAACGCTAAGCCAGAAAAATGAGTTTGAAAAGTGTCCACTTATAGCTTTGGTTTATGTAATTTCTCATTCACGCTTTTTAGCTTAATTCTAGTAGATATACGACTTTTTCAAAGCAGTGTACGCGTAAGTTCATCAAGACTGTATTGGTATGCGTTTCTCATGACAAAGGTCCGTTATCTCAAGTTGGTTCATCTTTTATAGTCAATATTGGATGATAGGATAACATCACTTCCAAAACGCCTGTAATACGTTTAGGTAAGTAAGTAACGACTTAAGAAACTTTTCAGTTCATTATTTCATATATTATTGTCTCAATAGTCTACACTTTGTGATGTACGTGTTAATGGTAAATTGAGCTAAAACTCAGATCATAACCATCTTTTCGCAATTTAATTGATATTCTTTGTACATTCAGCACTTAGTATATAAAAACGAGGCTTTTCCGGTCAGCCAACAGTTCCCTCGTATCACATGTGAACCGTTTTGAGTCAAATTAAAACATATAAAACTAGAGGACCTGAAGCGCTCACCTGGTCTCCTCAATAATGTTAAAATACGAGGTAAAGGTCAACTTAGGTTTATTATTCAAACGTGTTTGATTTTACCATGTATGGCAATGATTTTGGTCAAGTGACCTAAAACAAATTCATATTTATATTGTTTTATCTAATGAATACACCATATGAAATTTGACTTCAAACAGCCTTGTGATTTTTGAAAAAAAGAAAGATATTTAGATGTGTATGTGGCGGTCTAAAATGAGTGGCCTTGGATTAAAGGTCAAATGTCAGCTGGACCTTTGGTGCTTATATAAAACCAGTGTCTTATTATGTTTAACATTTCTCGCAAGTTCTATGATTTACACTTAAACAGTTATAGAAAAATGAACATTTCAAGATTTTTTCCAATATAAATTCATTAGGAATCAAATGTGGCCTTGCCGTAAAAAGGTAAAGGTCAACCTAGATTCATCATATGTGCAAACTTGGTAGGGCCTACATCCCTAATGCTACCGTCCAAGTCCCAAGGCCATTGGCATTTTGATTCCAGAGAAGAAGCTATTTAAAGGGTTTTTACCTTATATGGGCATGGGCATGGTGGCCACTTTGGTCATGTGACCATAAAGATTTGTTAAAGATCTACTTTCATCAGCTTAAGGAGTCGCCATATATAACTGGAATGCAATTGACCTAGTGGTATCTGAGAAAACTATTTTTAAATATATTGATGGGACTCCAAGATGAGTGACCTTGGCTGAAAAATCAAAGGTCAACCTCGAACTTATTTATAGCAATTGTCTCATAAGGTTTAACATATCAAGTGAGAAAATTGACTTTGGTTTCAACAGTATTAAAAAATCACCTTTTTAACCCCCCCCCCCCCTCAATTTTAATGTATTTGGAAGCAAATTTTACCTTGATGTTAAGTAGGTCAAGGTAAACCTATGATCATTGTTTGAACAAACTTGGTAGGGCACACATCCCAAATGCTACATACCAAGTCCTAAGGTTATCAGACTTCTGGTTCTGGAGAAAAAGATTTTAAAGGGTTTTACCATATATAGATATGTCGGCTAATTTGGTTGTGTGACAAGAACACTTTGAATATACTTTGGCTAACTTGTCAACAGGAATCTCAATATGAAATTTGAATTCAAATTTCCTAATGGTTTATGAGAAAATTATGTTTTAATATATTGATTAGACTCCAATATGAGCGGCCTTATTGAAAAGTCAAAGGCCAACATTGACCTTTGAAACTTATTCGTAGCCATTGTCACATTAAGTAAAACATATCAAGTGCGAATAATGACTTTGGTTTCAATAGTTTTAAAAAAAAACTTTTCAAACATTTCCTCATCTTAATAAATCAAGAAGCAAATTTGACATTGACGTTTAGTAGCTCAAGGTCAACCTTGGATCATCATTTAAACTAACTTCGTAGGCCCACATCCCCAATTCTACATACCAAGTCCCAAGGTAATTAGCCTTCTTGTTCTGGAGTATAATACGTTTAAAGGGTTTTTAACATATATGGGTATGGCGGCCATCTTGGTCATGTGACCCTGACCACTTTCACAAACCTTCGTTCCCGCATCCAAAGAAGTCTTTATATGAAATTTAATTTCAATTGACCTTGTGGTTTCAGAGGAGAAGATTTTTGAAAATTGAGACAGACATAATACGGACGACGTACGACGGATGTACGCTGGAGTCATTGGTATACTATTAGTTCACCAATGAGCTTTCGGCTCAGATGAGCTAACAATGAGCAAAGCATTTTTGGACCCCACATCCTGCGTTGATCTGTAAACTGTGTATCTATTTTTATCAAAATGACAAAGGCATTTTACAATTTCGGGGCTCCCAGCGGTCAGTCAATTTAAAAAAAAATAAAAAGAAAAGCAAAGCAAAGCTCAGGAATGGATACAATCAAGTACCTCAGATGACCCAAGACACCATATGGGGAAGCAACAAAACACAAGGAAACAACACACAAGAGAGCCAAGAGGTCAGACCTTTCCCAGCAGGTGATCACAAGCCTGCAAGGAACAGACAAGACAACGTAATAAAGACAAACGTGAAACATAATTCACGAAAAGGATCCGCAAAAGAAGCACCTTACTGGAGGGCTTACACATGTTTAATGTTTAAGTCATACTGTTAAATCAAATGATAGTCTGTGCATGACCTACAATATACGTTATGACACTGTTATAAATACTCAAAAACTCAGCCAGGGTTTCACGCTCGCTAGAAATCTCCATGAACAGTCTCTTTTAATTCTACTCTTTTGGAGTTAGTTGCATAGCAGCTGTAAGTTTTGTGTAGCAAGATAGAGTTATCAATATCAATGTGTACAAACCATTTGACAAAAGCTCAAGTACAAAATTTCACATCTAGTTTATGTTTATTGGCAAGAGTATATTCTAATGTAAGTGACTTCAACAATAGAAGTTAAGGCACTACAACAAGGCTATCAATAGCATAAACCACATGAAGCATTTTCTAAATTATATAGCATAAATACAGAGTTGAATTTTCAAAATTATCAATGCTGGATCGAAAACTTTTCTGCAAAAGGGCATATCAATGCCAGATAGTTTATGGTAATGATTTTACTAGTTCTCTATATTCAGTATGTATGTTTTTCAATCAATTAGCAGTTAGCAAAAACTCACTTATTAGAAACATGTAGGAATTACTTGATATATTTTCTCAAACAGATGAACACTGAATATACCTAGACATAAGATTTGTCAAACATGCAATCTGTCTGTTATACGTCAGAGAACAGCTCTGTTTGGCGACAAGGTTGAACGTCACTTTTTTGTCTGGCGGAAACTGAATACATGTCGTGTTGAACTCAAGATCGAAACTAATCTGGTTTGAATCCCCAGCAAGAGTTTATTATTATTATTATTATTATTATTATTATTATTATTATTATTATTATTATTATTATTATTATTATCAGTTGGGGTTTAGTAGCATAATCAATTTTTAATTTTTTAAAAAGAAAAGCTTGTTTTGGGGTTTTTTTTTAGATTCTCTTTATTTTTGAATGATAAAGTGTTTTTTAAAATAATGTCGTAGATAGAATGGGCAATGCGTCTTAACAGTAATGATATAGTTTATGATTTCAAAAGAATCCAGGGAAAGGATGTTATATGTGGTAGCATGGATGTCTGGGTGTAGACACAACTACAGCTTATAGCTATAATATCTGCTTTAATTAAAACCTCAGTCTGTATGTCGACCCTGACCATAAATTTTGATTGCTTGGCCAGTGGGTGATTCTTGTTTTGTATAAACCTGCCATGACTCAACTAGGGGTTTTCTTTAGCTTTGACTGTATGTAAGTTCAAGGCCCTACTCTGTATTTCACCAAAGTGAGTAAAATCGATTTGATTGTTTCCCTGCGATTTATTGTTGTTAAAGTTAAGGAGCCTCCATCAAAGTGGCCTTCACACTTTTTGCGTTTTAATAACAGCATACTGTAGAGCAACGGCTTTGCTCTGATAGCATGTGGGAGTTTTGTGTTGGGTCCTTGGTTAGTAAGGTGGTCCTTAGTGTCCTTTCTAGTTTTGAAATCGTCTTGTGGAGAAAGAGAAAGAGAGAGAGAGCTAGTTGCTTGCTTTAATTCAATTTCGTTCTTGTCGTCGCGTGGTGTGTCTGCGCTCTGTGTCTCTTCCTTGTGGTGGCGTGTGCTAGTCTGTGATTCATTATTTCCGGTCACATTTACTTGTTTTATGGTTAAATAGATATATGAGCCGTGACATGTGATTTCCAGCAATGTGGTATTTTGACCAGTGTAAAATCGACGAGCCTTTGCACCCTCTGTTTAAGCTTTGAAACTCCAAATGATCTTCTGTCAGGAGCCTAACATTCATAGAATGTTCAAGCGCCTAGCAAAGGCTCTGATCAGACTGCACGTATGTACATGCTGATCTGAGGTTTTGCTGGTCGCACAAACCACATTGTTGGAAACTTCATGCCATGGCTCATTTTGTAAAACCTAAATGTTTAAAAAAAACTTAAATTGTTAACTTCACATAAAGTAAACAATTATCAATCTTTTTGTCTCCCATACTTGTAGGCGTTAGTCGCATGCCTAAACTCTGTACTTTCATCAGTATAATACAATCTTAAGACCTAAGCACTCATCCATTAATGTACTATAATGATAATGTGATTTCAGTTTCCAGAAAATACTTAACAATGCTTTCCTCAGTTGGAATTTTATTTACCCAGACATGCTTGGCCTTCTGAATTCCAAATGTAAAAATAGAGTGTGTAGATTATCCTTTAGTTTTAGCCAATGTTTTTAATTATTACAGCATGATGAGAGAAAAAAAACATTTATTGGAATTGCTTGACTGCAATTGACAACATCATGTGTATTGCCATGTCTGGATTTCCTATTTCAAATGATACATAACAATTTAAACCTAGTTTGTGATCGTATGTGATCTGTGATTGCTGTATTTTCTGGTTTTATTCATTTGTTTGCAGTAGAAAGAAAATTCCTTTAGAACTATGTTCCTAGTTGTACAATTGATATTTAGCTCATTTTTGACTGTCTGTAGTCTCGAGGCAGTCATCCCAGGTCAGTAATTCATTGTCGTGTTAACACGTATTTTACAATTTATATTTCAGATATTGAAAGTGCTAGCACGTCAAAATGAAATCTGATGCATTTGACAGTTTATTTTGTGTGTACCTACTCTGTATATCAGTCTCTGGAGCACCAGGTGGTTTAAACGCCAAGGTTGATAATATAGATGAACGTCTGGAAAAAGATGAAAATGAGATTGTTGAGCTTAAAGGTAACATATTAACATCATGCGATACGTTTGCAATTCATGTGGTCTAATAGGACTTGAAATAATATCTATAATATCGTTTCCTGATCTTTGCCATCTTTCCTACTTTGATAACAATCACAAAATACCAAAAGCATCGCTCAGCATTAAAAGCAACTTACCAGTGACAATGGTCCAAAATTAATTTAAAGGCAAGCAAATTACGCCCCAATTGACTTCTCAAAAGTGTAATTATTAGTTTGCGTTGTTTATCTTTGGATAATTTGTTTTATTCTTTGTCTGTCTTCCAACGTAGGTATAACATCATTTTTCCTCAAGCAATTTTCATTTCAAAACCATCTCTATCCTTTGTGTAAAACATGCAAACCCATTTAGTCTTCTCTCGCAGATCTTTACTGAACAAAAAAAGTTAAGGAAATCCCAGAAAACACTGCAGCATAAGAACACGAAGCAAACAAGTATGCAATTTTTATTTATTTGTTTAGATAAATGTCATCGGTTGAAAAACATGTTTACTTTAAATTGCTAGCACCCATGCCTTTGTTGTGACACGGTTTCAAGTAACCCAGGGGTCAAAGTCATTTTTCGCAAAAATGTCTACAGAGTATTCCCTCATTAACACATGCATAACATGTAAGTTTTCAAAACTTGAAATGCAATTCCTTTGAATGTCATATGAAATTAACTTGATAGCATTAACCATCACATTTTGAAGATGAGAATGTCTTCAGTAATGAGTGTGTTCCCAGCCAGTGGCAAATTTGGACAAGCACCGGTTTCGCATACTCTTAATGATTCTTTTGATTTGGTGCTGAGGGATCAGCATCAATATCTCCTGCAACACTGAGGGACTAGGAGTTTCTTGATGCCATTAATATGCGTTGGACCCTCTGCCCAAAGACGCCATAGACATGTTAAAATTGTAGACATGTCTGACCAGTCAATACGCACAACAGTGCTGATTCTAGTGAGGTGTGTTCTGGCATTGTTATCCTAGGCCGGGTACTGTTACTGGTTTTCACACAAAAAAGGCAGGGCAACAGACCTCAACATCTCATCCATGTACCATTGACTGATCAAATGTCCCTGTATAACCGCCAGAGCTGTCGTCCTACGTTTTAAACATCTCCATCGCCTGAGGGACCTTGCGAACGTCAATGCACGAAAACCTATGTTTGCTCCGTAAATTGAATTTTTGCGAAAAATGGAGTGAAACCAGTCAACTTTGACATTGATTTACTAAGCTGCTATGGGCGCTACAGACCCAGATGAAACGCCATTATAAAGAAAAATGATCACATTATACTATTCTGAAATTCAAAAGTCTTTAAATGATTTAGATATTTTATTATAGCCCCTCAAACACATTTTCCTTAACTTTTTTTGTTGAGTATATCTTTACGAAATGACCCACACTGATTTCTCAGCATGACTACCAGAAAATGCTAGTTGGGTCAACATGTCTTTTTGCTTTGTCAATTTTTTCGTGGCACTGCAATCACCAATGATGTATAGGGTTGGTGAATCTGCATATTTGTTGAAATTCATTCTAAGCAACTCTTGTGGCATCTCTTTTCTGTCTGGTGTTATTGTATTGACTATAATTATACGTTTATCTGTTGGGTTCTTCACATCACCAATGTATCCCCTTTTTTATATATATTTTGTTTTTAATGGTGGGGCAAAGTATGACTATATTTTCAAAAACATCTTTTTATTCAAATTCAAGTAAATCTAGTACAAACATTGTCTTTCCACAGCTATTTTGGCCACAAATTCTTGCAGAGTGGGCATGGTATTTATGTTTTGTGATTTATAAGTTTCTCTAAAATAACCCTTCGCACAGGATATAAATTCGACAAGTTTGCCTTGTTTGACTTCTGTTTGGCCAGACGACACATCCGGTTCTCTGGATTCTAGTGTGAATAATTAGTACTAATTCCTCTTTCATGTGTGAAAAATTGGTATCAATTCCTCTTACATGTTAAAAAAATTGTAACAAATTCATCTTACATGTGAAGAATTGGTACCAATTCCTCTTTAATGTAAAGAATTAGTACACGTTACTCACGCATGAGAAGAATTGGCAACAACTCCTCACGCATGAATAAAATTGGTACCAATAATTCATACATGTGAAGAATCTCATTTAGATATATAGTTGTCTGCAACTTCTAACTATGACATGCGTGCCAATATAGAATGCAGCAGCTTTGTGGGGTACTTTATCGATGTGAGGAATGTGCATGATTGCCAAATGAAATTTGACTACATGCATATTTCTCTCACACATGAAAAATATTGGTATGAAATCTGTGACGAATTGGTACCAATTATTCACGCGATGTGAGAATTTGTACCAATTCTTCGGCCTGAAATTTACGAAGTGTAAAAAGTTACGATTCAAAATAGCCCTACAACAACGTACCTAACTTAATTCATAATGTGCTAGTCAAGGTATTATAAAGAGACTCACTCCACTTTTGGCACGTGGGGGCAAAACAATTATTCAAAATATGTGATTTACACATTTAATATATATAATACTGTTCAGTAAGTCACCTTATCTGTATTATGAGATATATACTAAAACCAACTGCTACTCGGTCACCTTACATTTTTTCAGCTAGTTCATAAAGTGAAACATAGGGTATACAAAATTCATGTTTTTTTTTTTGTTTTGTCATCACTTCAAACTTTAAATTGCACATGTTCTAGGTGTAAGCTAGTTTAATGTTTTATCATTTATATACTGACGTCAATTAAAAACGCCTCACTCATTAGTACTGATTTCTTAGCGATTTTATATAAAAATGAACAGCCACGTACTGGTTCTTCATGTAGAGGTTGGCCGATGTTGGAAAATGACTTTAATTTGATATGCAGGTTACGCGTTATTCCAATGACGTCATACAGGCTCAACCTACACATGCCGGCATTGTGCGTCGATCGCTTATGATTTCAATTTAAATTTGCACCCAGTTTGTGCCGTTAATGTTTTGCAAAACAATGAACACATTTTGGATCATTTTTTCAAACAGTTGTGCTTGCGAGTAATAACTTTATGAAATTATGACGTCATATTAAAGACGAAATGTAAGGTCCGTTTACGAAACTTGCCAACATTCTCGTTTTGCTTTAAGTAATGGAAAAAATGATAAGGGGTGTGCATTAGGTAATGTACACAGAATATGCCTAAATAAAACTACGTTATTTAAGATGAGCTGTAACGTCCAATGACCAGTCGCTGGACTACGTTAACGTCAACCAAAACGGCCGTCTTGAACACATGCCAGATTGCGTTTCGCTAACAATCGTCGCTGGTTCAAGACTAAAGACTTTTGCAAAGGATTCGTAGCAATATTTTCATCCACTTTGCAGAGCCATGACATTCAAGTTTTACTGAAATGCATGGCGAAAAGGTGGGTGGGATAAGTTGTTTCGTTCAGCAGACGCATACAAACATTGTCTGAAAATTATAAACGCATTTTTGGTAAAAAAGAGACTGTTTTACAATGGTTAAACACGTTTTTCCTGTCAACGGAGTGTGTCTGGAAACAAAGCAAATGTGACTAAAATCTTGTGCCGCACGAAATGGTGACCCCTGTCTCAAACCGAGGTCGTTTTCTCAGCCTCAAATATTCTTTCAGCAATGTTGTCTTCATGAGATACGCTTGACTGATAAGATATTTCAAAAATCATAAATTCAGTCTGATCAGTCTGAGAGATATTCACGTTTATTTTCAGATGAGGCGTTTTTTCTTTACGCAGTATAGTAATTGTTTTTTTCAACATACCTTTCACTATCGAAAAATTCCCATTACCACCACCCCCCCCCCCACCCCGTTTTTGTACACATTTTGGCAAATAAACAAAGAAAAATGGATTTTTTACTCAAACCGCTAAGCCAAATATTGACATACTTCACTTGGACTTTTCTAACTTCAAACATAGTCACAATAAATGCGTATCCAGTCGTCTATCCTTAAAATGTCTAATATGTGATCATACATCTAATGATTTATAAAAATTCCAAAATGTAAAATTCATAGATTGTTTACTGATTGTCTTACTCCATTTTTTTTTAATAATTGCAATATATATAGTTACTAGCTACAAAAGTGATAATATTATAATCTTTAAAAAAAGGACTGAATTTGAGATTTTGGAAATTTCTAAAATCAATGCTCAGAAGCTATAATTTATAGTGGTAGTACTTAAAGCTGCAAATACTAATAGCCCTTTGAACTATGCACTGCTTCATTTTATGTGTGCTTCTACATGTGCAGGCATCATTATGCTTTTTCCCATTAATGTGCAGGTACAGAAGCATTATCTACATCAGGGAGCCCCCTCCAGATAGCTGGTTTGCTGCAGGCATAGTAAATGTCACATCTGATTTCCAAGTGGTCCTTTTTGGGGTTCCACTGCTGCTTCCGCCCACTGAAGTCGCTCTCAAACAATAATTGAGCCGAAGTCCAACAAAATGTGTAATTAGGCAAATGCGCCCATCCAAGATTCAAATCATCCTGTGTATCTTTATCGTCTGAGCAGTCTTCAAAGGGCACTATATGGGTAGTCAAGGGTTCAATGTTTCTTCAAGCGGAAAACTAAACCTCTGATCAGACTGAGCGGATACGCAGACTGAAATGAATCTTCACTGTATGCAGATCTTAAGTTGTAATTCATGTGCGATTTCGACTCATATGTCAGATTACTCAAACAACAATATAGTCTGAAATGTGTTTGAGGTCATTAACAGTCTAGTTTGTTACATAACACTTGATAAATGTCATCCCAACTGAGCACAAAACATTGTTTGAATGAATAATTTATTACATTTTGTAGTGTTTTTAAACTTTCCCCTTTAATTGCACGACGGGTGGGTCAGGCCTCAGACTCAATATCGGCTCTGACGTAAAGCTTTAATTTGTGGGTTGGTGCCTGATGCTTGTCTGCAGCTGGGCCTACCGTGGCTGAACTTGAAGTTTTCTTTAGTTCTATGTTGGCCTGCACAAATGGGCGGACTTACCAGAGCCTTTGCTGTTTGCATAGTTACACAAAGTATGGATTAAGAGCAAAATTTGACTCAAGTCCAACTGGAAACCTCAGTATCTGCGTTTAAATGAAGTAAGTAAGGGTGCATAGATCAGGAATCGATGCAATCAAGTACCACACATGACCCAGAATACCAATGAGAAAGTGACAAACTCACAGTTATACACCACAAACGAGAGCCAAGAGGTCAGCCCTTTCCCAGCAGGTGACCATTAGGCACAAATAAACAAACACGCACAAAGGCATAACAAACACAAGACAGAAAAAAAAGATCCACAAAAGAAGTACCGCCTTGGAACTGCGATGAGTACCAATTTAAAATGCCAGATTATCAATTCCTTACTAGCGGTGACCTCTGTCATCAAAGATTTTGAACACACATCAGAACGAACAGAATGCCCTGATCTGAATTCAAAGTATTTGACACTCTAAAAGATTTCTTGAAATATTTTACCAGAAGGTTAATTTTGAAAAAAAAAACGTCAATAGGCGACAACAAAAAGCACGAAAAAAGACTGCTCTGTCATTATTCTTTATTATTATTGTTGCAGATATTGACGAATGTTTGTCAGAAGACCATATCTGTGATCCTTATGCATCCTGTATTAATACTGTGGGATCTTACAAGTGTGAATGTAATCGAGGTTACCAGGGAGATGGCTACACATGTCGTGGTACGTTTTTAGTTACCTAAGTGCCAATCAACACAATAAGAAAACATGAACACTTACACATTTTGCTTAGAGTTCAAAGACTGATCTGCTATTATTCTTGTTACAGATGTTGATGAATGCTTGTCTATGTATAGCTGTGATCCTTATGCAAACTGTATTAATACTCCGGGATCTTACACGTGTTACTGTATATCAGGTTACCAGGGAGATGGCTACACATGTAAAGGTAAGCTGTCAGTTACATTACGTCAATCACCACAATAAAAAGCATGAAAACTTACACATTATGCTAAGAGTTCAAAGACTGATCTGCTATTATTCTTGTTACAGATGTTGATGAATGCTTGTCTGTGCATAGCTGTGATCCTTATGCAACCTGTATGAATACTCCGGGATCTTACAAGTGTAAATGTAGACCAGGTTACCAGGGAGATGGCAACACATGTCATGGTAAGTTTTTAGTTACCTTAGCGCCAATCACAACAATAAAAGCATGAAAACTTACACATTATGCTGAGAGTTCAAAGTCTGATCTGCTACTATTCTTGTTACAGATGTTGATGAATGCGTGTATGTGAATCTCTGTGATCCAAATGCAACCTGTATTAATACTCTGGGATCTTACACATGTGACTGTAACCCAGGCTACCAGGGAAATGGCTACACATGTAATGGTAAGTTGTCAGTTACCTTAGCGCCAATCACACCAAATACTGTTTCTTGTGTAAAGTATCAGTATTTTGTTTGTTTGTCAATATGTAACGTATGTTATAAACTTTAAGGCTTTCTGTATAGTGCCTAATTCCCTAAATGATACGTCAAAGGGTATTTTATTTTATTTCAGAACAGATATTTGTATTAAATAGACATAAAGATACTAGTTTGTCCACAATTTAATCTATCTGTTCTTATTAAGAGGCTATGACAAATTGTCAAAGCATATTTATTTTTGTTAAATAGTTTATTTTAGAACTTTTTTAAAAAACAAAAAATGTCAATTTGGCCAAAGTTATAATTTTCAAACCTCATTAACAAAGATAATTTTGCTCTCAAGTACCAGCTGAATAAGGATAAGTTCCCGTGTTCGGCCAAAATTGTTAAAGTAACATATATTACCATATAAAATATATCATAAGATACTATGTACGTCTAAAATGCTGTGGAAGACAGTATTAAATTGAGTCTGGAATGTTTATGTATGGTGAATTTTGATTTTTTGTATTACTTATCTGAAGAACATCAAGTTTAATCTGGTCACTTATTTAACAGCAACCAAAATATTTTACTGTGTACCCAGTTAAATGCTGCTCAAATTATACATAGTCAATAACGCTATACACACTGGTATTCCTTGTATATTTTGGTTCATCTACAATAACAAAAACTTTTTTACTAAATGTTGTAAGGTAGGTTGTAGCATACAAAACAGTTATGCTATTGCAACCCAGATAGAATCAAGTATTTGTATGCTAGTAGAGCAAATATTGATATATTTTACTTAGATACTATGCATTATAAGTACATGTAATCATATAGTGTTTGAAGAGACTGTCTCCAAATCAAATTTTATACTGACATTGTTGTATTTGTGTATATATATGTTGATACATTACTTTACTTTTGTCTTTTGAATAGATTTTAGTTTATCATCAGCATAGCTTTCATTGTTCAATTGATGAAACTGATAATTAAATCAACATAGTTCTTCTGATCATTTCCTCAAGAAATGTCAAATTTAATAAGACACTGGTTTATTTTGAACAAAAATTTCTGTGAAATGGAAAAAATAAATGATAATGGTAGAGTTTACATGGCAAAAATCACAAGAATTATGATAATATCCAAGAAAACAAGACACTTGTTACTTACAATACCAATTTGAATTTATAGGACTTTATTTGCCAGGATAATGCCAGACAGAATTTGACTTTCAATTTGATTTAAAAAAAAGATTTTACAATGTCCTTTTAGAATGTTGGATGGAAAAGTAAAAACAGTAAAGTAAAATGTGCAATCATAAAATCTTACTTACATGCATTGGTAGTTTTAGCAATTAAAGCTTAAATAGCTGATGCTAATTTCCACTATACAGAATGTGGCATGACCAAATTATAGCAAAGCGTTATATGGATATTAACAATAAGAATGAGTTGCAAACACACCAGGGTATGGATTCGTGACATATGCAAAAAGTCAATTGTTCTGACATAAAGTATTGGGAGAACACTCTACTCAGTATAAACATTGTTATCGATGATAGACTTGCCTGATGCTTTGGCTTTTGTCAGGCCCACCGCGTTTACCTGTTGGATTTCTTTTGCTCCATAATTCAGTTTTGTTTACTGTTGAGTCCTTATCTTTGCTTTATCTCCTTTTTATATCTTGATTTACATGTTCTAGGAGATGATTCATCGATAAGTTATGAATCTTTCATGCAAACCAAACATCTATGTGTCTTGATCCACATCAAAACGAAGGATGAGGTTGGTACACCGTTAAACCTGTTTAAATCCTCCAGTAAAATATTTACTGACCGTTCCAAGACGGTGCTTCTTTTGTGGAGTATTTATTGTATTTCTGTCTTGTTTTGTTATGCTTTCATGCACGTCTGTTTGTTGATGCCTTGTCGTCACCTGCAGGGAAAGGGCTGACCTCTTGGCTCTCGTTTGTGATGTCTAACAAAGAAGGTCTCGGAATACAGAAACCATCTTGGAGACAAGAATCACTGATATGACCCTGGTCAAGGTCAAATATACTTTAAATCAGTTCATGGCTTGTACCTGAAATTGTTCTTTCAGATTCTGTAAGATTTATAAAAGTAAGAAAGAGGGCAAAGATCGGGAATCAATGAAATCATGTACCACACCTGACTCTGGATACCAATGATAAAGTAACAAACTCACAATTAGACATCATGAATGAGAGCCAACAAGTCAGCCCTTTCCCAGCAGGTGACCACACGTCATCAATAAACAGACGCGCACGAAAGCATAACAAACACAAGACAGAAATAACATAAATTATCCACAAAAGAAGTACCGCCTTGGAACGGCCAGTAAAATATTTCACAGTTCCAATTGAGTCCATACTTTGCATTACATTCAAAGTTGGTGACAATTTATTGGTCGAAAATAAGTTTTCCTATTTTATATAATGCATCTCTTTTTGGCAACATCTAAGCGTAGTTCCACGCAATTTTTAAATGCGATTTAAAAGTAGTTTTAGGGTCATACAATAAATAGAACCTAAAAGTCGTGCTCCTGTATGATTAAATTTTTTAAGCTTATCACGCAAAAGTGACAATTTTTTTGGCAAGCCTCGCATTTCATCTTTTTTACAGCTCGTTTATCAACTTCAAAATTGGGATGAAACGTGATTTTCTATGCATTACCACCTGCTACACCATGAGGGTGGTGTTGAAACCAAAACCTGAAAGGCGAGGGTTACCTGCTGGGAAAGGGCTGACCTCTTGGCTCTCGTTTGTGATGTCTAATTGTGAAGTTGTCACTTTCCCATTGGTATCCTGGGTCAGGTGTGGTGCTTGATTGTATCGATTCCTGATCTTTGCCCTCTCTCTTATATGACGAACACTGAGGGGTCTAGCAGATATAAGTAAATCAGAAAACCATTATTGCATAAGGTCATTTTCTCGTTGAAAACGTTTTCGAAAAGTTCAATAATGACATGAAGAAGGTAATAGAAGTTTTCCAGATCAATGACTTGTGTTATCCTGATGACACTTCTATGCGCGTTACTGCTGATGGCGTCAATTTTGTAACAAACCAGAATACATACATAGTGTAAAGAAAAAAAAGGAAAAAAAGCAACAACAAAAAAGCTGTGCATCAACAGCACGTGAAATGCCTGATTAAAACACGGTTTGTGCAGATTAGATTAAACATGACTGTCAACAATGTGCGACACAGCTTTTTATTCAATTATAAAACATGAGGGCTCATCATGTAAGGTCCTCTATTTAACGTCCTGCTACACATGTAAGGGCATACAGAAACTAAATTACAGCTTAAAGCCTTATTAGACAAGCTATTGTGATTCCAGGTTTAAAGTGACACCCGTTTTCATTTTTTAAACAACTTTAAACTGAACTTAAACATGTGGATTTAAACGCACAACGCGTAACTAAAACTTATTTTTGTGGGAAGTCTTTATTTTTAACTGAAGCCCTAATCCCCTGTAAAAAAGAATAACTTAGTTGTATTCCCGTGAATATACCCATTAGTACCTATTTACAAACTATATCTGCGGATTCTCTATACCGCATTACCCCTCTCTCTTTTTTTCTCTCCATATCTCTCTTTCTCTCTCTCTCTCTCTCTCTCTCTCTCTCTCTCTCTCTCTCTCTCTTTCAGGAATACCACCAGAGTGTCAAACATCTATGATCCAGATCAGGTCCGATGTTTTGTCGGGCCTGATCTGGGTAAAAAATGTTTGCTCAAATGTTATCAGCAGATGACACTAGTAGGGTAAGAGTTTATGAGGACAATCAAAGTAAATTAGGGAGTCGATCTGATGATTTGATAGAGCGAATTGTGGATCCATATTAAACTTAAAGATTACAAATTTGGGGAATACACCGTTGAATTCTTCTTGAATGCAAAAAGACGCCATATTTTGATCCAACTGCATCAAATATTTGCCTGCTAAACTTTGTCAACAGCCTGAACCCAGATCAGGCTAAAGATGTCAGCATTATCATAAACCATAGTTTATTTATATCGTTAGGTTCACTTGGGGACTAATTCAAAGAGGGTCATCAGAAATGCCAAAATTCCATCTAATCCCAGCCTATATAAACCACCATATTTAAGTGAAAAAAATCAAATATAGCAAGAAGTGAGCAAAGCTCACATACCCCCGGTGGTAGCAATCAGAGGTTGTAACACTTTCGGAGAAAAGACAAAATTGTCAAAATTTCGTAATCCTAAATGAGAAAACTTTGATGAAAAATGTCCATATGTGTTATAAAAGAGTGACAGAAGGAAAAATTGAAAATTTGAAAAAAGGCAAAATAGGTATTAGCACCTTACTTTTCATTTACACAATACACTTTGCCTACCTGAAAGTGTACACAAAATTTCATAATCCTAAATCAAGTAGTTACTGAGAAAACTGACGAAAAACGTCTATACGTGTTATATAGGATTGACAGAAGATAAAAATGAAAAAGAAGGCAACAACAAAAAAGCTGTGCATCAACAGCGCGTGAAATGCCTAATTAAAACATGGTTTGAGCAGAATGAGCTTTAGCATCTTTATTTTCATTTACACATTACACTTCGTCTACCCGAAGGTGTACACAAAATTTGAAAACACATGCTCCAATAGGAACCGAGAAATTTGCGACAGAAATCTTCATAGCAGAGAAAGAAAAATGAATAAATAAAGGGACTGATACGCAATATGTGGCTGTTTTTGTTACACAATACAACTCATCACCATCAAGCTTTGTGCAAAATTTCAGAATCCTAACTCATGTAGTTGCTGAGAAATCTTTGACAGAAAAAATGTCCATATGTATTATATAAGAGTGAAAGAAGGAAAAAATGAAAAATTGAAAAAAAGGCAAAATGAGGATTAGCATCTTAATTTCCATTTACACAGTACACTTTGCCTACCTGAAGGTGTACACAAAATTTTAAAACACTGGCTCCAATAGGAGCCGAGATCTATAACAGAAATTTCCATTGGAGAATAAAAAAAAGAACAAATAATGGACTGATTAGCAATATGTGGCTGTTTTTTTTAAACAATACAACTCATCACGATCAAGCTTTGTACCAAATTTCAGAATCCTAACCCAAGTAGTTGCGGAGAAATCTTTGACAGAAAAATTTTTATATAAGAGTGCAGAAAGAAGAAAAAAATGAAAAATTGAAAAAGGAGGCAAAATGAGATTTACACAGTACACTTTGCCTACCTGAAGGTGAATACAAAATTTTAAAACACTGGCTCCAATAGGAGCTGAGAAATCTGTGACAGAAATTTCCATTGGAGAGAAACAAAATTAACAAATAAAGGGACTGATAAGCAATATGTGGCTGTTTTTGTTACACAATACAACTCATCACTATCAAGCTTTGTACCAAATTTCAGAGTCCTAACCCAAGTAGTTGCTGAGAAATCTTTGACGGAAAATAAAGTTTACAGACAGATAGACAAACAAACATAATTACAGAAAAGGCAAAAGCTATTTACCCCCTATATACTTCGTACCGGGGGTAAAATCACGTGGTCTATATCTAAATTGATTTCTCTAATTTATTTTTCAATTGAAATCATCATTAAAAAATAATCGGCAAAAAACGGGGGTCACTTAAACCCTAGATACACAGTAGTGAAGCCTAAGATATCGGTATTTGAGCACGCATTTGCCGTTCTGTGTTCCCACGCCAGGTACTCAGTACTGGCTTGTTCACAAGACATTCCAATATGGCTGATTTTGTCTTTCTGGGACGTAAAACATCAACTGAAAAATTGCTGCTTGCTAAATACACTGTATACCATGAGTGTCTATGCATACGGACATAAATTAAACAATGAAACAGGTATGGCACTCCATGCCTATTTTTATTTCAGAGGTAAAAAAGAAAAGAACACAAAAAAGAAAAACTAGCATGGTGACATATGCTTTTTAATTAATTATAAGTTTCCATGCATTATTCCCTTCAAAGTTATCAGTTTTTTGTGTCTGTATTTACATTGTTTAACATTTTTTATTCTAGATTTAAACGATTATTTGGCCTTAATTTTTAAAAAAAAAAAAAAAATAGATTTTAGCTTAAAAAATAAGCTACATGCCTATTTTTCGCTGTTTTTTCTTTTCTTTTATTAGCAAGTAGCATGTAGCGTATTCCCAGAAAAAATATGACATTTCTCACGTTCAATTTTTTTTTAAATATGAGAAATTGATATTTTGAAAATCTCATATTTTTTTCAATTTTTAAAGTTGAATAACTTTTTAAAAAGCATGGTAAGGTCCTGTTATTTTTGTCAAAATAGGTGAGTTTTGAGCTATGTTTAACATATCAAAAGATGGTAACTTTGTGGACACATGCTGATAAGTCCCGTTCTACCTTAAAGACATATTCGCAAACTAAATTCTAAAAAATACAACTTCATTGAGTTATCGACCAATTATATAACATACCGATTATTACACACGATACCTCACGAAAAATTCATATTCAGTGTAAATACTGTAAGAATTTATTAATGCATAAAGGTCAGGATCAGGTTTATATTTTAGAGGTATAACATTACTGACTAATTTAAGCATAGAAACAAACAATGTGGACCCAGATCAGACTGCTCCTATAGCAGCCTGACCTGGGTCCACAGGCTTCTAAATCATTTCAGCAGGCGACAAAAGCAGGCAACTTTTGATGTGATTGGCGCTTTAAGGTTTATGTTATCTATTATAGAGATTGAGTAAAGAAGACAACGCAGACACTGATGAGACAACATTGCCACAGACTATTTAGAAGACACAGATCATTGACGGATACAACTTATTGTTCAACAACTCATACACAACTTTAACTCCACATTATTTACTATCTGATAATGGTTGTATTTGTTTGTTCTTGTATCTGATTTTTTGGACCAATTACAAATACAAGTCAAAAAAGGCCAGATATTCTAAAAAATCTGTCCATTGAATTCTGAATGCAGCTAATAAGGTTTTTGAATCACTTTTTCAAAGCTTAAAATCACAAAATATAAATAGAAACCACTCATTTGATGCCTATTGTATGGTAAATATCCAATTTAACTATGATAATGTTCTATGTTAAAGCTGCATAGTCTGTAATTTTTGATCTTTTAATTTTAGAACTAATGTTTCTATTTTTCAAGAACACGGTAAAAAACTAAAAATCAGACATACATTTTAACCAATTTCGTAAATCTAAACAAATTATAAGTATCAAAACAACAGCATTTATGGTAAAATTAACTGTCTATAATTATTGGAGGGATGCAAATAATTACCAACACGAGAAAAACACAACTGTTTTATAAGATAATTCACTTTTCCGTGCAGTTTTCAGATATAGTGAACATATTTATTGTGAAAGCGTAACTTATTCTACTTTTACAAATAATTTAAAAGAAAATAAAAAATTTCGAAAAAAGTTCATAGTTGCAGACTTAGTCTCTTTAAAACTAAAATTCAGCAAATACAACATAGCCATTATATGCATCATGCCATAGCTGAATCAGGAAAATTGTGATAATTTCTAAACTTTCTCATCCCTTTAAAAAGAAATACCAATTAGGTTTGATAGAAAGAATTGTTCTATTAAAACCTAATAAGAGGTAAAACTGAAATTGGTTGTTTATTTAATCTAACGCAGCCGATTGACAACTGGATAAAATCTTTAAAAATAATTAAAACGGATTATAAAAGTATCATTCCTAACTTAATTTTATACCTGGACTATAAAACACTAACATAATGAAATGAACAGTAATATATTAACAGTCTTGATTTTCTTGCAAGAATCAGATAAAACATTTGAAGGATTACATTTAACTTGTACTTTTACTTGTGTCCCATATGATACATTTTGTGACACTGTTCTTGATTTTTGTGTAAAATAATGCTTGACATTAATATGAAATCTTATTTGGTTTTCTTAAAGCAGAGACAAATGTTCAAAATGACGTCTGCTGCAAATACTGAGGGGAAAAATTAAGCAATATACTTTGGGGATTCACAGCTTGGAAGAAATAGGATTTTTAATGTCATAATACATGTATCTAACATATATGTTGACAAAAGTCAATGATAAGCTATGAGTACGATGAAATTAACCGTTTGACATTTAACATAATGTAAAGTCCGATTTTAAGTCCCCTTGCGAAAACAGCTTATCTGGCAATTGTCCAAGTAGTTTTCTGCTAAAAGTTTCATTTTCACCACAAATGTTTAGATCTTAAGGCAAAAAAGTGAAAACCAATGTAAAACTGAATGTTCTGTTCACCATTTTCGTACAATTTTTGTTGAAAATCGTATTTTTCCAAATACCTCCCCCCCCCCCCCTCAATTGAATAGTGTTTGAAATTAAAATGCTCAGCAGATAAAGTCATTGCTATAAAAACATATTTTTTTTATTTTTTTTTTACCTCTTTCTGGTAGCCATTTGACCATATTTAAAGAACTGACATTTGCGCACCTGCTTACAAAAAATATCTAATGCTAAAAAGAACACCTATGGGAAACACATTGTAACTAATTGCTAAACTTTTTCTCTCAGTATAGTTGGTGTTTCAAAGATTATTTTTGTTCAAATGGGCCTGTTCTCACATTATGACTCACATGATGTCATAAATTTAAAAATATTTTCTCTGCAGAATAAATTAATATGCAACATCTAGCTTTGTTATTGTACCAGTTCATTTCCTGGGAGATGATTTTTTTGGTATGTTACTTTGACAGGTTGCATGGAAAAACAAATGTAGTGTGGATATGTAGTGTGGATCCTGATCAGATGAGTACCTAAGAAGCCAACTGATCTGGACCTACCCTGTTTACACATGAGAAAATATATACAGAGACTGGGACAAGGATTAACCCTAAAAGCGCCAATCACGACTGCAGCAGATGACAAGTTTTGGGATATCTTTCCCAATTTTCGACAAAAATAAAGTATGATATTACATGAGAATCGTCTGCCAGCAGACGATTCTCATGAAATATCATACCTTATTTGTTATTTTTTGAAAAAGCGGCAAAATTTTAAATTGTCGCCTGCTGCAAATAATAGGTGGCGCTTTAAGGGTTAATCTGGTAACCAAGTTTAAACTTGCGTTTAAACAGATTTTAAACACATTTATTGCGCCAATCTACTA
>OZ026525.1:70475265-70506781 GCA_964019695.1 Loripinus fragilis | reverse complement strand
TCCGCTCAATCTGCATATACAGCTCAATACATTTCTGAATGAATGAAATAGCATAGAGTTGATCCAGAGCAAACAGCTCCTTAGAAGCATTGCATGCTATTCAAGAATCACACACTCCGCTCAATCTGCATATACAGCTCAATATATTTATGAATGAATGAAATAGCAAAGTGTTGATCAAGATCAAACTGCTCCTTAGGGGCATTGCATGCTATTCAAGAATCACACTCTCCGCTCAATCTGCATATACAGCTCAATATATTTATGAATGAATGAAATAGCATAGAGTTGATCCAGATCAAACTGCTCCTTAGGAACATTGCATGCTGTTCAAGAATCACTCTCCGCTCAATCTGCATATACAGCTGAATATATTTATGAATTAATGAAATAGCATAGTGTTGATCCAGAGCAAACTGCTCCTTTGGAGCATTGCATGCTATTCAAGAATCACACTCTCCGCTCAATCTGCATGTACAGCTCAATACATTTATGAATGAATGAAATAGCGAAGTGTTGATCCAGAGCCAACTGCTCCTTAGGAACATTGCATGCTATTCAAGAATCACTCACTCCGCTCAATCTGCATATACAGCTCAATATATTTATGAATCAAATAAATAGCATAGTGTTGATCCAGAGCCAACTGCTCCTTAGGAGCACTGCATGCTATTCAAGAATCACACACTCCACCCAATCTGCATATACAGTAAAACCTGTGTAAAACGGCCACTCCAAAATTTGGCTTTCAAGACCAAGTAGCGCTTAATGCAGGTCAAAAGTATTGCAGAATGCTCCCCTTGGAGCATTCTGCAGTATTTACGACCTTCATTAAGCTACCATTTGTCATTTAGATCTTTCAGGGTGCCCACTCTTAGTCTGAAATGAAATTCCCTGACTTTTCACTGACTTTTCCCTGACCAAATATCATTTTTCCCTGACCATTTTACCGCGCGTTCATCCCCGCCCCCTCCCCTTACAGCTGTCTGCTACACCCGCGTTTTATTAATACTGACATCAATCAAACTTCATCCTTAAAATTTATGAGCTTTACATCAGAAATATGTGTATAAACTAGAGGACCTGAAGGTCCTGAGGCGCTCACCTGATCTCCTTAATAATGTTAAAATAGGTCAAGGTTAACTACAGCTTATAATGGAACAAATTTTGTTTTACCATATATGGGGGTTGCAGACATTTTGGTCAAGTGACTTAAACAATCTAATGAATAATCCATCAAACAGCCTAGTGATTTCTGAGAAAGAAATGTTTAGATAGGTGTGTGGCAGTCCAAATGAGTGGCCTTGGATAAAAGGTCACAGGTCAGCTTGACATTTGGTACTTAATAAAAGATTTTTCACAAATAAATGCATTAGGAATCAAATTTGACCTTGCCACAAAGTAGGTCAAGGTCAACCTAGATTAATCATTTGTGCAAATCTGGTAGGGCCCACATCCCCAATGCTACATACCAAGTCCCAAGGCCATTGGCCTTTTGGTTCTAGAGGAGAAGACATTTAAAGGGTTTTTACCATATATAGGCTTGGTGGCCATCTTGGTCATGTGACCAGTACAATTCGTAAAAATTTTGGCTAACCTATCATAAGGAGTCTTCATATGAAATTTGAGTTCAAATGGCCAAGTGGTTTCTGAGAAAACTATGTTTTGATGTGTTGATGGGACTCCAATATGGGCGACCTTGGCTGAAAAAGTTAAGGTCAACCTTGACCTTTGAAACTTATTTATAGCCATTGTCTCATTAGGTTTAACATATCAAGTGAGAATAATGACTTTGGCCTCAACAGTTTTCAAAAAATGAAATTTTCAAAAAAATCCCATTTAAATGCATTAGGAAGCAAATTTGACCTTGGCGTTAAGTAGGTCAAGGTCAACCTAGGATCATCATTTGAACAAACTTGGTAGGCCCCGCATCCCCATTGCTACATACCAAGTCCCAAGGTCATCGGCCTTCTGGTTCTGGAGAAGAAGATTTTTAAATGGTGTTTACCATATATGGGCGTGGTGGCCATCTTGGTCATGTGACCAAGATATTTTGCAGGAATTTTGGCTAACTTATCATAAGGAGTCTTCACATGAAATTTGAGTTCAATTGGGCCAATGGTTTGTGAGAAAACTATGTTTTAATATATTGATGGGACTCCAATATGAGCGACCTAAGCTGAAAGGTCAAAGGTCAACCTTGACCTTTTGAACTTATTTATAGCCATTGTCTCATTAGGTTAAACATATCAAGTGAGAATAAAGACTTAGGCTTCCACAGTTTTCAAAAAAATCAACTTTTCAGAAATTTTCCCATTTAAATGCATAAGGAAGCAAATTGGACCTTGACGTTAAGTAGGTCAAGGTCAACCTAGGATCATCATTTGAACAAACTTGGTAGGCCCTACAACCCCAATGCTACATACCAAGTCCCAAGGTCTTCTGCCTTCTGGTTCTGGAGAAGAAGATTTTTTAAGGGTTTTTACCATATATGGGCATGGCGGCCATCTTGGTCATGTGACCAAGACCATTTGAACAAACTCTCGTTCCCCCATCCCAAGGAGTCTCCATATGAAATATGAGTTCAATTGGCCCAGTAGTTTCAGAGGAGAAGATGTTTGAAAATGTTGACGGACGACGGACGCCGGACGGACGCCGGAGTCACTGGTATACTATTAGCTCACCAATGAGCCTTCGGCTCAGGTGAGCTAAAAAAGACAAACAACAGGCAGCAAGCGTGTAAGAAAAGAACATTACATACATTTTTGTTGCATAAGATTATATTTGTTAATATGTTATACTGCTTACCTGAGCTGTTTGCCTCATGGTTTCAGAGAATTTTTCCATTTTTTTTTAAAATATGTGTCTATGGGAGCAAATGATCCCCAGGACATGGCCAATTTGGACCTCAGGGGCATGGTTGGCAAGATTTATGCAGGGGATAACTAAACATTGATATATACATGTACATAATATATTAGATGTGCGCCTCATGGTTTTAGAGGGTTTTTTTTCATTTATAGTCATTGGACGATAATGACACCCAGGGTGTAAACAAATTTTGACCCCAGGGGCATGGTTGGCAGGATTTATGTAGGGGACCACTGGACATTGCTTGATATCAAATATATAAGCTTTTGGCCTGAACTTAAATGGCGCGAACTCTGATGGCTCGCTCACCTTTTAATTTTTTTTTATGTCTATGGGAGTTTTATGTTGCCCATGGGCCACGGCAACTAGAGTTCCAATCCAGTCAACCCAAAAAACCTTATTGATCCTTTCCCCTACCATATGTGCTTTACATGAAATTTGATCACAGCTCGAGATATATACTTCTTTGAAAATGTGAACAGACAACGACAACAGACCATCAATATAATCATTAACATACCTCACTTCAACCTTTGACTCGGGTGAGTTCAAACAATGTGACCAAAAATTAGGTCTTAGATTAAAATAACAGTTACTAACCAAGAGAAATATAACTGGATTGCATATTATATTCATCCTAAAACTATTGGAGTCATCATCTCATATCTGTTTGTTCAATTTTTGAGGGATTAACAAAGCATGATTTTAAAATTCCCTGACTTTTGAAGGTTTTCTAATTTCCCTGACCATTTTACAGAATTCCCTGACTTTTCCCTGACCTTGAAGAAAAATCAAATTTCCCTGACTTTTCCCTGACGGGTGGGCACCCTGTCTTTGTTTTGTCTATTTTTGAGTTGCAGTTTTACACAGGTTTTACTGTACAGCTCAATACATTTCTGAATGAACTGAATAGTAGCCAGTGTTGATCCCAATCAATATTGCTCTTTTAACTCTGCCTGCTAGCAGCGAATTTTACCGTCTGCTGATAATCTTTGCAAACAGTTTGGATCTAGATCAGGTCTAACAGAACGTCGGGCCTGACCTGTATCAAAGCTGTTTGATACTCTGCTGTTATTCCTGAAAGAATATGTTGATAAAAGCAATGTTAAAAACATATCTGGGGACGACAAAAAATCATCAAAAATTACCCAGCCTGCAAAAGTTAATAAATCAATTTGATATGGGTCAACACCAGTTGCTAAGAAACTCTGGTTATTTATAGCAGATGATGCAACCACACTGCATTATGGGAAAGGTGGTTCTTATATGGAAGTGACTGAACGTGGAGGGTCTACATTGATATCTCCAGGTTCCATGGTCCGATCAGCAAGATAGCTCTGAAACCCTTCTTGAAACAACTGTGAGTTAGCAAGATGAGCCGCCAGTCCCATGCGTAGATCTTCGACAGCACCCTGTGCGCTCTGCATCTGTGTCAATTGTGGCATTTCCGTGTATCCATAGTTCGGAAACATTCTCGGATGACTTAGAACGGGCGTGGTTTCTGCTGATGAGCTTGGCAGTGCCTCTGTGTGTACTGGACTCTCTGGCACGTTTGTTTGGTCATCTTCATACACGTCTGACTGTCTCTGATCAGTAAACTCAGCCTCAGACTGAGAACTGTTTGCGTTCTGATCAGATGACGTTTCATTGTTTGCAATAGACTTAATGCTAGTATTCACCTCAGTCTCTTGAGCTGCTTTCTTTATTTCTAGACTCATTCCCGATTTCAGTAGTTCTTGTTGAAGAAGGGCTTTACGATCTTTTGAACTGGCGACAAGCTGACCATCTTTAGTGATTACATCCCCTTGCTCAAACTGCTTGTACTTCATTTTGAGAGGAACTGTGTGCTTTGATACGACTTCTAGGTTATGTACCTGTCGGATATGTTTGTCGAGGTTCCCTTTAACTCCAGTCCTATACTTGCACACTGGACAAATGAATGGCTTCAAGTGCTATAAAAAACAACAACAATAAAAGCTTCATAAGACCAGATATTTTTTTATTACATGTATTTGATTTACGAACCCTCCTATTGTAATTTTTACTGGAAAGTAGAAAATAAATTAATTTCTAAAATAATTTTTTTATTTTATCTAATTCTTTATATCTTTTTTATTTTAAAACATTTGTTTTGTTTGATTTTTTTTATATATTTTGGAGGCTCTATTCGTGTATTTTTCGAGAGTGCCACTGTCAAAAGTGATTGTCTTATGCAGAAAAATTATGAAATATTTCATACAGACTGTTGGTTTACTTTACTAGTTTTACTGTTTGTTCTGGAGATATTAATAAAAAAAAAGCTCTGAAACTGACCAAATCTGAAAAAAAATTCCCGTAAATCAACTTATCAAAAAATTCTGGCCAAAAGATGGCTATTTTTCATGCCTTTGGATATTAAAGAGGGGAAACAGCACATTTATATAGGGGAAACAGCACATTTATGTAGGAGAAACAGCACACTTATGTAGGGGAAACAGCACACTTATGTAGGGAAAACAGCACATTTATATAGGGGAAACAGCACATTTATGTAGGGGAAACAGCACATTTATGTAGGGGAAACAGCACATTTATGTAGGGGAAACAGCACATATATGTAGGGGAAACGGCACATTGATGTAGGGGAAACAGCAATTTTATGTAGGGGAAACAGCACGTTTATGTAGGGAAAACAGCACATTTATGTAGGGGAAACGGCACATTTATGTAGGGGAAACGGCACATTTATGTAGGGGAAACAGCACATATATGTAGGGGAAACGGCACATTTATGTAGGGGAAACAGCACATTTATGTAGGGGAAACAGCACATATATGTAGGGAAAACAGCACATTTATGTAGGGGAAACAGCACATATATGTAGGGGAAACAGCACATTTATGTAGGGGAAACAGCACATTTATGTAGGGGAAACAGCACATATATGTAGGGGAAACAGCACATTTATGTAGGGAAAACAGCACATTTATGTAGGGGAAACAGCACATTTATGTAGGGGAAACAGCACATTTATGTAGGGAAAACAGCACATTTATGTAGGGGAAACAGCACATTTATGTAGGGGAAACGGCACATATATGTAGGGGAAACGGCACATTTATGTAGGGAAAACAGCACATTTATGTAGGGGAAACAGCACATTTATGTAGGGAAAACAGCACATTTATGTAGGGGAAACAGCACATTTATGTAGGGGAAACAGCACATATATGTAGGGGAAACGGCACATTTATGTAGGGAAAACAGCACATTTATGTAGGGAAAACAGCACATTTATGTAGGGGAAACAGCACATTTATGTAGGGGAAACAGCACATATATGTAGGGGAAACGGCACATTTATGTAGGGAAAACAGCACATTTATGTAGGGAAAACAGCACATTTATGTAGGGAAAACAGCACATTTATGTAGGGGAAACAGCACATATATGTAGGGGAAACAGCACATTTATGTAGGGGAAACAGCACATTTATGTAGGGAAAACAGCACATTTATGTAGGGGAAACAGCACATATATGTAGGGGAAACGGCACATTTATGTAAGGAAAACAGCACATTTATGTAGGGAAAACAGCACATTTATGTAGGGAAAACAGCACATTTATGTAGGGGCAACAGCACTTTTTGTTTGTTTGTTTGTTTGATTTGATTCTTTACGTCCACTCAACAATCTTTCAGTTATGCGGGACGGTTCTTCCTGGGTTTAACCAGTACTAAGCTAGGATAAATGTGTCTTGCTCAAGGACCACAATGCAGTGACGCCGGTGAGGCTCGAACCCGCTACCCTTCGGTCTCGAGTCAAGCACTCTACCACTGAGCCACTGAGCTCCCTAAACAGCACTTTTATGTAGGGGAAACAGCACATTTATGTAGGGGAAACAGCACATTTATGTAGGGGAAACAGCACATATATGTAGGGGAAACAGCACATTTATGTAGGGGAAACAGCACATTTATGTAGGGAAAACAGCACATTTATGTAGGGGAAACAGCACATTTATGTAGGGGAAACAGCACATTTATGTAGGGAAAACAGCACATTTATGTAGGGGAAACAGCACATTTATGTAGGGGAAACGGCACATATATGTAGGGGAAACGGCACATTTATGTAGGGAAAACAGCACATTTATGTAGGGGAAACAGCACATTTATGTAGGGAAAACAGCACATTTATGTAGGGGAAACAGCACATTTATGTAGGGGAAACAGCACATATATTAAGGGAAACGGCACATTTATGTAGGGAAAACAGCACATTTATGTAGGGAAAACAGCACATTTATGTAGGGGAAACAGCACATTTATGTAGGGGAAACAGCACATATATGTAGGGGAAACGGCACATTTATGTAGGGAAAACAGCACATTTATGTAGGGAAAACAGCACATTTATGTAGGGAAAACAGCACATTTATGTAGGGGAAACAGCACATATATGTAGGGGAAACAGCGTATTTATGTAGGGGAAACAGCACATTTATGTAGGGGAAACAGCACATTTATGTAGGGAAAACAGCACATTTATGTAGGGGAAACAGCACATTTATGTAGGGGAAACAGCACATATATGTAGGGGAAACGGCACATTTATGTAGGGAAAACAGCACATTTATGTAGGGAAAACAGCACATTTATGTAGGGGAAACAGCACATTTATGTAGGGAAAACAGCACATTTATGTAGGGGAAACAGCACATTTATGTAGGGGAAACGGCACATATATGTAGGGGAAACGGCACATTTATGTAGGGAAAACAGCACATTTATGTAGGGGAAACAGCACATTTATGTAGGGAAAACAGCACATTTATGTAGGGGAAACAGCACATTTATGTAGGGGAAACAGCACATATATTAAGGGAAACGGCACATTTATGTAGGGAAAACAGCACATTTATGTAGGGAAAACAGCACATTTATGTAGGGGAAACAGCACATTTATGTAGGGGAAACAGCACATATATGTAGGGGAAACGGCACATTTATGTAGGGAAAACAGCACATTTTTGTAGGGAAAACAGCACATTTATGTAGGGAAAACAGCACATTTATGTAGGGGAAACAGCACATATATGTAGGGGAAACAGCACATTTATGTAGGGGAAACAGCACATTTATGTAGGGGAAACAGCACATTTATGTAGGGAAAACAGCACATTTATGTAGGGGAAACAGCACATTTATGTAGGGGAAACAGCACATATATGTAGGGGAAACGGCACATTTATGTAGGGAAAACAGCACATTTATGTAGGGAAAACAGCACATTTATGTAGGGAAAACAGCACATTTATGTAGGGAAAACAGCACTTTTTGTTTGTTTGTTTGTTTGATTTGATTCTTTACGTCCACTCAACAATCTTTCAGTTATGCGGGACGGTTCTTCCTGGGTTTAACCAGTACTAAGCTAGGATAAATGTGTCTTGCTCAAGGACCACAATGCAGTGACGCCGGTGAGGCTCGAACCCGCTACCCTTCGGTCTCGAGTCAAGCACTCTACCACTGAGCCACTGCGCTCCCTAAACAGCACTTTTATGTAGGGGAAACAGCACATTTATGTAGGGGAAACAGCACATTTATGTTGGGGAAATAGCACATTTATATAGGGGAAACAGCACATTTATGTAGGGGAAACAGCACACTTATGTAGGGGAAACAGCACATTTATGTAGGGGAAACAGCACATGAAATTCCTTGTCAAAATATGGATTTTTGCTAATTATATCATAGTCTAGATGTTAATCGTGTGTGTTATTGCTTTTTACGTAAAAGTTCCCTTTCAAAAACAGGTATTGATCTCAAATTTTCCCACAATACAATGGATAAGGATAGCAAACTCAGGACTTTAGTTAAGAGTGTGTAACGAAAATTTAATTTTCTTTTTTCTCAACCAAAACTTATGTTGTGGGTACTCAAAAGAACTGTCTCAATGAGACGGTTCTTTTGAGCACCAAAAACATATGTTAAAATTGATGGGTAAGAAAATAATTACAATTTTATGCTGAAAAATTTTGTTTATCTAAACCTGTGAAACTGTAAAATCAGCTTAAGTATCTATACTCAACTACAAAAGAAACCCATCAGTCACTTCTCGGGGCAATTATGGAAATCAGAATTAAAAAATGAAAATATATTTATACCATATTCCATAGCAATCAGTTCCGCATCATATCGTTGAATAATGTAACAGTTTTAGTTAAATCTGTTCATGCTAGACACCAGTGTTTAGACGAGGGGTCATTTTCATAAATAACAAGTTTTTCACTTGAGACTGAATATCTGGTTCTTGTCTGAATCAGTTCACTTGAGCCAAATTCGTCCAAAAACAGACATGACCCTCTCCTGCAGCAATAACTGCCTCATATCGAGGTCGAACCAAAAGCATGTGACGCCGTACAACGTTCTTGGGAATCCGCGGCCATTCTTAATGGAAAGCAACCTGAAGCTGTTGAGAAGTCTGAGGTTGCACAGAACGATCCCGGATGCGTCGCCAGAGCTCATCCAACAACTGCTCTATCGTATTGAGTCGAGCTTACTAAACTTATGCGGTTGGTTTTGGCTTCTGCACACACTTGATTGCCTTGTCAGAGAGGGACACATTTTTCGTTATTGGACGAAGTGAACTGATAAAGACTAGAACTCGAGTGAAAACCAATTGTCTGAAACTTGTCATATTTGGAAATGACCCCTTGTCTATACACTGGCGTACAACACGAACGGGTTTAAGTAAACCTGTTACATTATTCAATAATTGGATGCATAATTGATTGTTAAAGAATATGGTATAAAGTATATTTTGATTTCTTAATTATCTTACCATAAAAAGTGACCGATGGGTTTCTTTTGTAGTTGAGTATATATTAAGCAAGCAAAATCTGTTTCTTTAACTCTGCTTGTTGGGTAATTTGTTGCCTTCTGCATTTTTTTTTAAAAAAAAAAACAACTTTTACAAAAAATTCTTTCATGGATAACATCAGAGTGTTAAACAGATTTAATTCAGATCAGGCCTGACATTTTGTCAGGCATGATCTGGGTTCAAACTGTTTGCAAAGTTTACCAGCAGAGGACACTGGCAGATGAAGAGTTATGGCAGATGCTGGCTTCCTGTATTTCCTACAGTGAATTAAACAGCATATGGGCCTTGACGCAACAAAACCTGTCTTCAGGGTTTCCGACAAAACAAGACTCAAACCAGTCTCCTCAGTTACAGAGACTAGCTAGAAAATTGAAATTTTGCTTGTAGCAATTTTAGATATGATACTTTCCAAAAAGCGAATGACAAAGGCGCTGATCAGTCTGGGCGGATGCGCAGTCTGGTCTGGCCTTTGTTGTTCACAAACCCCCGAAGCCTTTTTTCTCGGGTCGAGGACCCTATTTATCTTGACCCAGCGTATTTTTGTAATACTGTTCTAACGAATTATTACACAACAGAAAAAGGGCCAATATTTAACCCCAAATTTGTGTAGGAAAATCCTTGCTATACCTACCTTATGGGTGTGCATCAGTTGTATATGTTTTTGTAATCCTAAATTATCTACACAGGCATATGTGCAGTTCTCAAATGTACACTTGAAATTCTTTTCTGAAATAAAGGAGTAGCATTCCAGTTAATACAAGGTTCTGTTTCCATATTTAAACTCTTATTATCATATGATGTCAAGTCTGGAAGTGAATTTCCTCAACTTGTTTAATAAACATAATAAAACATGAGCCCTCGTGTAAGACCCTCTATTTATGCAATAAAAACTTGCTGTGGGTTCAACTGTCTCACAATCATGTTCATCTCTGTGTCTAAGACAAATGTTTAAATCCTTTAGATACTAATGGATTTTCCTTCTAGTTTAATACAATAAGCTTAGAATGGTCCAGTGTATATATTGATTCGAGGCAGTGATTTTGTTACCTGCGCATCATGCATCTTTTACTCATAATTTTGTCTCTGTGATGCAAAGTTTTTATTTCAGCGAGTCCCAGGATGCAATAATATTGCAGACTCAGGTCATAAAAAATAGTGTTCTGGACTTATATGTTTGCAGTTGGACTCATTGATATGGGAAATGGCGAGTCCCAGGACCCATAAGCCCAAAATTCTAAATGAATCACTGTTGAGGGGTCACTGTTTATAATTTCCAAATAATTTTTGTATTTCTTTCAATGAAGATTGTTTTTGGCTTAGCAAACAGTGTAGACCCTGATGAAATGTCGCATCATGCAACATTTCATCTGGGTCTTTACTGTTTGCCAAAGTACTTATTTAGGCAAAGGGTGAAAGGAGTATACTCAGTACTAAGAGAACCATCTCATGAAAATAAAATTTTATGAATACTCAAAGCATGGTCGTTAGCTCTTTGCATGTTTGGTTCTACCAGTTTTTTTGTTGTCTGCAAACTTTTTTTTCAAAAGATTTTTTTCCCACTGTGTTAAATGGGCCTGATCTGGTTTCAAACTATTTACAAAGATAATCAGGAAACCACAAGATTAACTCTTTGTATACTAATAGATTCTTCTTTTCTGATTTGATACAATAAACTTGGGATATCCATTGTACAAATCTAGGGGTGTCAGATTATGATTAAAATTTTTTTTTTTTGTCTGGAGATCATTCAACCTTCAACAAACAGTGATCACCCGAATGAAATGCTGCATTATATTTCATCTGGGTCTTCACTGTTTGTAAAAGTACCAATTTTGGAGTTTCCAGTATACAAAGGGTTAAAAGTCACCACATGCAGAGAAAGAATAAAGTAATGTCAGCAATGCCTCAGTAATGTCAATATACAATTGATGCATTCTTTTGAGGTTAACATCAGATTTGGTCAACCTAAGAACAGTGATGTTCACCGAGGTGAAGCTGAGGTGAACATCACTTTCGAGGGTTGAATAATCCTGATGTTAACTAAAACAGAATGCACCAATTGTTTTGTTATATGACACTGTTTCTCATTTCCTAGTATTATTTTTAGTAAATTTACTCAAGTCAGATGTTCCTAGTGCACTTTCACTAGGAAGATTATTTCAACAATATACTTCTAAAATTTCTGAAACTCTTATGAGATAAGCAAAATAATTGCAGTTTTAAAATGTTGTTCTCATAAAATGAACGAATTCTGAATTCAACACATTTAACCTGTGAAATATACAAAAGAAAACAGTCAGGGTTTCAATGTCTATTTTTAGCTGTCAGGCAGCAGTGAAAAAGTCATGTTACTCTGTCCTATTTTTAGCTGTCTGTCAGCACTGAAAAAAACTTAATGTTAACCTGTCCTGAGCTCATCACTGTTTGACATCAAGATCTGTCACAACCAGTGCAAGCTAGTTTCAGCCAATCAGAGGAGGTCTTATATAGGAGTCATATAACAACAAGCATTTTACATGAACAATAGAATGCTTGTTTTGAAATACTACAGAACTTAGGCTACAGGAATTGTAAAGAATGCACTTGAAACATGGCTATATTGGTGACAGAACAAAATGCTTTCTCTAACCCCTACATGCTCTAATGGATTCTTCTTTCAAGTTTGATACAATAACCTAGGGTGCTCCATTACAATTTACGAGGGGTCACAGATAATAATTTCCAAATAAAATTGTATTTCTTTCAATGAAGTTCAATTTTGTCTTTAATAGCAAACCGTGCAGGCCCTGATGAAACGTCGCATTATGCAGCATTTCATTTATGTCTTCACTGTTTGCCAAAGAACTCATTTAGGAGTCACCAGCACAGGGGCCAGTCCAGCTTAATAATATGCCATCTCCTATAATATACTGAAATAGACTATAAACTTATTACTTTGTGGCCAAATACTGTAAACACTGGACTGGCCCCTGTGGTCACCAGTATACAAACTTTAAGGGTTCTTTGCTTCTTCCTCACGGTGCCGTGGGTTGGTCTGTAGTATGTGATTCTTGCATTTCCTGGTCATACTCATTAATTATTTTAAGCTAATCAGCTATAGGGAGCGCAGTGGCTCAGTGGTAGAGTGCTTGACTCGAGACCGAGGGGCCACGGGTTCAAGCCTCACTGGCGTCACTGTGTTGTGGTCCTTGAGCAAGAAACATTTATCCTAGCTTAGTACTGGTTCAACCCAGGAAGACCCGTCCCTATATAACTGAAAGATTTTTGATGGGACTTAAAGAATCAAATCAAACAAACTAATCAGCTATACTAACCTCCATGATACATGACATGTCTTTTCAGTTCACTCTTCGTGGCACAACCCTTACTACAGACACTACACATGGGTTGGTCTATTGTGTGTGTTTGTGGCATTTCCTGGTCATACTCACTCACTATTTTAAGCTAACCAGCTATGTACTTACCTCCATGATACATGACATGTCTCTTCATTTCACTCTTCGTGGCACAACCCTTACTGCAGATACTACACATTGGTTGGTCTATTGTGTGTGTTTGTGGCATAACCTGGTTATACTCACTATTTTAAGGTAATCAGCTATGTACTAACCTCCATGATACATGACATGTCTCTTCATTTCACTCTTCGTGGCACAACCCTTACTACAGACACTACACATTGGTTGGTCTATTGTGTGTGTTTGTGGCATAACCTGGTTATACTCACTATTTTAAGGTAATCAGCTATGTACTAACCTCCATGATACATGACATGTCTCTTTAGTTCACTCTTCGTGGCACAACCCTTACTACAGATAGTACACATAAAGGCCTTGATACCTGAAACAATCCACTTTATTAGCATACAGTAAAACCTGTTTTAAGCGGCCACTCAATAACCGACTAAACAAAGGTCTTAAAGACATATGGTGGCTTAATGAAGGTCGAAAGTATTGCAAAATGCTCTCTTGGACCATTCTGGATTTTTTTTGACCTGCATTAAGCGGTCTTGAAATTAAATTTTTGGTCTTCCTTTTGAGTGGCCGCTTAAGACAGGTTTTACTGTAATTGCATCAGGCCTCCAGACAAGAGAGCGTAACTGATTTTTTTTCTTATTTCTTAACCAAAACATGCATAAAATGATGGTTAAGAAAATAATTACAATTTTACGCTCAAAAGTTTTGCTTAACTGGACCTATGTTGTATGTAAGACATGATAGGTTAAGATAAACAAATTTAGCATATTCATGTTAATATTTTCTCATCCATCCATTTAACGTGTATGTTTTGGGTGCTCAAAAGAACTATCTCATTGAGACAATTCTTTTGAGTACCCACAGCATGTGCTTTTTATAGAAATAAGAAAATTCATTTCATTTTTTTTGCTTGGTTCGTGCACATACTTTTACGTGTAATTGACAACAACCTTCTTGAATGAAAAAAGTCAATAAGCAATGCTTATTAGATACCCCCCGCACAGTAAGGGTCAGTGAAAAAACTTAAGGGTCAGTGAAAAAAAACTTAGTTTTGGCAAGCGATAGTTCAAACCAGCAGACCCTAGTTTTTAAAAAAAGATTTCAGTAAAATCTGTGAAAACAAGATTTAAGTAGAATCTGTGCAAATGATATTAAAGCTTGCAATCTGGAACATTTGTTAAGATCAAATACACAAAATTATTCACACCTGAAAGCACTATATGTCAAAGCTTATATCGGAAAAATAGTCTAAGTTCTCATAGATGTTATTTTATCAAAAATTATTTTTCCGAACCAAACTCCTTCATGCATATGTTCAATGTGTCTATATTGTATAGGCAGCATATCAAATTGCTCCATCAAAAGCTGTGGTAGGAGTTGATCGGCCCATGAAGACACCATCTAACAGCTGTCATTTTGTCAAAAATATTTTTTCTGAACCAAACTCCTTCATGCATATGTTCAATATGTCTACATTGTAGCGGCAAAGCATCAAATTGCTCCATCAAAAGCTGTGGTAGGAGTTGATCGGCCCATAAAGGCACTATCCATGCATATACAAAAGCCATATAAGTGAAAAATTGTCGAATTTCTCAAAGCTGTAATTTTGTCAAAAAGTACTTTTTTTCAACCAGACTCCTTCATGTATATGTTCAATGTGTCTATATTGTATAGGCTAAGTATCAAATTGCTCCATCAAAAGCTGTGGTAGGAGTTGATCGCCCCATGAAAGCACCATCTATGCATATACAAAAGCCTTATTAGGTGAAAATTGTCTAAGTTCTCATAGCTGTCATTTTGTCAAAAATTATTTTTTCTCAATCAACTTCCTTCATGCATATGTTCAATGTGTCTACATTGTATAGGCAAAGTATCAAATTGTTCCATCAAAAGCTGTGGTAGGATTTGATCAGCCCATGAAGGCACCATCAATGCATATACAAAAGCCCTATTAGGGAAAAATTGTCTAGGTTCTCACAGCTGTCATTTTGTCAAAAAATATTTTTTCTGAACCAAACTCCTTCATGCATATGTTCAATGTGTCTACATTGTATAGGAAAAGTACTAAATTGTTCCATCAAAAGCTGTGGTAGGAGTTGATCGGCCTGTGTATGGACTATAATAGGATAAGCATAAAACTCTATACAAAAAGCCATTTAGAACTACAAAGGGAAATAACTCTAATAGAATTGGCCCTTAGCCCTTACTTTTTTGTTTAAAGTATTTGTCTTGCATATATGAATATGTTTGCAAGGTTTGGTGAAAATCCAGCAATGACTCTTCAAGATACTAAGGACACAAAACGTTACTGACAGACGCACGGGCGGACAACGTGAAAACAGTGTACCCACCACAAACAAAGTTTGCGGGGGTATAATCAGTAGAAGGAAGGAGAATGGCTGTAGAAATTATTTCACGATCAATCTCCACTAAAGTATGGAACCGGGTCGGGATCAAACTTGCGACCCCTGGATCTGCAATCAGACACATATCTGCAGTCAGACATGTTACCAACTGCGCTATGTGGCCCAGCTAATCGGTCTTGAAAACAAATTTTTGGTCTTCTTTTAGAGTAGCCTTGTTAGGCAGGTTTTACTGTTATTATAATGAAATTGAACTACTTGATTGAAAGGAAATTAAAAGTTCAAATAGTGTATACTCAGTGTTAGCTTATAAGAGAACATGGCTTATAATGTTGAATAGTTATTAAGGCCAAATAAAAAAATAAGTGTGTTTCGGGTAATGGGTCTAAAAATTTTAGGTAGGGTAGGCACACATATTTTTTTTTCTGGAAAAAATATGATTTTATGAATTTTGAAAGGCATTTCGCCTTTCAAAATGCATAAAATTATATTTTTTCCAGAAAACCTGAAAAAATTCTAGGTTTCACCAGTAAATTAAGGAAAGGTCGGGTTACCCTAAACAGAGGTATACTCAGCGTCACTGAAAAGTTACCAGTATTGAAATTTCGATATTTTGGAAAAACTATAATACAGCTCTTTGGTTACTGTTACGTTCACGTTTCTGGTCAACGACAAGCTGGTTTGGAGAGATAGAACAGTTACACGAGCCCTGTAACTATGGTGCACGTGATGCACGTGCATTTTATGTTTTTCGCAGTTTTTAAGAATAGGAAATCATCATTTTCAGATGACAACATTCCAGGACATGCCTTAGACATTTTCATTGAAAACGCCACCAAAATGGCTAAGGTTATCCCATTAAACGCAAAAATTGAGGATCAAACTTTAAAGTAGCACCAAAACTTTTCATTTTCCTATACAATGGAATGGAAACTACAGGGGTCCATCAAGGAATGATTATAATGCATTCGGGTGTAATGGATACCGTTTTCCGTAGTGGTGATGCATGGGACTATATGCCATTTATTTGAGTGATGAAGTATCCGCCGTTCTTCGCTCAGAATGGACTAAATATTGTCCTATGTTAAGTGTATGTGATTTACTGGTAACTTTTCACTGACGTTGAGTATATTTTAATTTCTATAAAATGATGTATTTCTGTCCCTATAGATTATTAGTTTCTTAGCAGTGCAGACCCCGATGAAATGTCACATTAAGCGGCATTTCATCTCTATCTTAACTGCTAGCCAAAGCACCTATTTATCAGTTACCCCTCATATTTACTGCATTTTTGCACGTTGCCTGATAAACATTGTCTATCTCACGGCATGTGCCTTTATCAGGTCATAATGATGTTGCACTTTTTGAATTACCTTGCTAATGACACTAATCAATACAAAAATCAAAGATTAAGCCAAAATTGCTAGTTTGAAGAGTGAAACAATCGTAAACTGATAAATAGAATACCAGGTTCGCGTCTTTTGATATCAAGTTTACCAGGCTCGGCTTTGAGAATGCATGTTGAATCACTCGGCAAGCCTCGTGATGTCAACAAGCGTTCTCAAAGCCTTGCCTGGTAAACTTGATATCAAAAGACACTCACCTTGTATTCTCTATTTATAGGTATCTAGAATGAAAAGAGTTAAATAGGTTATTTTTAAAACAATGGTCAAAACACTGATAGTAGTTTTTGGAATACCTTCGAAAGTTAATCAGGTTAATCAGAGGTAATCTGATTCACAGAAAACACCTGTTTTAGTCCCAAAGATCAAGTACAGTACAGTCCCTTTATAAAGCTGTGTTTGGGTTCCATATAGGAAGCACTATTTTACAAAGGGGCTATAGAGGGGGGGGGGGGGGGGGGGGGGGGGAATGACCATTTCCTAAAATTCCATGGCAAAAGAATTTAAGAGTCACAATCATTTGTCATACCAAGGGTTACGATTCGCTATCTTAACCCTTGGCCTCACAATGATACTTTCTTCCGATTGAGTACGTCATAAGAAGTAATATGATCATTCACAAAGCGGTCCAAAAAATCGATAAATACCAGGCCTCCAGATAAGACGGTGTAATTAATTTACATTCAGTTTTCTTATTTAACAACTAAAATATACGTTTAAGGTGCTCAAAAGAACTATCACATTAGATGGTTATTTTGAGCATCCATAACATAATTTTGAAATGAAGGATAGAAGAAAAATAAATAATTTTACGACCAAAATCTTTGCTTATCTGGGCTTATGGAGACTTAACAGGCGGTGTATATTAGATGCCGATAAACTGCTACGTTTAATTTGATTGGCAGGAAGGGATTATCGAAAAAATCCTTCCTGGCATTTTCATTGGTCGATTAGTCTGTTCTAATAATAAATTTTGAAGGTCGTGAGGCGAAGGGTTTGTTGAAAGGTAGATACGACAAAACCTTTGCAGGTGAAGATGAGTCACAACATGACTGAGTTATATCCAAATCTGTGTTATTAAACAAGACCTGTTATGAAGGGACTGCACTAGATATTAAGTAAATAGAAAAATCTATATTTTCAGTTGACCACCAAAATGTTTCAATTGAGCAGTACTGACCACTTGAGGAGTATTGACCAGGCTGTTTGAACCAGTTGTTTTAAAATTGCCCAACCTTCGTAGATACTTTAATAAATCACCAGAGATAGCTACAACTAAAATCATGGACAAAATTTCAAGACTAGTCCACTTTCTGAGCGACAAGGAAAATAATTTTGTTTATAATGGTAAAATCTTGTGGTTATTTTGTTTGTTTGATTTGATTCTTTATGTCCCATCAACAATCTTTCAGTTATAAAGGGACAGGTCTTCCTGGGTTGAACCAGTACTAAGCTAGGATTAATGTTCTTGCTCAAGGACACAACACAGTGATGTGGGTGAGGCTTGAACCGGTGGCCCCTCTGTCTTGAGTCAAGCACTCTACCACTGAGAAATCTTGTGGTTACAGCACACGGATCCAACGTACCATTATGAGCATTTCTGTGTCTCTCCATATCTTGAACACTCTTGGTGACAAAGTTACAATCAGCGCAGGTATATCTATATTGTAGAAATGGAACAATAAGATTGGCATATCACAATATTAGGAAAAGAAATTATGAGGCATTCCCGGACTGCAGAAAAGCAAACATGGCTGTATACATTTTACTAAATTTCCTTGAGATTTTGTTGGTTTATAATATCGCAAATAAGCAAAGTCACTCTTTAACCCTTTGTATACTAATGGATTCTTCCTTCTGGTTCCATACAATAAACTTGGCATAGTCCAGGCCTCCAGATAAATGTGCGTAACTGAAAATTATTTTCTTATTTCTCCACCAAAACATATGTCGTGGGTACTCAAAAGAACTGTCTCAATGAGATGGTTCTTTTGAGCACCCAAACCATTTGTATAGATTGCTGGGTAAGAAAATAATTGCATTTTTTTCTTAAAAATTTTGCTTAACTGGACCTATGATAGATAGTCCCGTGTACATATCAGGTTTTTAATTTTCAAAAAATATTGTATTGTAAATTGTATTGTCTGAAGACCTTTTTTTTTTACCTTTAAACAGTGTAGACCCTGATGAAATGACACATTATGCTGCATTTCATCTGGGTCTTCACTGTTTGTAAAAGTAAATGTTTTGGGGTTTCCCGAATACAAAGGGTTAAAGATGCATGTGCAGCTTTCTAATGGGGCTAGAGACCTGAATTTTGACCCGAGCCTTTATTATTTTTGTATGCGAGCAGCAAAGGTTCTCATGAGACCTTGTGGATATGCAGGCTCATCCGAGCCTCTGCTGCTTGCCGATGCGATAAGTACCAAAATCTCATGTGCTGGACCATATAAATTATCTTGCGCAAAGTAATTCCAATGAAACTTGCAAGACATATTGAGAATGAAAAATTAGCCACATTTTTGCCATATTTTATCGGGAGCTGCCACCTCATAATTTCTTTAAGCTTGTCCAAGAAGATGAAACATACCCATGTGAGCATTCTGGTGTCTTTCCATATTTTGTCTTTTCTTGGTGACAAAGTTACATTCGTCACAGGTGTATCTATTGTAAAAAGGAAACATTGAATGAACCAGCCCATGAGATCATAGTACTTAACACATACGTGTCTATGTTTTAAATCATACAATAATCATTTAAATCACAATTCAATCTAAATTATTGCATAAAATCAATATCACACACTTAACAATCATTAGGGTTCCCACAGAAATTCAAAAGCACAATTCCATGATTTTTCTATGTTTTCCATGATCAACAATGTAATTTCCATGACTATTTTTTTTAAAATTCACAGACCCCAACCTCCCCTTTTAGCAGCAACTTCACCACGCTGAGCATAAATGTGGAATGCAGCAACAACAGCATGCTTGTAGAACATGCATGCATTTTGAAATAATTAAAACTTGAAACCACCAGTAGCCAGAAAACTAGCAGTCGGACATGCAAGCATCTGACATCTAATTTTCTGGGTACTGGTGGTTTTGTCATACTATTTCACAAAATTCCATGATTTTTCCATGATTATTCCGATTTTTTTTCTTCAAATTCCATATATTTTCCATGCATGGAATATTTTTTTGGGTGATTTTCCAGGTTTTCCATGATTTCCAGAGCTTGTGGGAACCCTGAATCATGTTTCAAACGTCAAAAACCCATGGATTAACACAGCAATTCACATGCTGTTAATGCACGGATTACACTTGTTCTGGGCCCCTACATTTTACAATCCTGTCTTCATTCTCATATATGGCTTGGCCCTGGAACACAAACATAAATGCAGAGGCCCAAATATCTATGAGCTGTGAAATGGTACATACTTTTTTTGTAAATTTAGGTGAATATATCATTGAATTTATGCAATAATAATAGTTTTTCAATGCATTACATTCACCAGGTCCTTTGGGAGATCTTGAAAATCTCAGGTTTCAGCCTCATATTTTTCTCGGGACATGGAAAATATTAACCCATTTTTGCCAAATGGATTTTCCCATCCTTATCAAATGGACGAGTCAATTTCCAATTTTAGGGTTGTTGAGTGGTATTTTTCGTTTTTATTCAAATTTTTAAAGAAACTTCTGTAAGCCAACAGTGGAGAACCTGATCAGACGCCGCGGTTTGCAGCCTCTGATATGGTTTTGCACTGTTCGCAGATGTCCCACAAAAAGGACACTAGATGCATGAAAAACCATGCTTGATTCTGTTATAATGTATGGACTTAAATTAAACATGTGAAAGTCAGTGTTAAGCGCCAATATAAAATGTCAACACAAATACCTGAAGGCTACCCAAAAACAGATTACCTACATAACACAATTTGATAATTCAACCCTTATCCCAACCTTTTTCTCTTGAAAACGTCTGCTTTTTATGTCTGCCGCATATATTCAAGTTCACTTCAGGCTAGATTTTATCATGAAGCAAACACTTTGAACCCTGATCAGATTGTTCACTTGGAAGCAGACTGATCTGGGTCCATATTGTTTGTGATATTGGCTGCCAAGGCAGATTAAAGTCATGACTTGTAGGAAAACGGTTGAGTCAGTTCTAAAAGGATCATCAAGTTTTATACATGTATTAAGTGGCATATCATGTGACAGTCTGCATGCCTAGCCATAATTCCGCACAACAGGCTCAGACTCAATAAAGACCTTGCCCTAAAACATTCATTGGCGGGTCAGTGCCTGGTGCTTGTTTTTGGCTGGACCCACCATGTTTCAACTAGGGTTTTCTTTAGCTCCTGCTGTCTGTGAGTGAAGAGCCCTTTTCTTTGTTTCATCACAGTAGGTTAATATGATTTGATTGTGTTTCCCTGTGATGATACATTACTCAAGTTAGAAAGCCTTCACATGAGGAAAACAAATTTTGTTTGAACAACAGCAGAATATAGGGAAAAGAGCTGGTGGCTTTGGCTGCTGTCTATTCTAACTTCTAAGGTGGTGGTTCTGCTGCTGTAGATTCATTTTTTTTATTGATGTCCTTTCTAGTTTTAAACAATCATCTCACTGAGGAAGAGAGAGCTAGTTGTTTTATATTATTGTTATTGCTGTTAGCCTGTCATGTGGCTATTAGTGTTCTGTGTCTCTTCCTTGCAGTGTCTTGGGCTGGTCTGTGGTCTGTGATTGTGGCATTTCCTGGTCATACCCACTTGCATTTTAATCATGTACCTATGAAGTGGGGCTTGAAATTATCATCTGAGCGTTCAATGGGCTTCATCTATTTCCATACTTTGTGTATGCAAGCAGTAAACATTGGTCTAGATAAGCAAATGTTTTGAGAGTAAAACTGTAAATAGTTTCTTATCCATCAGTTTAAACATTTGTTTTGGATGCAAAAAAATTAAGCGTAAAATTGTTATTACTTTCTTACCATTCAGTTTTAACATACATTTAAACATGCATTCTAATTTTGTTATTTCTAAATGAAAACATATGTTTTTGGTACTCAAAAGAACCGTCTCAATGAGAAGGTTCTTTTGATCACCCAAAACATATGTTTTAACTAATGAATAAGAAAATAATCACAATTTTCCCTTATCAGGACCTATGTTTGTTTGTTTTGTTGCTTTACATCCCAGTTCAACAGCTATGGTCATGGCGGGAGGGTCAGTTCACCTGACCACACTTTTTCCTGGGCAAGCTTGAACACGCAGTTAACCAGTACTTCGTGCACATACTTTCGCTTGTAAATGACAATAACCCTTCATGAATGATTCAGAGGAAGGGAAGGAGAAAGACTTAGGATCTATGTGATAAATACCAAAATCTCATGTACTGCCCCATTGATTGTAAATGGCAAAACAATGCACCTACACATGTATTAAAAATATTCATCGCCACAAGACTGGTGATGTGAAACAGAAAGCGACATGGTTTGTAAAGTAAATGGACATTTCGTTAATTTTGGTAACATTGGATTCAGATCAGAGAGATTATTTTCAAAAAGGACATGTATGCTGTAGTTAGACAAAAGATTAGCCGCGACCTTTTGATTATAGAAAACAATGCTACAAGTCTCAGCAAGACTAGTGCCTAAATATAACAATTTGAAAATCATCGGAATTTAATCAGATTGTTTAACGTAACTACGCCAAACACATTATTTAAGCAGCCTTGTTTTGATTTTGAGTGTAGCTATTAACAATGTGTCTTGGAAAACCACCAACGGATTATTTATAGCAGCCTCATTGTGATTTTGAATGGTAGCAATGAAAAGGGTTTAAACCCTTAAAGTGCCACCTATAATTTGCAGCAGACGACAATTTAAAATTTTGCTGCTTTTTCAAAAATAACAAATACGGTATGCAATTTCATAAGAATGGTCTGCTGGCAGACAATTATCATGAAATATCATACCTTATTTTTTCTGAAATTTATGAAAAATGTTGCAAAATTTGTCGTCTGCTTCAGTAGTGATTGGCACTTTAAGGGTTAACATTATTATTTTATATCAAATTGGCTTAAATTTGGCCTAAATCGCTGAAAATCGACCACTTTAAAGCTGCATACTCTGTAACTATGAAAATTTTTCGAAAAATTTTCTTTTCTCTTTAAATCATTTGTAAAAGTAGAATTAAGCTGTGTTTTCACAATAAAAAATGTTCAGTACAGCTGAAAACTGCATGGAAAAGTGAATTATCTTATCAAATAGGTGTATTTTTCTCTTGGTGGTAATTATTTGCGTCCCTCCATAAATTCTAGAGCGTTGAATTTTAACATAAATGCAGTTGTTTTGATAGTGATAACTTGTTAAGATTTACCAAAATGGTAAAATTTTTACCTGAATTTGAGTATTTTTACTGTGTTCTTGAAAAATAAAAACATTATTTTTAAAATTAGAAGATCAAAAGTTACAGACTATGCAGCTTTAAAAGTTGCGCTGACGCAAGACACTAAACTATCTTGCATTCCAACAATTTCCGTTCTATTTTTAGATATTAATACAAGGTAATCCCAAACACAGTATGATATTTAGAAATCTGCTCTCTCATCTGAATCCTTGACTACATGACAAATCTTACGCTTTATATCTATCTGGCAATGGTTGGTTGTGGACTCGGAACAGATGCCAACACAGTTCCGACTTCTGTATGAACTTCTCAGAGCATAGATGGCACAGTTCTCCCCAGGTGGATTCACCCATATGGTGCCGCTTAATATGTACCTGAAACAAATATGAGCCGCGACATAAGATTTCCAATAATGTGGCAGTTTGACATGCATAGACTCAGACGAGCCTGTGCAGCCTCCTTTTAAGCTTAGACACTCCAAATGATGTTCTGTAAGTAGCCTAAGTGTCATAGAATATTCAAGGGACTAGAAAAGGTTCTGATCAGACTGCGCGTATGCGCAGGCTGATCTGAGCCTTTGCTGGTCGCACATACCAAAACTGTTGGAAATCTCATGTCGCGGCTCAATTATAATATCTACATGACTCTATATTGTACCTTTAACTCTTTGTATTCAGGAAACCCCTAAACGAGTACTTTTACAAACAGTGAAGACCCAGATGAAATGCAGCATCAAGGTAAAAAATCTTCAGACAAAAGAATACAATATTTTTTGAAAATTATAATCTGACACCCCTAGATCTATGTACAATGGACTATCCCAAATAAATTGTATCAAACCAGAAGAAAGAATCCATCAGTATACAAGGGGTTGATCAGTTATCCTGTTTGGTGCCTCTTTAACCCTTTGTATTCTGATGGGTTTTCCCAAACATATGGATACAATAAGTATGGGATTACCCATTGTGTAAGTTAAAGGGGTAACAGGAAGAATTTTCTAACTTATGATGTATTTCTGTCCCTGAAGGTTGATTTAATCTTAGCAAACAGTGCAGACCCTGATGAAATGCTGCTTATTATTATGCAGCATTATGCTGCATTTCATGCGGGTTTTCACTGTTTGCCAAAGTACCCTTTTAGGCTTTACTTAACCCATTTGAGCCGAGTGGAATATCTGTTCCTTATTGATTGGTCCAATTCCCATTTTAGGGTTGTTGGGTGGTATATTTCATTTAATTGGTAAAGGCAGGCCTTTAGTAAGAGTGCATAACAGAAAATCAATTTTCTTATTTCTCAACCAAAACATATGTTTTGGGTACTTAAAAGAACGGTCTCAATGAGAGCACCCAAAACACATGCTAAAACTGGTGGTTTAGATTTTATACTCAAAAATTTTGTTTATCTAAACATGTGTAAAGTAAATGTATACGTCAATTTGCTGGTATTTACGCGAATTGCTGGTACTTCATAGACCGGATGTCGTATATATTGGTGTAAATACTATATAGAAAAACATGCTGTATGCAAAAGGGACTATAGAACTAGATCATTTTTAAGTATTGGGCATGCACATGGCGATTTATGTAAGCATTCAGGAATAGATTGGCGTACCGATCCGGATGATAGGTATTCAATCGGTACTCGAACCTATTCCTAAATGCTTACATAAATCCCCATGCACATACTGAATACTTAAAAATGATTGAAGTCTATAGTCCCTATTTAATTGTATATCTTTAACTCTATAAAGGGAGTGAGAGAGGGAGGGAGGGAGATATAAGATTGCACTATACTTACATCAAGACCAGCATGTTGGTTGAATCGCTCTCCACACTGTTTGCACTCATACACTTTGGCCCCAGTATGTAAATTAAGATGTGTTGCTAGAACATTTTGTAACTTGAAAGACTTCCCGCAAAACTCACAAATATGTGGGCGGTCGCTACCATGACGACTACGAGTGTGAGTTCTCATGTTGTTCTTACTTGATGAAACGTGACTGCAACCCTGAAAACAGTAGAAGAAGAATACAGTAAAACCTCGAAAATTCAAACTTCGATTTTTCGAAATACTCGTTAATTCTAAATAAATTTGGGACCCACTGTATTCAGAGAGAAGGACCTACTCATGATCTCTTCTAATAACTGTCTATAAAAACATATGCTTTGTGTGCGTTAAAGACATGTCATTGAGACGTTTCTTATACTCGCCCAAAACTTATGTTAACCCTATTAATAATCATTTTGGGGATTGTATATTTCTATGTTTACCTCCCTATAATCATGATTTGAATTTTCGATACTTCTAAATAAAATCTATAGTCCCTAGGACTATACGAGATTCGACTGTATAGACAGTTTTATGCACAAACAAACAAGTGCTGTCAAAGGACAGCTCACATGAATCACACTTTGAATGCTAAAGCTGACACCATATGGATCTCCTTGTTCTTTGTAGAGGTGCCAAGCTAAAATCATTTTTCTCTTTATTGTTTGTTGATTTGATTCTTTATGTCCCATCAACAATCTTTCAGTTATGTCGGGACAGGTCTTCCTGGGTTGAACCAGTACTAAGCTAGGATTAATGTGTCTCTCTCAAGGACACATGCAGTGACGCCGGTGAGGCTCGAACCTGAAGCCTCTACCACTGAGCCACTGCACTCCCTATTTTTCTATTTAATAAAAGTAAACCATAATAACACATTTAAAACTAAATGTCTTGCTGAAGCCATATTTATCCTTCTTTGAAAACAGTGTAAATTTCATTTCAGCTAGCTTGTCGAAACTGATCTGGACCCAGTGACTAACAAAATGATTTTCATGCTGCTGGTGTATCCGGCACAGTAATAAATGTATTTGTACAATTCAAAGTGGTTGAGAAATAGAAATGGGTGTTGCATATTAATTTACTGGAAAGGAAATAAAGGTATTGGGTTAGAGGAGGATTACCCTACCATGAAAACTGTTTCAGGGCGGGTAGTCACATGGTTTTTGTTAGGATACACTGAACGGAAAAATGTCTGACTTCTTTCCACAACGATGTTTTAAGCAAAAGTAAGTAGAGATTTCTCCGGTTTTTTTTTCATCTTCACCAAGAAAGTTATACACCATTTTCCAGCCCATATTTTTCCCCGATCTAACGATGCCAGGACATCCTCATAAAGCTTCTTACTTTGAGTACAGACTTTGTCACAAAAAGTTGAGTGGGGAAGATCGAGCCTCAATTATAGAAATAAAATGTACAGACGACAATCATTTTCTTTGTGTTAGAGTTTGTACTCAATAGCTAGGCGGCTAAGAGCCAAATTTTGGCCTGATTGTGCTATTCCGGATACAAGCATGGAATTTGGCACAGTTGTAGACCATGACTGACTAAGCAGAATAGGATATAGAACCACATTGGGAAATGCCTACTGCGCATGCGCAAAGCATTTTCTAATTTTTGGCTGTTATCATAGAGCTTTCATACAGTTTGACTTTAAAGAAGGGGTCATGTTGGCTGTATAATAATAAACTATGGCAGAACTGATGTTAGTTGTTTGTAGTTTAGTCCTCTTAATTTTTTAATTGCTGCGCATGCGCATAAAATTTGAATTTTGTACAAAGATGGTATTGTGTTTCTCTTTCATTGTAAACTGCGCAAAACCCGATGCCCCTATCAAAGGAACAAAGCATGTCTTCAATATACATGATATAGGAACCTACAGACCTGTTTAGATGCGCATGCGCAGTGGGTTTCTTTTAACTGGATGTTGTTTAGACCCTTAACAAAGCCGCAATTATTTACAAGTATGAGCTTCACAAAAAAGCTCTGTCATATATAAAATTGTTATGAGACTTAAAAGTCAAGTTTTAAGAAAAGAGGATAGTAGGCTTGTGGCAGACGGACAGACATGCAATCAGTTCTTTTGCTCAAGATCAAAGCCCTTGGAACACTGGACAGACGCGCTCACCACCTGAGCTACCAGGGTGTTCCAAAGTCACCATCACATATTTTCTTTGTGTTGGCCAATTTCGATTGTTTTGACTTGGGTACGTGTCTGAAAAAGTTATGTTTTAAGCCAAGGCAGTGACGTAGCTTATATAGGTCACTGACAAAGGGTAATATCCCTTTTTGATAGACAAACAGACAGACTCACAGACAGACAGACAAACAGGTAGACATACATATATATTCTGCTGTGATTGAGCTCACAGACCTCATATTACTGTCTGTCGATGGACTGTCTCCAAACTGTCAGTGAACTGTATATGTATATTTCAAGTGTCTCACTTCCCATAAGCGAACCATAATATGAGTTAGTCTATGCCAGTCTATTTAAGGTGGGTATGATAATGTTACATTTTTTTTTTTGGGGGGGGGGGGGGGGTGCCTGATATGCCTCATAGTTTTTGTTGTGAAGCAACTGACTGGCTTTGAGGCATTTGGTCCTCCTGTAAAATATTTCAAACTTGCAATCGACGCTGTCATTTTGGATGGAGCCTTCATTGTTCAGATATTTAAAGGTGTAGAGGCTAGCATTGTTCAGTGAGCAGTATACAAACGATGTTTTAAAACGTTACGTAATATCCACTTTTTGTGCAGTTGGTCGAGTAGATTAAGTGTGTAGCACATGTTAGGCAGACAGTTTAAAAGCATCAACAAGGGAATAACGAGGAGACGACATCCACCGGCGGGTCGGTCCATCAAATAACGTTCATACCGAAAAACTGGCAAGATTTCTTGTGAGAAGATGACAATAAACTATTTTATTATCTTTCCAACTGCTGTGTTTCTTGGACATATGGTATGCCAACTAAGAAACAATAACCACAGATCAGATGTTGCGCGGGGAGAGTGACACTACTCTAGAGAGAACCCTGCACTTTATGGGAGAATAAGCTGGGTCTTAGTTAGTCCATAGTGTGTCCAGCTCACAATATGCCTTCATTTGCGCCTTGTTTACATGAGGAGGCAGCTAAAAGGCCTAACAAGAAAATAAGCAGTTGCGCTGTTGATACTGATGTAGTACTTCTGGTCATACCTGTGGGGCAACAGTTGAGAGTGGATGAATTGTGGGGTTGGCAAAAATCGCTGGCTATCATTGGTGTGAAATACAATTGTCTAAGTGCTTTTTTTATTCACTCACAGGGTGCAATAAAACATCCTTTCTCCTTGGTCGTGGAAAACGGTGGGTAAGCTTTCCAGCTGTAACAAGATATTTTGTAAAAATGAACTCTCTCCCTGAAAAGCCACCTACAGATTACATCTGCACCATTGAACGATTCGTCACAGTACTGTATGGTAGAACAAGCAAGCACCTACATGAACATAGACATGGCTAGATAACATTTGTTTACCAAAAAGGTTTGTTCGATGAAATGACAGCCCTTACGAAATATGGCTTTGTACCAGCACATTTTAAAGGCAGCATATCACGGCTCATGTGTTAGGGTCAGTACTAGAACAGGGGAAAGGATTGCCAAGTCAAGCAAACTGTGATTGATATAACTAGACACTGGAATGTACAGTCCACTGTGGACCACCATACCTAAAGCATCATAAACTTCTCTTGACCTTGTGAGATATGGCTGTATTCAAGGTTGTAGAAGTAGACAATGCAGCTCTTAAGTGTACGACCCTTTGTGTCTGTTGTGGCAACTTTGAACACTAAATTTCTGTAAATTGATGATTGTTTTTAAAATTGGTAAATGTTAAATAACTGAAAATCCTTTGATAAGGCTGTGTCATATCAGCTTATATACAGATTATGGCACATATTGCCAGCTCTCTTGGTTAAATGTCACTTTGAAAATGTGTACATATGTATTTAAGATCAACATGTTCTTGTTATCTTGGCCCAGGTACCTAGTAATAAAAAACGCATAACAATGCATGGAATTAATTCCAAAAGACATTCAAACACTCTTCAGTAAACTCCATAACATAAGTTACAGTTGAAGTTACATAACGGTAAGTAGTCATTCAAGAACATATGGGTAAACCATGATTGTCCCCAGCATAGCAAAAGAAATTCATTCGTGTCAAATGCTGCGCTAGAGAACCACTGTACTCAGACAGCATGGTCATTGTGGGTTGGCTGCTGTCGACGAGGGCACAAAATATACAGTTTAAGTGTACCTGAATGTTAAAAAGGGTAATCTTTTTATCAATATTTACTTTTGAACATATTCTGTGTTTATTATTGTCACTTATATGTCCAGCTGTGTATCTGCTGCTCAAATATTTATGTGAGTTAAGCGTTAGTCGATACAGCACCTGAGTTATGCCAAAAAGGTGATATTTTTTCCTGAAAAAGGATGGAAGGCATTTTGTTTATGTTCTGGAATATATGCTTACTTTAGTTAGTTTAGATAAAATGCAAAATATTAGTATTCGTAATCTGAGGACAGGGCATTTTGAAAGTTATTCAAGTGAAACTGGTTTAAGCCCTGCAGTAAAATACTTTAACTGACCGTTCCAAGGCGGTACTTCTTTGGTGGATCATTTGTGTTATTTTTGTATTATGTTTGTCATGCTTTTGCGTCTGCTCATTGCTGCCTTGTGGTCACCTGCTAGGAAAGGGCTGACCTCTTGGATGTCATTTGTGGTGTTAAATTGTGTGGTTGTTACTTTTCCATGTGGTATCCTGGGTCAGGTGTGGTACTTGATTGTATCGATTCCTGATCTTTGCCCCCTTTCTTACTTTCATACTGTACGCATAGTACTACGCATATTGGCTGTTCTGTTCCAGTGACCGGGTCATAGATTGCATACAAATTGATTATATTTAGACTCTTGACTACTGGTACAATGTCCTTGACTACTCAAATGTTGCGTACAGCTACAAAATTGTTTGCAACTTCACAAAAATAAACATCAATATGAAAAACATTCCATTCATGCACTTATTTGTATACTTCATTATGTGATGCCATAAAATCATAACTAATGACTAAAATAGTGTCTCATTTATCTATGAACACACTTCGTACACATAAAAAATCCCACTGGCTATTCAGAAATTGGCTGGTACTTAACTAATTTTAGAATTTAAAGACTCCAATTGTCCCAGAATGGACTAAAATACCTAAATGATAATTGCAACTGAAAACATTTGCATTGAAATCAATAGATGTAAAGAACTAGCTTATAGAATGGATCACAGTAAACCAAAGTAATAGTATAGTGTGTGCCCTCATCGACTGCAACCGACCCGAGATGACTGCACTGTTCTTGTACAGTGGCTCTCTAGCGTGAATTCATGCGCAGCAAAAATTATTGGATAAATGATTGCGCAGAAACACATTTATTTCCCAGTCAGAAGATATAAATATTCCATTTATTCAATGGTTTCTACCGTTTTGACACCATTAAACGAGATAACCGGAAGTATTAGTTAGTTTGCGCATGCCTAATTATGGAAACTATTTAAAATATATTTGTTTATGTCTTTTACGACATCTAGAGATATAGTTGGTCGATTGTTTTACCATGTTAAACGCAAATATTGGTCTGTGTAGTCAAGGGAGACCAAATTTGCTATAACGGAAGTGAATTTTGCCTTGCGCATGCGCAGTGGAAATTTGTCGAAGTGGTTCTATATCTAAAAATCATCAGCTCACCAACCTTAACAAGTGTGGAAAGTTTCATGCTTGTATCCGGAATAGCACAATCTTGGCTCTTAGCCGCCTAGCAAAGTAAGAAGCTTAATGAGGATATACTGGTAGCGTTTGATCCGGAAAAATGTGGGCTGGAAAATGGTGCAAAACTTTCTGGGTATAGATGAGAAAACATAGAGAAATCTACTTACATTCTATCAGAATGTCCGTACTGTGTATTCGACCACCATGCAGTGTATCCAAACAAAAACCACGTGACTACCCACCCTGTGTTTGGCATGTTTTGTTTTATGTGTTTCAAAATCTTTTGTACATTTGATTTCTACAACAAAACTAAAAAGGCCCTCAGACCTCCAAATAATAGGGATAATTATCCTAATTTTCATTTCTAAGATTGTGAGGAATCAAAAGACTGCCTTGTTAAGGTGGTTATTTCAGCTAAACTGACCTTTATATAAGAAAAATATAACAACTTACAGATGTAATGCTGTGAGTCCAACTTGATAGATGGGAATCAGCATGAGAAAACCT
>OZ026525.1:70149075-70475242 GCA_964019695.1 Loripinus fragilis | reverse complement strand
TGAGCCGTGACATGATATTTCCAACACTGTGGTATGTGCGACCAGCAAAGGCCCAGACCTGCCTGCGCATACGCGCAGTCTGATCAGAACCTTTGATAGTCGCTTGAATATTCTATGAGTGTTAAGCTACTGACTGAACATTATTTGGAGTTTCTGTTGCATATGCTCGTCTGAGTCTACATTTATAGTAATGCCATATTGTTGGAAATCACATGTTACGGCTCAATTATGTTATATACAAACGTGGCATGAGGCATTGCTGTGACCCGTCTCTAGATCTTCTTTTTCAGTCCTTCATCAGCTGTCCTGTTGGTATACAGACGATTGGGTTCGTGATGGCGTCATACGGTTGCTCTTCCACTGTGTTTGCTCTCTTACTGAGTCGTCTGTCAAAGTATGTTGGTCGGTACTTGCTGTTTGCTGTGGCAGGGGCTGTTAATCTAGTGACGTTGATCGCCATGTATATATGGAAACCAACGTCTGATCATATGGCTTTGATCTATGTAGTTCCGATTGTGTGGGGCCTGGCGGAGGGAATTTGGCAGACTCAGTCTAATGGTATGCCTCATTTTAACGCATGACACGTATTTTGTGCACTAGGGTACCCAGACAGTATCAGGCATATCATCTCTATCGTTGAGATAGTCCTAAATGACTGAAATTGTGTTGATTTGGTTGAAATTAAACCACAGCAATAGAAAATAGCTGCTATTGACAACGCCTACAACCAATGGAGTAAAATTCTCTTTGGGAAAACTCCAATAGTTTTAACGCCAGCTATAAAGTACATCCAAGTGTATGACCTTATAAAATACAGAGCCACTTCTTATATTTCGCTATTAGATTAGCTACGTTACTCCAACACATAAGTAATAGTTATACCATGGGTTGTCCGCCTGTACGTGGAGATAATCCACGAGCTTTAGCGAGTGGATTATCTTACGTACAGGTGGACAAACATGGTATAACTATTTTATACCACCTACATCAGTGTAGACCTTGTCCATCACAAGATATTTCGCGCTAAAGTTGGTAAGGGTGGTATAAATAACGAAACCCCATTCATCCTACCCGGAAGGTATTTTGATGATTTTTATTCAACTTTTATTAGAACAGTGTGTTTGCAAAGGGTGAAACCCCAAATCAGGCACAACGTTCGGTGGTGTCTGATACCTGGCCTGTACTGTTTCTTTATGTCCCATAAAAGGGTTCTAGGCTTGTATGAAGTTCTACCATTGTAATGTTACAGACATTTCGTGTCTGTTTACGGGTTATCTGATTGGCCGAGATCACATTGCGTCATTTTCGCGGTTCAATTAGCTGAAAGCGGGAAAATGCCTCATTGCGTTTCGGCCAATCAGATAATCTGTTAGAAAACACGAAAATGAAAGTAACAGAAAGCGGAAGTAGCTAGCTTTTCGAATGATGTCTGTTTGCGAGAAAAGTACAAACTGTCTACTTTTTTCCTGCACTGGTGAGGTTTTCAAACCTGTGGACTATGTCCCTAGATAGTGTAATCACTGTACTATCGAACGACGGTGGGTTGAAGAAAAACTAATACTTTTGAGGGGTAGGAGATCCGTAGAAACGAGTTGACCCAGTTTCCACTTCAATACCATGTCTCTATTTATACTTATAGAAACGATCACTATCTTTATAAAATTGATTTTTTCGATGTTTTCTTGCATTTTGAGTTTCGTTGATATGCCGATGGTGCTTTCAACTTATTAATCGAGGTTTGGGACTCAAGTGCCAGTGTCCGTAACGTCAATAGTTTTATGGCCCAAAATGGTAGGAGATGCATAAAATATAATAAAACAATTGTTGACTTATGGTTCAGTCCATATCATATGAACTTTACTGTTCAATAACACTTCATGTCCACCTCAACATAAGTCAGTAATTGTATAATCCTCGTGGTCCCTATCACAGGACAATAGGTATTAGGAAAGGCACATATGTGTTACATTATATATTGCATTTACCATCAGTAGTTTAAAGTGAAGCCCTTAAGTATTATAACCTGATCTTTTTATTTGTATGTTTCTTTTGCTGGTTTGTTTTGTTGCTTTACGTCCCAAGTCAACATCTATGGTCATGGCGGGACGGTCAGTTCACCCAACCTCACTTTTTTCTCAGCAAGCTTGAACAACAGCCCTTCTTGAATGATATAGTGGAAGGGAGGAGAATGGGCGTAGAAATTATTTTATGATAAATCTCCACGAAAGTATGGGACTGGGTTGGGATCGAACTCACAACCCCTGGGTCTGCAGTCAGATTCGCATCTGTTGCCAGACACGTTACCGACTGCGCTACGTGGCCTGGTATTTGTATGTTTTGTTTTTGAAATAAATAACTGAGTTTCTTTACATTCAATGTCTACCGTTTGCAAGGCACTTGATTTGGTAAAGAAAAGCGTTTGATGAAGATAAATAGTTTCGGACCTATAGAAAAATGAAGCGCGTTAGAGAAGCAGGAACCATATGCAAATCTGTTTTGACCTTGTCAATATGTCTGATCTCCTTTTCACCCTGAGTATGTACTAGAAACCCTATAACTGATAGTTTGAAACAATGTAGAGCCGGTGTATGCACTGTTTGTTAAGATAAAATCATACCAAGGACAGAAATTGAATGTGAAATTGGAATTCTGATTATTCAAATCTTCGATTCCTGAAGAAGTTTAATGGATCATCTTAACTTCATTGGATGAGGTCGTTGGTTAGTCTGTGTACTGGCGGTATATTTCTATTTTTATTGGTTGAAAGCAGCGAGTCTAGAAACCAATACATGATCTTTAACAAATTAAGTTTATATAATTTCCCAACATATATTATACATTAAACATACAGTGATCTGCATTCTTTCAGAAGATATATAGTCATTTTAGAAAATTACTCACTATCAATTATTAGACTTTTAGTATATTTCATTTATCAACGATACTTCTAGATAGTCTATGACATGAGATTTCCAACAATGTGGTATGTGCGACCATCAAAGGCTCAGACCAGCCTGCGCATACGCGCAGACTGATCAGGGCCTTTGCTAGTCGCTCAAATATTCTATGACTGTTAAGCTACTGACTGAACATCATTTGGAGTTTCTAAGCTGAAAAGGAGGCTGCACAGACTCGTTTGAGTCTACACTTGTCAAAATGCCACATTGCGGCTCATATATCAGTACCTTACCGTCTGTTATTTTGTTATTTTCAGCCTTAGTAGCCCTCCTATTTCCCAACAAGACGGATGATGCCTTCGCCAACTACCACACGTGGAAAGCAGTCGGCTTCACCATCACATTTGTTTACAGTAATTTCTTGTGTGTCTCCACGAAACTGATCGTTGCTATGGGACTTCTGGTGGCGGCCATGATTCTCTATTCGGTTGTAGAGATCAGAGTTCGTCGAAAACAAGGTCGAAATAATAAACCAACGTTGGAGGGAAATGAATAACCCAGCAAGCATCCTGTCACGAAACTGATCGTTGCTATGGGACTTCTAGATACGGTCATAATACTCTAGTCAGTTGTAGAGATCAGAGCTCGTCGAAACAAGGTGGAAAGAATAAACCAACTTTGGAAGTAAATGGATGATCAAGCAAGACTGATAGTAGCTATGGGAGTTCTTGTGGCGGCAATGCTACTCTACTCATTTTTAGAGATCAAAGTTGGTCGAAAACAAAGTGGAAAGAATAAACCATCTTTGGAAGTAAATGATTGACCAAGCAAGACTGATAGTAGCTATGGGACTTCTGGTGACGGCAATGATACTCTATCCAGTTTTAGGTATCAGAGCTGGTCGAAAACAAGGTGAAAACAATAAATCCACTTTGAAAGTAAATGAATGACCCACAATTAATACAGTCACAGGTCACTAACGACCCACTAGTGAAACGCCATTCGATGGCGTTTCAATGGTGGGCCGATAGTGACACTCTTTTATATGCTTACTGGGTAAAACCTGTGAATTTCTAGCATCTGGTTGATAATTCTGTGGCCAGGATGAGTCCATAGAAGTCTCCAAACATAGAACAAGGAGGTAAATACAGGGGAAAAGCCGACCGATTCAGAAACATGTGTCGTTTTTTTCCCAAAAGCTTTGGTGAGACAAAGAAAGTGTAATTTTAATCTTCCATAACAAATTATGTGCGAGCTAATAATATGAGCAAGTGCATGAGATTTCCAACAATGTGGTATGTGCGACCAGCAAAGCCTCAGACCAGCCTGCGCATACGCGCAGTCTGATCAGAGCCTTTGCTAGTCGCTTGTTGTGAACCTTCAAAAAAACTTTTTTTAAACTCCTATTGATTGAAAAGCCAGCAATAATTGAAACAGAATGTCGAAAGTCCCATCCAAAAAATCAACCTAGTTACCAAGTTATGAAGGTTTCAAAATTTAATTAGATGAAAATATGCGAGAGGCTCATATGTCGTCATTTGAGCTTTTTGAAATATTAAATTTAATATATAACATTTATTTTAACATTATTTAATATTCTATTTGCTGGAAATGATTAAATATGATAAAATACAACATTTGCATATAAAAGCTTAATTGTGTTGTTAATCGCACTACATAAAATATGACATTTTGAAAAAATCATCTAAAAACAATAATATGGGCGGGGCTTATATGCTAATTTACATAATTTAAAAACTTGCATAACTTTTGACTCGGTTGGACTTTTAAGCTGCGGTTTTCGGCATTTTGGTTTTCTCATGACTGTCATTTAAATCATGAAGCGTTTCAAAATTGTTCTTGAAGCTTCACAAGACATGCCGCTGTAAGGGCAAATGGATATGGCGTGCTTTAAGGTATATGTCACATTTACGATCGATGAACAACTTTAAAACAAATAGAAAGCACGTCTCATACATTATATGACTGTCGCCAATCCACTAAGAATCTATTGGAGCCTGTGCGTCCCATTTGAGAGGCCTACGCGTTTCACGAGAAGCATGTGCTTTTCCGTTGACCAGCGTGACCAGGTGTCCCAATACAGGTTTTGCCTAAATCTTATTTCAATCTCAATGTAGAAAGATAACCAATAAACCAAAAGTATAACGAAGAAAAAACAAGCAAGCCAATGAAAATACTGAATCATTATAAACGATGCACCACTCCAGAAAAACGAAACTAAAGAAAAAACACTCTCCACAGGATATACGTTGAAAGCACCAGCTGCATCATCCTCGATACTATCTATAGGCCAGTGCAAAAGATTTCGATAATTGTCGCATCAGTGAGTAGTTAAGGCTTAGGAGAGTCTGTGCATATGCGCAGACTCGACAGAGCCTTTGCTGCTCGCATACACAAATTATCGATGTTGATGAAGGCTCAGACCAAAATTTATGAAATTATTTTGACCATAAGCGACAAATACTGAAATCTCGTGTGCTGGCTCACAATATGGGCATCGACCTGACAAAACCTGTCTTCGGGGTGTCAGACAAAGCGTGACTCAAACCAATCTCCTCAGCTACAGAGAATAGCTAGAAAATTGAAATTTCGCTTGTCGTAAGTTTATATATACTAATTTCCAAAAAGCGAAAAACAAAGGCGCTGATCAGTCTGCGCCTTGTTATTCGCACACACCAAAGGCAGGTTTTCTCCCGTCGAGTCACATTATATGCTCAAATATTGTTTATCCCTGAAATGTACTTATCAATGTAAAATAACAGGCAAGCTATTAAGTTAAAATATAGTCGACAAAGAGCAACAGATCACAATACCTGAGATATTAGACGGATCAGTTTCAATATGTTTCAATTTTGAAAAGGTAATATTTAATGCAATACAAGACTTCAAACAAAATAGATGAGACTTTGTTTTTTCACATTGTCAATATACACTAGAGCCTCGCGGCTGCATATTATTTGCAAAAAAAAATCTTGAGGAAAGTATTACAAAAACAAAATGTGAGTATGAACAGGACATACCACAATTACACAATACAGACCAACCCAATGCACAATGAGGAAGAGTCACAGAGCACTAACAGTCACAGACCTCAAGAAGACAATTAAAGTAAACAACTCTCTCGTGATTGTAAAGCTAGAAAGGACACTTAAGTGCCGCATAACAAAACGGGACCAAACACAGAACCCCCACAAACATGAACACTGAATCAGCACCGGTTTAGAACGGACAGCAGCCTAAAGCAATGGGAGCTAAATGCATTTTACTGGCACCAAATCTTCGCCGCCTTCGATTATGTTGTTGTTAAAACACAAAAATGGGTTTGCTTCAACAACAACAGCAACAACAACAACAACAGCAGCAGCAGCAGAGTGCCACGGCCTTAGAATGATATCCCCAATCACTTGAAAAGACGCATCACTTGAAAAACAAATGTAACAAAAATGTCTAACAGTATACATATAAAAGCCCTGTCGGGAGAAAATCAAATCATTGTGGCATGCGAACAACACAGATACAGACCAGCCTGCGCACTCGCCCCGTCTGATTAACGCCTTTGTTATTAGCTCTAAAAAAATACATTATCTCAGCTTGCTTCGTGCAACTTTCAATATTCTAGCTAGTCTCTGTAGCCAGACAGGCTAGTTTGAGTTTTACCTTGTCGCAAACCCAGAAGACAAGTTTTCTCACGACAAGGCACATATACGAGGGATGTTCAAAAAAGATTTCCCCTGACCTACTTCCAGTTAAGCCAGGACACTGCCACTAGACTATATCTCTATAGGTCACATAATAATTTCCTGCTCTGATTTATAATTCATTTCTTGTTTACGTGTGCTATTGTAACGTAAGTTAGAGTGATGGAGCCAGTTGAGTACAGAGCAGTAATCAGGTTTCTTTATTTGAAAGGGTGCACGCCAAAGGGGGGGGGCATTTGATGAGATGAAAGCGGTTTATGGAGAGGGTGTCCCATCATATGACAATGTTAAACATTGGCACCGTCAGTTCAAGTGCGGTCGTACATCAGTTCGAAACGGTCCCAATTCCTAGGCGCCCACAGTATGTCATTGACGATGCCACCATCCAGCAGGTTGAGGCGCCCATTTTAGAGGATCGTCGTGTAACAGTGCGTCATGAGGTCAAGATCAATGTGAGGTCTGTGGAAAAAACATCCATGACCATTTGCACATGGGGAAGGTGTCTACTTGATAGATTCCACGGTTACTCACACCTTTACAGAAGCAAGAACGGGTCGAGTGTGCTAAAGCTCTTTTGACCATGTGTCAAGACAATCAGGAAGAATATTTCGACAGACTAATAACACAGATGAAACAGGGGTTCATCACTATAATCCAGAAACAAAAGTTCAGTCAAAGCAATGGAAACATTATGACTCGCCATCTCCGAAAAAGGCACGTGTCCAACCCTCTGCGTGCAAAATCATGTTAACAGTATTTTGGGATCAACGCGGAGAAGTGACTATGGATTTCTTGGCTAAGGGTTCCACCATTACTGGGACATATTTTGTTTCACTTCTCAAGAAATTGCAAAACGCCATCAAAACTGAGAGGCGTGGCATGCTGACCAAAGGGTTTCGACTTCTGCAGCATAATGCTCCAGTTCATAACTCGTTTGTTGTCCAAACAGAAGCTCGGTCCTGCGGCTATGAAGTCATTCCTCATCCTCCTTACTCTCCTGACCTTGCACCATCTGACCTCCATCTCTTTCCATCCATGAAGTCATTTTTAAAGGGAACGCGATTCTCAAGTGATGAAAGCATGGCTTCAGGCACAACCTACTGAGTTCTACAGTGGAGGCCTGCACAACTGCATGAAACGAAGGGAGAATGGTATGACCCTTGCAGGAACCTATGTAGAGAAAGACTAATCATTGTTTCCAAGAAAATATCCGTAACCCTGATTACATTGAGAATATAAGCAAAAGCAATACTCACTATAATTAAATCGGTAAATGCTCGAACATTACTATTCAGCTTATAAAGAAACCTCGCAGGAAAGTATACCTATACACAAAAATGGGATTATGAATCTATCAATCTATGCGAATGAGCACATTTGAATTTTGCAAACAAAAAATATTTTAACGGTAAAGCAAATACTCGTTTGGTACAAGAAAAGTTCGACCTTCTTAAATATTTCAACAATGAATCAGCGGATATGCAAACTCCACCAAAAGCTTTACTTGCTCTGTCTCCTCAGTTCCATGTATACTAGAAAGAAGATTCGGAGGGGAAAGACTATGCAAACCCAAACATGACAGGCAGTAGCAAGCCTATATTATAATCATAATCCTTGAGGAAAAAATAAAACAAACAAATGAGTATGTCTAAGGAAATGCCACAATCACAGATCAATCTTCGGTACAATGAGGACGAAGTATTAGAAAACATATAAATGCAAGAATATATGATAAAAGCTTCGCAACAAGATCTCACTCTTCCTAAGCGAGATGATGGATATAATTACAAAACCAGGACCAAACACAAATCAAACACATTATAATTAACAATAAAATCAGATAAGCTGTTCAGTGAGAAGCAATTTGAATTTATATATATATATATATATATATATCAAGAAGGTCAACTAATTCGTGTTATAGACAACTGGAAACTGTGAAACGTTAATCTTCCCCTTAAACAGATATGCAGAGTTTCAACCTTCAAAGTCAGCACTTAAATGCTTTTCATAGATTTCTTCTAACATAGTCTTTAACCAGTGATAAACCGCAGGGCCAAGGTGATTCCTCTTTGTATATTTCTAGCCATCAAGATTTTTTCAGCTCTTGGAACAAGAAAAAACCACACGGGACCAGATCTGTCAAGTAAGGTGAATGTTCGCGAGATCGAGCACAGTGATTCCTTTTTGCCTCAAATATGTCGTCACAATGCTAGCTTTATGTGAAGAGGCATTGCAATGCAATAAATAAATGTCATGTCTACCGCTTTTCGGGCGACGTTTTTATAATTTATGTTTAACTTTCTCATAACTTTTCGTTCAGTGTAGAACCTAGAATGACCGTTTTTGCATTTAGGCACAGCTACTTGAGATAGAGAAAAATATTGATTGCACACGTGTATGTATGTATGTATGTATGTATGTATGTATGTATGTATGTATGTATGTATGTATGTATGTATGTATGTATGTATGTATGTATGTATGTATGTATGTATGTATGTATGTATGTATGTATGTATGTATGTATGTATGTATGTATGTATGTATGTATGTATGTATGTATGTATGTATGTATGTATGTATGTATGTATGCATGCATGTATGCATGTATGTATACGTGTGTGTGTGTGTGTGTGTGTGTGTGCGTGTGTGCGTGCGTGTGTGCGTGTGTGTGTGTGCGTGCGCACACTTGCGTGCGTGTATGAGGGTGTATGGTGTGGGGTTATGTGTTCTAGTTTACATCCAGTGATGATGGTTTGAAGTGGTTTGGGTGGTTTGTTGAGGATTGGGTGGATAAGGATGTGTCCACGGACCGTTTCCAAGGTTTAACAAGTGCTTTACTGAAGGTAAAATGTCGTGTTCGAGCTCGAATACTGGGTCCTGGGTAGAAGCAATACCGTGCCTCCCGGTGACTCTATTATCTCAAAGTAAGTAAGGGTGCAAAGATCAGGAATCGATACAATCAAGTACCACACCTGACCCAGGATACCAATGGGAAAGTGACAAACTCACATAAGACACTCTTGATCTATCAATGAGGTACTGCGCCCCTCGTTTTTTTGACAATAACGGACATATATTGGACTTTGACACCCCGGGCGTTTAATTAGGCAGGGTGGTTAGATAGACGACAGTCAAGCGGCTAGCCGTACTGAAAAAAAAAATCAATAAACAAAAAAAATGTTTTTACCAAGATTTCATCGCACGGTCGTCGCTTCGTAAATCGGTAGTTTTAAAAGTTTCTTTTCTTTGATACATATACTGCACCTCCCCGTTTTTGGATAGGCTGATTTAATACGCCAGAAATATATAGAAAAACGAATTGGTCGATTCGCACCGGATTTAATTCGTCCTTGTTACAACTTGCACCTAACCGTAACGGTGTGGGTGGGTTCGGTGCACAATTAATGGGTCTCATTCAACTCCATGTAAAAAGGCAGAATTGGAGCATCTGCAATTTTTTTCAGGACATTGCTTGGACTTTTTTCTGTCTGTGAGTGGCAAGACCTGTCATTCACCTATCAAAAAAGTAAAAAGACAACCTACCTTGATAATCTCGTTTTCTCAGCATTCTCCGTTCTTTGAGGGACAGTCAAAAAATTCAGGCTGAAATCAGAACGCCGACATACGTTACCTGGGGAGTGTGCCGGGGAGTCTGTGACAAAATAGTCCACACAAAGATGCATTTTTATGCATTAGCCTGACAAACATAGACCAATGTTGAATCACATGCACATTTAAAGTCGAATAAAGCACCAATTCACGCCATAAAGGGCCCAGAAACAGCAAGTGCTAAATTTCTAAAGGCACTATTTTCGTGGGCTACCAAACCGGAAGACTGTTTTTGTGTACTAACACCGGGTACAAAATCAGTCCCATGTAACTCCATGTAAATTGGTAGATTTTAACTCTTCCTAAAATGTGAAAAGACAACCTAAGCATAACTTATAGTATCTCATTTTCTTGAATGATTGGCATGTGGTCGGGTCTGAAATCCCCTGCCGAGCCGACCCGCCGAGTCCAAAATTTATTCTTTCAAAAACATCCTCAGAGGAGATATATCATAAATATTTTTTATGTAAAACCATCACATAGACTAACAACAATAAGTGGAACATGAAAAAAAATTATTAATTTTTATAATTTTGATTTTATCGCCATTTTATTCCTCACAGGGGGTCTGAATGCCCCTGCTTAGTGGATCGCGATTTCAGTTGATTAACGAGATATTAATTGGGAAATTGAGAGGTCTTCAGGCGATTTTGACAAATAATGTGAAATATTATAAAAATATAAATGAAGATAATGTATAAAGATATCTTACGTAAAAATGCGTTTATTTTAGTGTTGTTCGATTATTGGATTTTCATAATCGATCATCGAAAATAATCGGTCAGGAGGTTTTGATTGATGATCGATTATAATCGCAAATTATCAAATGAAAGGGAAACACAGGTTCCATCTCATAGAATGTCTACCCTTGTACTGCTTAAAACTCTTATCTTTATAAAAATTGTTAGTGTCAGTGTCATGCTATTAAATACTACAACTGATCCTAACAGCAAACTTAAATTAACAGCCATTGGCATTTTAAACCCTTTGTACACTTATGGATTTTTCCTTCTGGTTTGAAACAATAAACTTGGGAAGGTCCATTGTAAACATCAAGGGGCCACAGGTTATCATTCCCAAATAAATATTTCTTGCTCTGAAGATCTTTTAGGTCCTTAATAGCATTTTGTGGCATTTCATCAGAGTTCTCACTCTTTGTTAAAGTATGCATTTAGGAGTAATTAGCATACAATGGGTTAAGATTGCATTGAAGACTTCTTAGTCATGATTTTGAAGGGGATAGAATACACAGCAAACCAGGATACAGTTTATTTCTTTATTCCTCATATTCTATAAACCTTCAAATTATGGATTGCATTTTCTTGAAGCAAAGTTGCAAATTTAGAATAGTAGCCTACAAGAGGGCCAGGTGTGAATCTTTTTGATTATAATCGATTATTACCAAACACAATCGATTAGTAGAATCGAAAGAAATTTTCGATTGATCATCGATTATAATCGATCATCAATACAACACTAGTTCAACTTAATTTCACCAAAATAATAGTTTCATAACAGCCACATCAAGTTCTATTGAGATTTACGACTTGATTAACCACAATGACCGAAAATGGACAAATGAAAACGGCCCAATACCACCATGTACGGTATGCAGTAAGCAAACTATATCGGACAACCATCAACCTGCCATCAAAACGCCTTTCAAATGGCGCCGTGTCGCTGGCAGGTGTTCAAAGAAGGGGAGGGGGGTACTCTGATATTTACATACATATGTAGGGTCAGTCAGCATACAACCTTGAACAGGGGGGGGGGGAGTACTCCCATATTTTCTGAAATCCCCAACAAAATATTGAAATCAAAATTTTGAACCAAAAAAATTACCCTACATATGTATGAAAATATCAGAGTACCCCCCACCCCCTCTGAACACCTTATATATCCTTCTGCAAAACATGCACAGATCCTTGTGTCAGAGGGGGAAGGGGGTTCCAGGCGCAACTGACAGAAAAAAGTTCTGACAAGGTTTTTATTTATTTTTTTTAATCCTAACATGCTAAGACCCTACGGGGCTTGGTCACATTTATCCTTTTTTTACCATGTTTGAAAAAAAGAAATAAGAGTACATATTTAAACATTATTTTTCTTATTTCTCAACCAAAACATATGTTGTGACTACTCAAAAGAACCATCTCGGTTCTTTTGAGCATCCAAAGCACATGCTTTAGTTATTGGGTAGGAAAACAATTGCAATTTTACGCTAATATTTTTTCCTTAATTGGACCTATGGGTGTTATTTTATTATTTACTCCTGTAATGCTAAATATTTTTATGTTCTACCATCCTCCCTAATTTATATCCTGATAAACTGCAGCATTCCAGTTGTAAGCTTGTATTATCAATCAGAGTGGAAAACACTGTGGCTCCTGATCAGGTGGCTTCATCAGAAGTCAGCTGTTCTGGATGTACAGTGTTTTCAAAAAGGGTAAATCTGGGTTCAGCAGGATAAGGGTAAATAAGGATTCATCATGTGTATGGAAAAGCATGGATCCTGATAATGGATCTACACCATCAGGGGTGTGGAAATAGCAAAATTTTATACTTGCCCAGAAACAAGTAAATTGCCATAAGGTACTTGTCCATAGAAAGTTTTACTTGTATTAAAGAACAGATAATGCACAAAGATCTGATCAAAGCCTTTACTGTGCTTAAACAATATACATGTATAAACTTCTTTGAAAGAGAATGAAGCCAAGCATAAACTATTAAAGCTGCATAGTCTGTAACTTTTGATCTTCTAATTTTGGAAGTAAAGTTTCTATTTTTCAAGAATACAGTAAAAATACTCAAATTCAGGTAAACATTTTACCATTTTCATAAATCTTAAGAATCATAACTATCAAAACAACAGCATTTATGTTAAAAAACAACTGTCTAGAATTATTGGAGGGAGGTAAATAATTCCTAACATGAGAAAAATCACCTGTTTTTATAAGATAATTCACTTTTCCATGCAGTTTTCAGCTGTACTGAACATATTTATTGGGAAAACATAACTTAATTCTATTTTTACAAATGATTTGAAAAGAAAATATTATTTTCTCGAAAAATGTTCATAGTTACAGACCTAGTCTCTTTAAAAAACAGTGTTGATCCAGATTAGTTGGCTTCTGAAGAAGCCAGCTGATCAGGATCTACACTGTTTTCTACACAACATGTAAGTTCATAATAATTACCAAATATGAAATACAGAAATGAAAATTTATTTTAAGTCGTTCCAGGACAAGTAATCCTTGCTAAGTACTGGTTCAGCCCATTTGTTTGTTTGTTTTGTTGCTTTACGTCCCAAGTCAACAGCTATGGTCATTGCGGGACGGTCAGTTCACCTAACCACACTTTTTCCTGGGCAAGCTTGATCAAGCAGTTAACCAGTACTTCGTGCACATACTTTCACTTGTAACTGACAACAACCCTTCTTGAATGATTCAGCGGAAGGGAGGAGAATGACCGTAGAAATTATTTCATGATCAATCTCCACGAGAGTATGGGACCAGGCCGGGATCGAATTCGCGACCCCTGGATCTGCAGTCAGTTTCGCATCTGTTCCCAGACAAGTTACCGACTGCGCTACGCGGCCCCCAGGAAGACCCATCCCAACATAACTGAAAAATTGTTGACTGGGACGTTAAGAATCAAATCAAACAGACAAGTTCCAGGACTAGTAAAATTAATAGAAATTTCTAACTTGTCCTGAATGAAATGGGAGCAGGTCCAACAAGTCAGACATGGTATTTCCACACTCCTGACCATTTTCCAAAGGGGGTAAAGAATTTTAAAAAGTTATGTGCACAGTGTAACTATTGTAAGTTCAAATAATTGTGGTATCCACTATCTTGTTTTATCACAGACTTCAAGGTTGTGCAAGAGCCGGGTGCCAGAGTCTAGTGATTCACAATGTCTAGCCCAGTGAAGAGTGGGACCATAAATGTTAGTTTGACCAGCAAGAATGTGTTAACAATCGATGAGATGGAACTCTATGAGCTGTCACAACTGGCAGGAGTAACACTGGAACCAGCCACTTTCAAGTAAGCCAGGAACTGGGCATTGCAGGGCCCAAGCTATGGAGAGACTTATGAGAAGTAGTCTCCCTAAACTGACTCACTTCTCCCAATGATGGCCTATCTTCAACTAAAGGAGAAGTTAAAACCCATTGTATACTGGAAACCCCTTAACCCGTACTTTAGCAACAGTGAAGACCCAGATGAAATGCAGCATAATGCTGCATTTCATCAGGGTCTACACTGTCTGCTAAAGATTAAAGCAACCTTTAGTGGCAGAAATGCATCAAAATTTAAATGACCAGAGAAAAGTTTCAAAGAAAATGATATTTTTTCTTTGAAAAAGATAGTAGGTTCATATGGGTTGAAAACTCTGTTTTTTTTTTGCTATTCAACATATAGAAAATAGAAAAAGTTTTACTGAAGTGCTTCCCCCCCCCCCCCACCCCCCCCCCCCCCCCCTGTAGGTAAATATCAATTTGCAATGGCATGTATCAGGGCTTTAGTTAAGAGTGCTTATAAAGTAATTACTTGTCCCATTTCTCAACCAAAACATGTGTTGTGGGTACTCAAAAGAACAGTGTCAATGAGACGGTTCTTTTAAGCACCAAATTATAGCCTAAATCTGATGAGTAAGAAAATATTAACGATTTTAGGCTCAAAAACTGTGTTTATCTAGACTATGATTTATACAGTATGCAGATATGATACACCTCAGTGCACTTCAAACTGGTTGACCTTGAAACATTACAGGTAATAGTCAAAAGTAATTGACAGCACACTTCTTTAGATGAAATAATGAGATCTCAACCCGAATTTTATGCAAACACATCACTTTCTTCTCAAGGTTTATGCCGCAAACATTATATTTACATGTATTTAGGGGAATACTCGACGAAACTTTAACTTTCTGTGAAATAAAATTTGGTCACAAAAAATACCCCCGCCCACAAACCCCAGTCCTGACATAATTATGCAATATTTTCAAAATATTTTTTATTTTGCTAGGTGCACTAAATGTAAGGGTTTGATTTAAGCACAAAACTATGGTTGTCAGTTATGCATTATCCTATCCTCAGGCTGTCAAAATTTGGGCAGATTGAATAGGAAACTGTCCGAGGTCTTTCTACCTCTCATATGACCCCACAAAGTACACAATGGGCAATTCCATACTTATTGTATCAATATGTATGGGGAAATCTATCAGAATACAAAGGGTTAATCTATATAACATATATAGGGGGTGGCACTAAATACCACATACCACCACAAACCACTCCAAAACGCAAATAACTCATATCAAACAGTTGTGAAATAATTTTTTAGACCTAAATTAAGTATGAATAAAATATTCTGTGGTTAAGCAGACAAACTAATTTTTGCCTGCCATAGCCTACCCCAAATAAAGTTCCATATGGTGTGCATGATGTGATGTATATTACTTTATGCACAGATAATGAAAAAAGTGCATCTTAAAAACTTCAAGAGGTATTTTTTTTTCATTTTTTGTGAATGTTTAAATTTTTTAAACATTTACAAAAATTGGAAAGATCTGGCAGACAAAAAAAATGGTCTGCTTAATGGTGGAAAATTTTAATCATACTTAATTTAGGTCTAAAGAATTATTTCACAACTGTTTGATATGAGTTATTTGTGTTTTGAAGTGTTTTGTGGTGGTTTGCGATGGTTTGTGGTGCTTTGTAGTATTGAGTGCCACCCTATATAGGGGAGTTCCAAATTTAGACTAAAACTTCTTTAAAAGCAGCCAAACTTCTCTCTGAGAGTTCTAGCTTGAGTCCTGCAATGTAGTCCATTGGGTAACAAGTTGAAAACTTAATATGTCCACTCTTCTTTGGAATGTTATCCATTTTCTTTCTGATGGATTATCCTATACATATTGATACAATAGGCATTGAAAAGTCCATTTTGTATTTTAAGGGGTTGTTGCCAAAAATTGAATTTTTTAAATTCTAAATTTAGTCATTTTTTTTTTATTTTTGATATGTTTTTAACAATTCAGTGAAATATCACCCTACCTTCCTAGTACCTACCCACTTGTAAAATTATGAGTAGAGTGACAGCGATGAAATAATTTCTTAAGGATGGCCCAAACAATAAGTAAGTAAGTAAAGTAAAGGCTTTATTTAACGAAGGTGACTACATTTAGTGTATACAAATAATGACAAATGTAATAACTATCAAGTAATCTAAGGCCCGAGATGGAGGGACATGACTGTTTAAAGCTCACCTGGGCCGAAGGCTCATGGGTGAGCTAATAGTATACCAATGACTCTGTCATCCGTCGGTTTCCAGTCAATCCAATTCTTCAAGTGGATACATCGGATCAGCAGCCAGCTGATCTGGATCTACACTGATTTCAAAAGATGGTTAGGCCTTTAGATGCGACTGCATACTCAAAAAATAATTTCCTTGTTCCTCAACCAAAACATATGGTGTGGGTGCTCAAAAGAACCGTCTCATTGAGACGGTTCTTTTGAGCACCAAAACATATGTTAAAACTGATGGGTAAGAAAATATTCACAACTTTACGCTCAACAAATTTGTATATCTAGACCTATGGATGGTGTAACATTTTGAAATTTATGTGCACTGTACAATTGTTAGGTCGAATATAGTAAGTAAGAATAAGATTTACTTACCTACATGCTGAATTTATTAAAAAATAGATGAGTTATTAACCACACCCAGGGAGTGGAAGTGACCGGACAATTGGGAGTGTAGGACAAGTAACGACACTTGCAATGTTGTACATTGGAGGATTGGTCACTTGCGGTATTGATTGTTCATTTACACCATAAACAAACTTCTTTTTCTTACACGGAAAACCCAGCATATGCGTGTTTTGGGTATGGAAGGTAAGTTATATATGTGAGTTACTTTCTGGCTGGATTGAAATCCTATTTAATTAACCATGTTCAGTGAATTTCAATTCTAATCACTTGTTTATCAACATCGGGTGATTGATTTTCGAATTTTCAATCATGAAACAAACGTGGATAAAAACGCAAATTCACTCTCATTTGGAGTTTTACTCTTCCAATATTAGTACTTTCTAAGAAAACACTAATAATTAATGTCAAAACAAAACCAGAACATAGCAAATGGCGAAAACATGACACACTTGAGAGCATGGCACCGTTCAGTCACTTGCTGTCGTTTGCTTACGGATTGTACATGACAACTGTGACTTTACTGAACGGTCACTTGTATACTGAGGACTATGTAATTTTTCTCATTTTATGCATACCAGTGCCAATATTACACATTTTCCTGTCAAGAAACGTTTGTTCTAAAATGCTGTCTACTTTTATCAACTCCTGCATATATTCACCCACACTACATGCTATTTTTGATCATATGAAACAAAACATTGATCCTTAAAGAGCAACTTGAATCTCGTTCCATGATGTCATAAGCTGACCCATATTTCATTCATTAAATTAATATGAAGCACGATCCTGAATGAAATCCAGACTAATAGGCCATGGGATAGATATGGGTCTGATCCAACCCCTTCCCCTCACCCCTACCACACACACAGGGGGAACTTTGCTGAATCTGATTTCCATGAAGCCCAATGTCTTCATTAAAAAAAACGTTACTCTCTGACAAGTGTTATGTAATATTGTAACATACTATTACGCATGTACTTATGCTAAATTTTGCATTACTACCCTATTTCTGGGAAATATTTTATGCCTGTTGAATATCATGAAATGTTTATTACTGTTTACTGGGTCTACTTTTTGATGCTGCTGCAAAAACAATTAAGTAAGTTAACCAAAAATAGTAAGTGAGTATGATCAGGAAATACCACAATCACAAACCATAGACAACCCTGTGGCACCACAAGGAAGAGCCGCTCAACCATCACGAGACACCAGGAAGACAAATTAAGCAAAGCAACCAGCTCTCTCTTCTCAATCAAGATGATTGCAATACTAGAATGGACATAGAGTAACGTACAAAAAACATAGAACAATTATAGACTCCCACAATGGGAGTAACAATAAACAAAAAGTCAACAACAACAGAACCACCGCCTTAGAACAGACAGCAGCCTAAGCCGGGGTGGGGGGGGGGGGGGCTTTAATGCATTTTACTGGTACCAAATCTTTGCCCTAGATTCTGCCATTGTTGAAGTGCAAGTAATGTTCATCTCGCATGGAGGCAATCTAACTAATGCAAAGTATCATCATGGAGAAACACTCTAATCAAATAACACACCATGATGAAACAAAGAAAAGGGATATGCATCAAACCTGCAAATACCAGCTCCCTGCCTTTTAGAGTGTTTAAGGCATTTAAAAACAGCTACCATTTCATAAATTTTCAATAATAACAAAGACATGTTTTTGCTAAAACCCATAGAATAATGTCATGAGGTTTAAAATCACACATATATATATGTATATATATTCCGCAGCAATGTTAATAGAGTGACTATCAGCAGTATATTAAACTTGAGTAGCATGCTTATCTTGATAGCATAATGCCAATTGTAACGTATGTAACATAAAAAATAATTTAATGGAAACCCTCCCCATTGAGGGGATATTATATACCAGGGCTCGAAATTTTTTTTTGGACCTACTCGTCCTGTGGGGCAAGTGGTCTAAATTTTTCACTCGTCCTTACTGCAGTTGAACTCGTCCTTAAGTCTGGTATTTTAAAAGAGACAAATTGTGTTATTTTTTGGCTAATGTGACAGGGTGTCTTTCTAATCAGTTGGTTTATTGCATGGCTATTTTTATCAACAAAACAAGTGAAGATATTTACTGTTATTTATTATATAATACCTATTCCATGTAATAATATGGTAAATTCCATTGAAAACGCCAATATTAGGGGATCCTGTGGTAGCCTGCGGTATCCTACTGTAATCAGACTGACCCCCTTTTTCGTATACAGAGATTAAATCCGGAACGTCAGCTTTATACTTTCAAAACCCTTAGGCCGAATTGATTTTCCAATGTGTCCCGGTATTTAGTTCAAAGATCAACCTTTACCGGGTTGCATTTACTGCTGACTAGTGTAAACATCCGGCCACATTTTAGTGACATTTTAAACTAGATTGGTTCCCCTCGTTGATAAAGCTCCACTTCCGCTACGCATATAACGACTGGTAAGGTCTATTTCATTACAAGTAGAGAATCCTACTCATCTGACTGTGCATGCTCCAGAAAAGATTTTTCAACACAAACTTCAGACTTTTTCAGTTGCTATAATTTGATAATTAAGTAAAAGAAAAAAAATATGTAAACTCCCAGAACAAAATAAACTTAATAAAACGGCTTGTTTAAAAAATGAACTTTATGTCAAGGGTATTTTCCAATACCACGTCACTCATGACTTCAGTGTGTATGCTATACGTAGGCGCAATGGCGAATACACCTTACCTGTCTTAATATGCTGACAAGCTATTAAAGGGAGAGAACCAGTCTAATTTTAAACCTACCGAACGATCTTTCTTCACTGTGTTTGCGTTGCTTTTTCAGGCTGTAAAGCATGCTAGATAGTTCTTTTTTTTTCCTCAAAAATAATTACAAAACCAAAAAAATCTACTCGTCCTGTCGGGCTAGCAAATGACAATTTCCACTCGCCCTTACCGAACTTCCACTCGTAAATACAAGCGGACGTGTACAATTTTCGAGCCCTGTATACACTATGATTTTCTAAACTGCACCAAATGTATAAGAATATAAGGTGCAAAATTTCTCATGTTAGTTTTGGCAGTTTGAGGTTTACTGTGTTACAGCCATCTTAACTCTGTTACCCTATATCATCATATCATCACAATCGGATTTTTGATTAACGTGCAGGTGCAGGGGCATCATCCACATCAGTGGGCCCTTTCCAGGTAACTGGCTAGCTGCACGCATAGCAGATCTCACACCTATACTAGTCTCAAATGCTATTGTGCAAATAAAAGTCAGATCTAATTCTTATTAATCAGCATGCTCTCTTGAACGCATTGAACGCTTTTAAATAAATTCATCCAACAGTAACATTATGCAGCAAAGCACTCTTCATCTATAATAGTACTGTTAGCTACGTTGCTTAATTTCAAATATATTAATATTTAGTACAGTGATATCACTAGAACAAAGGTTGTCAAAAGACCTCCAAGGCTTTCTCCATTATGGTCTTCAAAAGGCTCTTTTTATAATCCAAAAAAATAGGTAAGCTCTTCAGCAGATAGCCTGCAATATCAAAGTTTACTACGTTACCTTAAAATATAGGAATTCTAAAGTGATATCAAATTAGTTCTTATTCTTACATGTAGTTTTCAAGTGAACGTAAATGATTTGCAGGTTACTTGTACCTAATAAAGACACCTATTTTTACAGTTTTATGAGTAAATAGAGGTGCTATCTGTGACACAGCTTTTAGAGAAATGGTCCATCATATTTGGCATGTTGGCAGGATGAGATTTGTTTCACATGAGACAAACTTAGTTTTTTTTTTTTTTTTTTTTATTGTTGAGGGGGGGGGGTCATTTAGTCTATCATATACCTCTAAGCATTCTCCCTTCCCCTGTGAGGAACCCTGACATATAACCCTGGGATATTAAGCCTTAACTTAATCAATCAATTGAAATAAATATTACAGCAATCTTAATTCAAAGAATCATAGCATTTCAGGCTAAAATTGTATTATTTATGACATTTTGGACACACATAGGACCATATCATATGTTTATATCATTATATATGTTACCTTACAAAATTGACAGAACATGGGAATTGTCTTTAATCAGCTGTTACTTTCAGCTGTTACTGTTGCTAATACTATTTTATGAATTTAAAACATAATAACTTTGAACAAACCAATGAAATCGTGTTGTTATTTTAAAAAGTTAAAAAACATTATATTTTGCAAAGATAAATGTGCATTGATAATGACTTTTAATAATAGTTATAAAGTTCTATTTTGTACAAGCTAATACCTATATATATTTAGTGCAAAAATTGATTTAAATAAATCTAAACACCTCATGTTGTGCAATTTATAGCAAGTACTATGCATTAAGTAGAATGCAGTAAAATATTTTACTGACCGTTCCAAGGCGGTACTTCTTTTGTGGATCTTCTATGTTTTTGTTCTGTCTTGTGTTTGCTATGTTTTGTGCGCGTCTGTTTATATGTGCTTTGTGGTCACCTGCTGGGAAAGGGCTGACCTCTTGGCTCTCGTTTGTGGTGTCTTCTGTGAGTTTGTCACTTTCCCATTGGTATCCTGGGTCAGGTGTGGTACTTGATTGTATCGATTCCTGATCTTTGCACCATTACTTACTTGTATTAAAGTATGTAATATTTACTACACATAACATAAACAAACAATATAATGATAATATATACCAGAAAATGTTAAATATCGCCTTACACTATTCTTTATCAATAAAATGCTCATATTATTTGAAGTGTCTAAAGGCTTACAGATAGGATTGTGTGCTCCATTTCAATATAAAGGTCTTAACCTTACAAAACATTCTATTAAGGGTCATCATACTCAGCAGCTTATAACTCTTATAATCCTGTGAATGAATCTAACTGTTTGCAGTTTTGCATTTGGCAGTAAAATGCATTTATGGGTCATGGTATTGTGAACTAAATAATGCATCAAAGTTTATCAAATAATGATATTAAAAAAGAAATCAATAATTTATATAGTGTAATTCACAAATATAACGTATGTAACAAGAAGTAATGTAAGTAACACACGTCTGCTTGATCAAAAAGCTTTTAAAAGCCATCCCGCAATAAAACAGGCACATACAAGCTTAAAAAATTATCTAACTATGCCTAAGAGTACCTTAGCATTGGCACCAAAATGTTATTGAATATTTTTGCCTGATCCTGTTTATATTTTGTCCTGAAACTGTTGTCTGTTTTCACATCTGCTGCATATAATATTCCCAATTGCACTTGATCATATGGAAGCTCACACTATGAACCCTGATTAGGCTGTTCCCAAATCACCATAAAGTAGCAGTCTGATAGTGTCCCATAATGTTTACACAAAACCATATAAATAAACATTGCATAAAGATGAAATTGCAACATTACGACAAAAAAGAGCCAAACCATGCGTATTTGTCTATTTGGTTGGATGCTTAATGTCCAGGGCTTAACGCTGTGGACATTGAAGGATGGCTATTTATCCCAATTAAAAGTTCCTCTTTGCAGCCTTACTTTAAGTATTTAAAGACTATAAGTATCCTCCAGAAATGGATAACTGTCCTGCTAAAATCAATGATTAGCAGAGTATGTAAAACAAAGGACCAAATCATTTAAAGGATGATAGTCAAGTTTGGAAATCAAAAACACAAACTCCAAAGGGCTGGACTATACACACTGCCGGTTATACTAATACCAGGCAGGCAAAATGTACGCTTTGTCTCCTATCAGGGTGCATTATTAAAACAAACCAGTACTAAATGAATTCATGCTGAATAAACACTTTTTTGTTTTATATTTACTTCAAAGCATGTAATATTAACGATATCAAGACTATTTGTTGTTTTAAAAAACAAATTGGTACCAAAATATAGCAATGATCAATTCAACTAAATGTGTTAATGATGGCAAGTGCCCGTTCAATACAGACAGCCTAGATCACAAGCACCCGTTCAGTTTACTGTCAAGTGCCCGTTCACTTGATGTAAAAAAGTGACATGACAAGTCGTTACATATTATTCCAGTTAAGACTCTTTCAGAAACTTTTATTCAAGAATAAACATGATATGTAATTGTAGAAGGTAGAAAAATAAGAAGAACGTACAAACTTTATTGTGATGCTATATTTCATTCCAACTTTACAAAGTGATCACATGGAAACGAAGCATCAATGGATTGATCAGTGTCATTATTTTTAAGAGAACGATGGCAATTATCAGTTTTAATATTACCTATTTACAGGATAATTATCTGGGTACTTACGTGAGTATGAATATATTCATGACAGACACACAAATGGTTGCTGTGTTGACATATTTATGCACCCTGTGTTTTCTTTTAAGTGCAAGTGACTGATCCTCCAATGTACAACGTTGCAAGTGCCGTACTTTGCCGTTCACTCGCAATTGTCCGGTCACTTCCGCTCCCTGGGTGTGTTAACCCCTTCACTGCCGTATATAATGCATGCAATACGCCGGGGGGAAATAGGGCTCTTTTGATGTTATTGTGGTGTTACATATAATTTCATACAAAATCATAACCACTGTAGGGATTTACACCGAATATTTTCCTGCTTGTTTGAAACATTTGGTACAATGTCTGAAATAATGTTTTCTTGTGATAGCATGTCAAAAGAAAATTTTCAACAGCTGAAAATACATGAATGTCTACTTTCGTTTTTCATTGTTTTGGAATGGTTGGGAAACAATGGTACAAAAATGTGAGAATGACAGGAATTTCCTCCTTTACCATTGCTGATTCCAATTAATATCAATTTTCATCCATATACAAGCTTTTTTAGACTTTCAAAATAACACTCTACTTCAAAGAAACACAACAGACTAATGCCACGATCGCCTGCCATCTTTGAAAAAAATCGAGTTCTTCATCAAAAGGGCTGTTTTCCCTGTGAAAAGCAAGCTTTCGGCCGCGGAGTTATGATATAAATCTTGGAAAAGTTAACTCTTTCATTATAGAGCACATAAGGATAATTGAGTTCTGTCCCTTGAATATTATCGTGCTAACAACACGCATATAAACAACACTGTGTTTAACCTGAACATTGCGCGGGGTTATGGCGTATAGGAAGCGTTATTCACCCGAGCATTGCTCGGGGTAAGGCAGTGAAGGGGTTAAACATCAAAGAAATATTTCAAAAATCACAATTTGCAAAATTGTACATTTCTTTAATGATTTTGATTCAGGCCTCCAGATAAGAGCATATGATAGAAAATTCATTTAAAATGTTTTTTTTATCATACAAAACATATGTAGTGGGTACTCAAAAGAACCGTCTCAATGAGACGGGTCTTTTGAGCACCCAAAACATATGTTAAAACTGATGGGCAAGAAAATATTTACATTTGTACGCTGATTTTTTTTGTTTATCTAAACCTGTGATAAATCTTTTCTCTTTTTACAGGATTATCTTAGATCTTCTGAAGTTGAATGTGTCCCCTCAAGCAGTTCTGCAAATGTTAAAGACAATGTGTTTAGGGAGAAAGCGAAGAGCCCTAGCCTCAGAAAGAGGCTCAGAAAAAGGTCACTCTCAGGATGGTGAAAATATGCCTCCGCCAAGACCAAGGACCTCATCAAAAACTAGAAACCCATCTGGCTCAAGGAGGCCATCAGCAGATACTCGCAGATGATAAAAATCCACTTATAGTTTTTCATTAAGGCCAAATAAAAAATAAGTGTGTTTCGAGTAACGGGTCTGAAAATTTTAGGTAGGGTAGGCACACATATTTTTTTTTATGATTTTTTTTTCTGGAAAAAAATATAATTTTATGCATATTGAAAGGCGTTTCACCTTTCCTTTCAAAATTCTTAAAATCATATTTTTTTTTTCAGAAAACTTGAAAAAAATCTAGGTTTCACCAATAAATTTAGGTAGAGTCAGGTTACATGTACCCTAAACACAGATGTTTTTTATTTGGCCTAATGCATACATGTAAGCGATTTCATAAGATTTTGGTACTTAAAAGTTATTGCGTATGGGGAAACTCATCATTTGACCCTTTTCATTCTGGATACCTGCAAACAGGTACTTTGGCAAACAGTGAAGACCCAGATGAAAAGCTGTATAATGCGGCTTTTCATCAGGGGCTGCACTGCTTGCAATAATAGAAACAAATTTTCATGATAGAAATTAATGCATGCGAATTAAGAAATTTGTACTTGTGACCCCTTAAAATATATAATGGGCAGTTCAATACTTGTTCTATCAACATGCCTGGGTAAATCCATCAGAATGAAAAGGCTTAAACTTGCACATGCAGCTATGTAGTGGGGCTAGAGGCCTAAATTTTGGCCTGAGCCTTCATCTATGTCCCTTCTTCCTGTATGGGAGCAGCTGAGGCTCCTGGGAGTGCAGTATCTCAGTGGTAGAGTGCTTGACTCAAGACCGAGGGGCTGTGGGTTCGAGCCTCACCAGCGTCACTGCATTGTGGTCCTTGAGCAAGACACATGTATCTTAGCTTAGTACTGGTTCAACCAAGGAAGACCCGTCTTTGTTTAACTGAAAGGTTGTTGATGGGACGTAAAGAATCAAATCAAACAAAACAGCTTAGGCTCTTGTGAGACTGTTGGCATTCTTGCATATGCGATAAGTACCAAAATCCAATGATCTTGCTCATATATTGATTATGCCCATAAATATTTGCTGTCTTAGCTCATTTTAGCAAAGATTCAGATTATTGAATGTATTGCTGAAATATCATGTTTACTCTCATAACTGTCTATGTTCTTATAAGCACTCGTGTCATTGGTTAACCTTATTGCGGAAAAGCTATAAGATGCTCTGCAAGCCTTACATTTTATTGCTTTTCCTTAACTTGTTTAATTCACTGATACAATTATGAGCACTGGTGTAAGATCTGCTTTTTTATTGCAGACATGTTAAGTAACTCTTTGACCATTAAAGTGCCAATCACAACTGCAGCAGACAACAGATTTTGCAACATCTTTCCTAATTTTCAAAAGAAATAAGGTATGATGCTTCATGAGAATTGTCTGCCAGCAGACAATTCTCATGAAATATCATGCCTTATTTGTTATTTTTGAAGTCATCTGCTGCAAATTATAGGTGGTGCTTTATGTATTTAAAGTGCACATGCAGCTAACATGTCTTATTTTTAGTCCAAGTCTGTATCTACTTCCATCCTTTGTGTTTGTAAGCAGTAAAGACTCTGGCAGTAAAGACTCTGACAATACTGTACAGATGCAAATATTCATCTCATGTGATAAGACCAAATACCCACGCTGTCTCCTGTGATTGTACTTTGAACATGGATAAATCTAAAATGCTGAAAAAACGAAGATTTTTCTTGCTTTAAATTAAAACTCTCAGATGTATAGTGTAGGCCGCTGTGTCGAAATTTGGGCTCCCGTGGGAATTTTTGGGTAAAAGTGATTCATGTCGATTTTCAACTAGAAAAATATATGAACTTTAAGGAAAACGATGTTTCCAATTTTTTCTTGCAGTATTAACGTCACAGTGACGTCACAAAATGACGTACCGTATTTTCACTAGAATCAAACAGTTTATATCTGCTAGTGCTGTATACACCTAAATTAATTGCATTGTAATGCTGTTTATTGCGTTGAAGTGGTTGAAAACGTCGATAGGAGGACCAAAATGAAAATCGATTCAACGTGGACTTCATTTTTACGTCAAATTGACGTCGATTTGATGTCAGTATGCAACAAAAATATTGTGTACAGAAATATAATTCTGGAAAATTTGTGTGTGCCTTACGATTAAAACAAATGTTAACATAAATTAATGTTTCTAGCTAAGCTTTTTGAAACATATTAGCTCTCTGTCGGTTGGGGAGTTTGGCTGTTACAGCCTGTTAACTACGTTACCCCTCAATTGTTTAAAACACAAATAATGTAAATAAGGTTGTAAAGGTAGTATAGGTATGATCAAATTGGCCAAACATTCATTTATTGTACAAGAACATTTCATTTCCTACAAACATTTATGTTTAAGTTATTAGGGCCCATTGTAATGTCATTTATGTTACATTTAAACTACCCCTCCCCCTGTAAAACGATTGAAATGCTGTTAAATAGTTTCATTGAATAAGCTTCTCATTTAACATTCATGTTAAACTACATGTTCCAAAAGACAATTAATGGGCCATTTTATAACTGCAAGCAGCTTGTTTTTGTCAAAAAAAAACTTTAAGAGTTATATGCTGTTTAATATGATACCACCAAAAAGCTCGTTAAATAAGGTAAGAATATTTTCATTCTAAAATTGTATGTAATGCTGTATGAAAACTTTTAACCACCATGTATGAGCATTATATTGAAATTTAATAGTAAAATGCTGTACCCAACATCGTTTCTGGTGTTAATTATATTTTTGTTATTAGTGTGGCAATATGTAACGTATATTACAGCTTTCAAGACTGTATATGACTTGATTAATTCCTTATATTATACGTTATATGGTATTTGGTATCATTTTAAAAAGCAAGTTAGTATGAATAGGAAATACCACGATCACACACTGCAGACCAACATATGGTACCGTGAGGAAGAGCGACAGAACACTAACAGCCTCAAGACCTTAGGAACACAATTAAAGTAAAGCAACCAAAGTAAGTAATGGTGCAAAGATCAGGAATCGATACAATCAAGTACCACACCTGACCCAGGATACCAATGGGAAAGTGACAAACTCACAGAAGACACCACAAACGAGAGCCAAGAGGTCAGCCCTTTCCCAGCAGGTGACCACAAAGCACATATAAACAGACGCGCACAAAACATAGCAAACACAAGACAGAACAAAAACATAAAAGATCCACAAAAGAAGTACCACCTTGGAACGGTCAGTAAAATATTTTACTGGAGGGCTTAAACCGGTTTAACGGCGCCAACCTCACCCTTAATTCAGATGTGGATCAAGACACATAGATATTTGGTTTGCAAGAAAGACCCCTAACTTATCAATGCATCATCTCCTAAAACATATAAATCAAGATATAACAAGGAGATAAAGCAAGGATAAGGACTCAACAGTAAATTAAACTGAATACCGGAGCAAAAGAAATCCAACAGGTAAACCCCGGTGGGCCCGACAAACAGCCAAAGCATCAGGCCCCTACCATCTCATCAATAGATAAGTCTTTAAGTCGGAACCATCATAGAGTCTGAAGTCCGACCCACCGGCGTGCAATTAAAGAGGAAAGCAAAGTTGCCAACCGTGATTGGGTTGACTACCAAGCATGCAGTCTGTTGCAATACATTAATGTTATAGCCAATCTTTTTATAATGGGAAATTATTTTAATGAACTGCGCTGAAAAATTATTAGAGCCAACAATCTTCTTCAACTTATACACCAAGTCACCATAGAAATCAGGTTCCGAAAGTCCTTGGCGCAAGAGAGATTTAAGTCCAACTTGGAATTTAGAAATCAAATCATAGTATCGTCTATAAAATTTTGAAAATGTTTTGCGAAGTTTATGATACCGATAGCCTTGTTTAAGAAGTTTCTGAGTTAACAATTTATTGCGAGTGTTGAAGTCAGCAACATAGCTAGATGCTCTAGCAAAACGAATGAGTTGAGAGATATAGACTCCATAGGATGTAGAACGAGGAACATCACCATCTAAAAATGGAAAATTGACAATTTCAAAATCAAAGTCGTCACGTTTGTCATAAATTTTGGTAGAAACAATATCATTAGAAATTGACAAATGCAAGTCTAAAAATGCGGCTTCGGTATCAGAGGCATTGGCTTTATTAAGTTGGAGCTCTGAAGGGTATATTTGACTAACCATATTGTCAAAATAAACATTATTAATATTTAAAATATCGTCCAAATATCTGGAAGTAGTGTTAACCGCATCAATATCAACTCTCATTTCCCATACAGGTGATTGCAGCACTAGAAGGACAAAGTACTGAATAAAAAAAGCAAGGACCAAACACAAACCCCCCACAAACAATGGGAGAAACAATAAGCCATGTATCAACAACAACATAACCACTGGCCTAGAACGGACAGCTGCCTAAGCCACTGCAGCGGGAGGGGGGGGGGGGCTTAAATGCACTTACTTGTAACAAAGCTTAGTCCTAGATTATGTTGTTGTTAAAGCACAGCAATTATTTGGTTCGCATGGAAAAATGAATTGTTTTGTTATAGATATCCAGGTTCCTGCTTGTGTTTTAACTTTTTATATCTTCAAAAAATGATTTTCCCAAAATTATAGATTTTAAAATTCATAAGCAAATAAAATGATAGCTCTCAAGACCAGTACTTAGATGGATACATTCCCATTTTCTGTCGAATTTGTTAAAATAACATATAAAGCTGTATAAGTATATCATAAGGCCTCATGCCTATCAAAAATGGTGTCAAAGAAGATATATAATTGAGCCTGAAAAGCTAATTTATCATAGTGAGTTTAGAGATTTGTTTTGTAGTATTTATCGGGAGAAATCTAAGTTAAATTGAAATAATTATAATCAGTAAAATCAATCACTCTATGTAACTGTTTACAGTTGTTCAAATTATGGGTACACGTATTCAGTTACCCTGCATGATACAGGCTAGATTCAATGTATCCATGTTTATTTAGGTTCAATTACCATAAAATAGTAACCCTTCTAATTACTAAATGTTTTGAGGTAGGTATGCATTATAAGTGCCTGTAATCAGTTATTGTTTAAAACAACAATACCAAATCAATTTGTATCCTGGCATCCAGTTGCTTATGCAGATGGCGAGGCATTCCTGAAGGTTTTTTTTTAATTTATTCAAGTTTATATTCAACATAGCTTTTGTTGTTTAATTAACAAAACTGTCAATCACATCAACTTGGTACTTCTGGTCACTTGCTCAACCAATAATGGGAAAATAGTGGTGAGTTTTACTCTAAGGCAACGATCACATTAGATATGACAATATTCAAGGAAACTAGTTAAAGGTCAACTGTTACTTCAATACCAATTTGATTATAAATTTTATCAGCCCAAATGATGTCCGGCCAAATTCGATCAGGTGACATTTAAGTTATTGTAAAATAGATTTTACAATGTTCTTTTGGAATGCTGGATAGAAAAGTGAAATATTTAATAAGAAAGTGCAAGTATAAGCTCTCACTTAGTTTTAGCAATACATGCCTACATACCTGAACTGACTGTGACTTTTGACAAAATATTACAGGAACATTGCAAACATGGCAAATAGAATAATAAAGAGTTATATGTGTATTAAATATTTGAATAAGTTGTTAACTCACCAGGATATAGATTTAAAAGAAGCACGCAAAAATGTTAACTGTTCTAGCTAATATCAGCATTAAGAGGACACTCTACTCAGTCAACAATGATAGACTCACGTGCAAAGTACCAAAATCAAATGGGCTAAATCCTATTAATTATTCTTTCCATTACTACTGTTAATCTATTTTGTTTGATTTGAAATATGCAAAGAAGTAATTGGATGTATTTTTGTATCTATCGCAATGTTCACATTTGATTGGCTAAATATCAAAATGATATTATCTGAAACAAAATTCAACTTCAAGACTAGATCTAATTGATAGAATTATGCAAAACAAATTAACCAAGACTTTATTTGGGTCCATTAATATAGCAATGGGTACAGTATATATGATATACTAACAATGCCAGGGAGCTTTTCTAGGTGATAAACCATTTTCTTTCAAATGTATGACTATCATGAACCACTAGAACAAATGCTGTCTGTTCAATGCTTCACAAAATTTCAGAACCAAACAGAATGGAAGATATGTGTAATATGATCCTTAGACTTCTCTTATTATGCATTTTACCAACATAAATAGTATTCTTACATCACCAAACTAGACATCCTTCTTCAGATATAAAGCGATTATAACCATAGGAATAGGCTTGGTGTGTGTCATACTCGCATGTTGGGAAATAGTCGCTAAGTTTCCAAAACACTTCAGTTTATTGTTTCAAAAGACAAGGATAAAGGTCACGATTTAGACCTAAGTCTGAAATAACTTACTTTTTAACGAATTCTGAGTAAGTTTTTGTCTTTATCAATACAGTTTGTGTAATCAATAGTAGGGTTACACAATGTATGATAGATCTTACTAACTTAAAGCTTCATGCATAATATTATTGTGTAATCTAAAATGAGGTGTAGTCAGTGAAGAAAAGCGTCTTTTTATATATATCATTTCATGTGTAAACTGAAGCAAATACACGAGTGTCAGTGAGATAAAAGATATCATTTTTGCATTAAAGAAACATTAATGGATCATATAAATAAGCAGCATCTAAAATGCTGTTTATAAATTTGATAAAATACACGGACTTGAAATGACGTTTTATGTGATTTAGGCTAACATTCCTTCCCTTATTATCAATGCTTTGTTGATATTTCAGTTAATGTCAATAACTGGCAGTTAAATGACAGTTAATAAACCACTAGCAGTATAAACTCAAAAATTACTGTTTTTACTTTAACATAATGCATTTAAAAGAAAGTTAAGTGCATAACAGTAATAAAAGGTCTTTTTATTTGATAGAATCATATTGCTAGTCATTTGAATACAATTAAAAGTATAAGCTTATATGGTCACGTAGGAATAAGGTACAATTTGATAGGAATTCCTAATATTTCAGGGTAACGAAGTAACTCTGTAACCGCTATAGAGTTAATAAACATTATTCTGAGGCTTATATATTTTGGTTTTAGAAAGATGTAGTGTGCATAACTCTCCCTCAGGGGTATTTTGGCAGCCTATCGTCTAGTGATAGTACTACATTAAGTAGTAATACGTTTGAAGTAAGTAACATATATAACTGTCACTTCATAGAGGTGTATTGTTTAATCGCATACTTGCTGTTTGCTGCTATTTGATAAATGCTTTTAAGGCAATCAGCATGTCGATAAATAAGAATTAGATATAACTTAGTATTTGCACAATAGGATTTGAAATTACAATAGAGTAACGTAGTTAACATGGCTGTTACAGGTCGTGTCATTTTGTATCTTATATCATGTAGTTTCAGTAAAGCATAGTGTACAATATTCCAGCAGTGGGAGAGGAAGGTCTATTAGCAAACTGTGATCTAATGTCATTTTAGCTTTCACTATAACTTACTTTTCATTTTGATACAGACGTCATTTTTTTCTTCTCTTGACCTCATTTTGACGTTAAATTAATCTCTTTAAAATTCTGAGTCTGAGTCATTGCCCAAAATACAATATGTCGCCAGTAATATTATTATAACTGATCAAACAGTACATGTTTGCGCTAGCTGGAATTCATAGTGTTCAATTTTCAAGCCCTAAATAAGCCAAAAATGGGTACATAACTTTGTGACGTCACCATGACGTCAAAACGGCAAAAAAAAATTGGAAACATCTTTTTTCTTAAACAGGATACATCTTTCTACACGAAAATGTATGTTTGACACTTTTACCCAAAAATTCCCACGGGATTACACAGCGGCCTACACTAGTAGCATTTATCCTGCTTATAAATGTTAAAATGTCAACAATTGTTGGCATTTTAACATTTATGAACAGGATAAATGATTTATCCTTCTTAAATTATTTATCCTGCTTATAAATGTTAAATTGTCAACAATTGTTGACATTTTAACATTTTTAAACAGGATGCATTTCATGCCTGTACCTAGTTGAGTTGAGAATGAAACTAGTCTGAAACCTAGGGACCAGGCTCAGTAAAGGCTATTTGGGCCCTGTGTCGGTGTGAGCATGTCATGTTATCAGTTAAATGATAGATCCGCCACTTTCTGTATGTATCATAACTTTGAATCATGTTTGTAAATTAAAAGGATCAAAAGAGTAAGAAATTTGTGTTTACTTGTCAAGAAACTTGTAATGAAGTTTTCAAATGTACAGTCACGGGACATAATTATTAGCCATTTTGTAATGTCACTGTTTAAAACAGTTCATTTCCAAATCACCATGACAAAGTTAATGGGTGGAATTTTGCAAAACTTACAGGGATGAATACAAATAGAAAATAGCAACATACAATAGAATATTAAAATAATTGTACTTTTAGTTCTCAAGTTGAACATGCCTAAAGTAATAATGATTCCCATTGACTCTAACGTTAATTGTCACAGAAAAGAAATTTTAATTTGTCTTTCTGTTTAAACGACTACCATAAAAATATCAGACACCAGAGAGCTACAATAAATATGTTCATTACGTAGATCAATTTATCTTTATTTATTTATGTTTTCATGATTGTAGCTTCCATAGTTTTGCAGCAAAAATTTTAACAAAAAAAACTGGAAATACATTTATTTAAACTGTGATGTCACAAGGTGGTGAATAATTATGTTGCATGACTGTTTATCATATGTCCTGATTGGCAAACTTTAAAATCACCCGCAGCGAAGCAAAAGGGGGGGTGATACTAGGAATGCCCAGTCTGTCCATCCATCAGTCCATCCGTCAGTCTGTCTGTCAATCCGTCTGTTACATTTTCGTGTCCACTGCATATCTCCTTAACCTTTTGAGCGATTTTCAATAAATTTCACTCAAATATTCCTCTCAGTGAGATGGTGTGCAGAGCGATTGACCCAGCTACCTAACCTCATGGTCACAGGTCAAGGTCATGGGATTTACCCTTGAATTTCATGTCTGCTGCATATCTCATTAACCCTTTGTGCGATTTTCATTAAACTTCACGCAAATGTTCCTTTCAGTGAGACGATGTGCAGAATTCATGACTTGGCTTTGCAGACTCTTGAGGTCATGGTCATGTGTTTTACCCTTCAATTCGTGTCTGCTTGTCTGCTTCAAATCGCTTGAACCCTCTAAACAATTTTCGTTAAACTTGAACTGAATGTACTTCTAAGTGAGACGGTGTGCAGAGAATATGACCCAGCTACCTAGACTCAAGGTCACAGGTCAAGGTCATCAGATTTACCCAAGGTTGAATTTCATGTCCACTCCATATTTTTTTAGCCCTTTGATCTATTTACATTAAACATCACCCAAATGCTCCCCTTGGTGTGACAATGTTCAGAACATATGACTCGTCAATACAGACTCAAGGTCAAGGTCACACTTCTAGATCATGTGATTTACCCTATAATTTGTGTCCGCACCATTTCTCCTTAACCCTTTGAACGATTTTCATTAAACTTCACCCAAATGTTCCTCTCAGTGAGTATGTGTGCAGAACCTATGACCCAGCTATGCAGACTAAAGGTCACACTTCAAGGTCATTGGATTTACCCTTGAATTTCCTGTCTGCTCCAGATCTCCTCAACCATTTCTTAGATTTTCTCTAAACATCACTCAAATGTTCCTCTCAGTGAGTTGGTGTGCAGATCTACAGACTTAAGGTCAAGGTCACAGCTAAAGGTCATGTGTTTTATCGTTGAATTTGGTGTCTGCTCCATACCTCTTGAACCCTTTGAACAATTTTCATTAAACTTCGCCCAAATGTTAATCTCAGTGAGACGATGAGTAGAACCCATAGGCTACACAGACTCAAGGTCAAGATCACAGTTTAAGGTCATGGGATTTAATTTTGAATTTCATGCCCGCCCAATTTCTCCTGAACCCTTTGAACGAATTTCATTAAACTTCACTTTGTTCAGTGAGTTGGTGTGCAGAATCTATGGCTCAGCTATGTAAACTCAAAGTCAAGGTTACACTTCAGGATCATGGAATTCTGCTGTGGGGGATTTGACTGTCCTTCAGACTGCTGTCTTGTTTAATGCAAAAATAGGATCATTTGCTTATCTATCATTTTGAACATGTGTTGTGGATGCTCAAAAGAGTCCTCTCATTGAGACTGTTCTTTTGAGCACCCGCAACATATATTTTGGTTGAGAAATAACGAAGATTATTTTTAATTATACAGTCTTATCTGGAGGCCTGCTATATCAGCAAATGCAGGGCAAAACCAGCAAAACGTCCAGATCACCAATATACTTCTCATATTATAAGTAATTTCCCAGATCAGCGATTTCTAAGCTCAATAATCCATGCACAGATCCAGACAGTTTTGTCAGAGGGGATCCAACTTTGACAATGCTTTTTTTTTAGTTGATGAGGGGAGCATCTAAATACCACTTTGATTGGGCCATCATTGGCATCACTGGTTCCTGGGTTGAATCAGTACCAAGGGGAAGGTTGGGGCCCCCAGGGGTTTTGGGGATCTGGGGAGAATGGCTATTTATTTTCAGGGAGCTGAGGAGCACTGGTAATTATTTTCAGGGATTCGGGGAGCAAGCTAATAGTTTTGGGGATTTAGGGAGCCCTGCAAAAAGTTTTAAAAAATCCCACCTCAAAGATCATGTGAAAAGGTTTTAGAAACAACTTATATCATACAGCAAAATGCTGTAAACCGCATCAAAAAATTCCAATTATTAAAAAAGTTATGGCTATTTGAATTCCAGACTTGGTTTTGTATTTCCATAACAGACTTGGAAACCTAAAAATAGATTTTATCCCACAATGCACCATTCTGTGATGTCATATGAGGATTTAAAAAGGTGGTTTAACTTCAAATAACTCAAACTGTGTATTTTTAAACTTTATCTTCAGTTTGACAATGCCAATGTTTTAATTGCCTAACTTACATTTTGATCGATTAAATGATTTTTGGTAAATTTGCGTAGAAAAGCGATAAATTGAATTTTAAAATTTTGTTTTGAAATTTTAAAATTTATTTTTTTCCTTTTAGGCAACTTGTTTATGGATTAACTTTTTAATGTGTCTGTCAAAATAAGTTAACATAAAAATTGGATATAATTATTTTTGTATTATTTAGAATAAGAAATGTATGGTAAAAGTGAATTTAAATGCTTATTATCCCCCGGCGAAGTCGGAGGGATACAGTTTTGGCATCGTCCGTCCGTCGATTCCGTCTGTCCACACTTTTTGTCTGTCCGGAACCATATCTCAGTACCTATTGGTCAGATTTGATTCATTCTTGGTACAAATGATAAGTACCATGGACTCTCAATATCCTATAAGTTTGGTCAAAGCCACCCCTTAACACTTGAGTTATTGCCCTTGTTTAGTATATGCAATTATAAGGTTTTGGGGATTTAGGGAGCCCTGCAAAAAGTTTTAAAAAATCCCACCTTAAAGATCATGTGAAAAGGTTTTAAAATGCTTAAACCTATATTAGCTTTTTTTGTGTGATGATCTTCACATTTCATCAAAGCTATTATATTTAACAACTTCTCACTATAGACCATGATTGCCAAGTGCCTGTAGATTAGCATGGCAGTGTCAAAGTTTTACCCCACCCCCTTTGACCCCACCTAAGGGGTCAAAGGTCAAATATGTAAATTTCGCAATAACTAAGGCATTTTTTAATATTTTTGCTGAAATTTTGCATGCAGGCAGAGCAGCAATAGATATGAAACATAGCAAACGGGATCAGAGTTTGAAGGCCTGAGTCCAAGCCTGTTGGGTGGACTTAGGGGGTTGGACCGAGGCCAAAATTAAACTTCTTCAGAATATGGTCATGTTGCATATCAAATTAAAGCTGACAACGCTGGCAGCAACATGGTAGCAAATATTTTGCCCACAGACACACCCTCTACCCAGTAGGTGGGGTCAAAAGGTCAATCTATATAGTTTTCTGAAAGTAGTCATGTTGCATATCAAATTAATGCAGACGACGCTGGCAGCAAGATGGTAGCAAATATTTTGCCCACAGGCACTCCCTTGACCCAGGGTATGGGGTCAAAAGGTCAAACTATATCTTTTACTGAAAGTAGTCATGTTGCATATCAAATTAAAGGGAATTGAGCACAGAGCACCATGAAAGCAAATATGCTGTCATTACACACACCAACGACCCCTGGGGTGGGGTCAAAAGGTCATTTTTTTATTGTCTAAAAGTGGTCATGTTGCATATCAAATTAAAGTGGAAGAAGTGTAGACATACATGCAAGGTAACACTTTGAATTTACACACACCCTTGACCTCTGGGGTTGGGTTTAAAGGTCAGATATTGAAATTGTGCAGATGTAAGTATTATTTATTAAACTTAAGAACTAAAACGTACTTGACAGTCGTTTGTTATGATCTGAATGATACTATAGGTGTACTAAGGGTTAGATAAATGGGATTTATGTTTTATGATTTACATTTTTCTCTCAAATAACCCTTCCTCGGGGATATAAATTCGTCGAATTTGTCTTGTTTAGATTTGAATTTAAAGCATAAAATTTTAATTAAATGAAATTTAACATACAGAAAACCATTTATGCGAGATCAATCTTCATTGTTTCACAGAAAGCATACTGAAGTTTGACAACTTCTTTGCATTTGCAAATAATTAAATTCAATGAAAATTTTCAAACCTCATATGACATCACAGAATGATGCATTGTTGAATAGAATCTATTTTTAGTTTTTCAAGTCTGTTTTGTGGAAAATTTCTAGTCCAGAATTCAAATAGGCTTCTGAATGGATATGAGTTTTTAGATGCGGTTTTCAGCAATCTCTTTCTCACAATAACTGCTGTAATCTGAAATATTTGGCTAAAAACTTATTTATACCTTTTCAGTTTATCTTTAAAGGAAAAAGCCTTCATTTCGTTTGATTTATTCAAAACAGCCTATCTGTTGTGTGAACATATAAATGGTCTTTCAAACTAAATTGTTTAAAATGTAATGAAAGATACAACCAGAATACATGCTTAATGTAGGAATAGTTAGTCCTCCTCACAACAGAAAAGTTTTACGTCATTCAGTCCAGTGTCATCTGTAAGGCCACCCTGTGGTTTCTCGATTTTAACTTGTATACCGCATACGGCGGAGGATTGTGGACAACTTTCACTCCATGTGCCATAGTGACCCCATTTTCCGTGCCCTGGTGCCTTGGCCATTTCATATTCGGGTCCCGCTGTGTTGAAGTCTCGACAGTGAAACTTGATGTAATTTGCAGCTGTGTCGTCACCACCATTCTGAAAAATATGCGGGGCATGATACCTATGATAATTTTTATGATATAATGATATGTTTCCATGCAAGTCAATACTATGACTTATGAGGTGCTGTGGATGATCATATGCACTTTAGTCTGGGTTTGGTTTTGGTTTGGTTTGATTCCTTATGTCCCAGTCAACAGCTATGATCATATCGTGACTGCCAGTTCATTTAACCACACTATTTTCACGGGCAAGCTTGACTTAGCGGTTTACCAGTACCTCGTGCTCATACTTTTGCTTGTAACAGACAACAACCCTTCTTAAATTGGCGGAAGGGAGATGAATGGCCGTAGAAATTATTCCACAAAATTATGGGACCAGGACGGAGTCGAACTCGCGACCCCTGGATCTGTTGGTCATAACCTCCATACTTTTTGTGATATTTTTGATAATAAGGTTATATGTATCAGGTCGTGTGCCTTGTGCAAGAATAGTTGCTTTCCTTTGCTTATTTTATTTGGCAGGGCTTGGTATCTGCTTGTTAACCTTTCCGTCGACGGATTTGTCATCTCTTATGAATATTTTTTTCTCTTTCCCAGAAAAAATTATATTGTGTATCAATGGATATCGGTGGAAACTTTATATATAAATCATGATATCAATGTATATCCCAGACTTTCAGTCAATGATTTAAGTCAATTTATCACACGAGCCTGTGCATTATGAAACCATGTGCACCCAGCGAATATCCGTTCAACCCTCACATCATTCTAGTCAATTAAGTCACGGATGTATACTACCTGGATTAGGCACATATCATTTTTCACCAATATTATTGCCTACGCGTAAATCGGGTACAATCCGCCATCTTGAAAATGGTGGAAATCAGAATTTTACAGAGGCATTTGTCACTTTAATTGTGACAATGTAAAGAGTTCAATGAGTGTAATTCTTTAATTTCCTGAACGTTAATATAGTTATCCTTAATTGGTTCTTTGTAGAATATCGTTATATTGCGAACTTAGGTTGCAGAGATGATATGAAAAAGAGGTAAAATGATAAACATCCGATTTTACCACCGAAATTGTCGGTTCTAAAGCTAATAAATGTGAATAATTTGGATATACTCGACACTTGATACATGAAGTGCACATATTTCCTAACTGGAATATCGAATTTTTTAGCAAAAACAAAATAAAACCATGCAGTTAAGATGCTGGCAAATTGGTCTTTTTTTCGTATTTTCACATAACAAAATGGCGGAAATGTCAGAAACCTAAACATTGCCTCTAAAATTTAAACACATTGCAGAGTTAAAAAGCGTGAAAACATCTAATAAACGATGCTTTGTCAACCATAGATACTATTCATTTAATTCCCTTAAGCGTTTGTTTAACAATTAACTAGGGAGTTGCTAGGTTGTCTATGAGCAGTAATTATTTCCGCAACTGCGTTAAAATATCTCTTCAACCAAACCGTCTGATTTTTAATTGAGACAATAAATTAATAGCCAATTAACAGATTTATGTCACAAGAATTTAACAAAAGATACCAAATTTCTATTTAAATCACACTATTAAGCCCATTTACGCACAATAGAATTTCCCACTCATGTCAATTGGACCAGTCCATTTTCGTTTTAAGGGGTGTTAGGTGGCATTTTTCATTTTTATTTCGAATTTCATAGAACATTCTGAAAGGAAACAGTGGATACCCTGATCAGACGCCGTGTTCTGCTGTGTCTGATCTGGGTCTGCAAGGTTTGCCTTAGACTGGTATCAGACCAGTAAATAGAGAAATAGCAAAATATGTGCACATTCATAAACAAGCATTTACTTCTCTGAAAAAAAAATCACTGACTGTCTGAGCAATGGGGAAGTAATAAAGTATCATAAATTTATCTCTGTAGTAGTTATAGAACTTTCAGCTAGATGTCTATATACAGGGCCTGAAGACAGGCTAGGTTTGCCTATGTCTCACAAAAAGGACGCTAGACTTATATGAAAAGAGTTTTTGCCTTCTTCCTTACTTTGTTTTCCATGTCCGCTTTGTGTAGAAAAGCCTGATGCGTGTTATTTTTTTTCTTGGGTATTTTTTCTCGAGAAGACTAGTATACATCCGTGATTTAGTCTTCACTGTACTCAGCAGGTGTCCAAGGACTCTTTGTTAGTTAAGTAGTTTAACAACAACATAATCTAGGACGAAGATTTGGTACCAGTAAAATGCATTTCAGCCCCAACCTCTCAGTAGCTTAGACTGCTGTCCGTTCTAAGGCAGCTTTTCCGTTGTTTACTGTTCTCCCATTGTTTGTGGGGGTTCTGTGTTTGGTCCTTGTTTTGTTATGCATTGCTTAGTATCTTTTCAAGTTTTCCAATCTTCTTGATGACATCGAGAGAGCTACATGGTTGCCTTAATTTAATTGTTTCCCTGGTGTTCTGTGGCTCTTCCTCACGGTGCCGTTGGTTGGTCTGCAGTCATTGTTGTGGTATTTTCTGATCATACGCACTTGCTATACCCGCTTTTTCGTTAGAAAAATAGGGTATATTAATTGTGTACCAAAGTCGGTCCGTCGTCCGTCTGTCCGTCCGTGCGTCTGTCCGTCCGTCACGTTTCTTGTAATTGTATCTCCTCCTAAACCGTAGGACGTAGCAACTTCAAACTTTGTACATGCATAGATCACATGATGTAGAGGGTACTGGGCGACACTTCGTGTGACCTTGACCCCAAGGTCAAGGTCAAAGGTCAAATAATGTATTTTCTTGTAAATGCATCTCCTCATAAACTTTTGGAAGTAGCAACTTCAGATTTTGCCTGTGCATAGGTCACATAATGTCAAAGGTACTGAATGACATTTTTTGTGACCTTGACCCCAAGGTCAAAGGTCAAATAATGTATTTTCTTGTAAACGCATCTCCTCATAAACTTTTGGAAGTAGCAACTTCAAATTTTGCCTGTGCATAGGTCACATGATGTAGAGGGTACTAGGCAACAATTCATGTGACCTTGACCTTAGGGTCAAGGTCAAATAATTTATTTTTTGTAAATGCATCTTCTGAACCATTGGACATAGCAACTTCAAAATTCGCAGGTGCTTTGGTCACGTGATGTGGATGCTGCTGGGCAACATTTTGTGTGACCTTGACCCCAAGGTCAAGGTTATATAATGTACTTTCTTGTAAATCCATCTTCTCCTAAACTGTTGGATGTAGCAACTTCAAATTTTGCAGGTGCATAGGTCATACGATTTGAAGGGCACTGGACAACATTTTGTGTGACCTTAACCACAAGGTCAAGGTCATATAATGTATTTTCTTGTATAGCAGCACCTCCTTAACCATTGGACATAGCAACTTCAAACTTCACAGGTGCATACGTCACATTATGTAGAAGGTACTGAGCTACATTTTTGTGTGACCTTGGCCTCAAAGTAAAGGTTATAGGTAAAAAAGCGGGTATTTGCGATGATGTACCATCAACTGCAGCTCTAGTTGTTTTATGTTTTGGGTCACATGACCAAAATCGTCACCATGCCCTTATATGGAAAAAAAAGCATTTAAAACATTTTTTTCTCTGGAACAAAATTTACAATGACAATGAGCCTTCTGGTTATGGGCTTTACCATCTTCACTCAAATGATGATTCAAAAATTTTATATTGAGCATAACCTAAACATGATTGTTTGGCCCTGGTCACGTGACCAAAATGGCTGAATAATAAGGTGAAAACTCCTTAAATAGAATATTCTCTTCTTCAGAACCAAAGGGCCAATGTCTGTTTATGCATCATTCTGGATGTGAGTCATACAAAATATGTTCAAATAATAAGCTTAGAATGACCAATGACCTAGTTTTTTGAGATTTTGTAGTTCAGTGTCTGGTGAGTGCCTCATGACCTCTGGTCCTCTGGGTTCTATATGCTGACAGTGAAAGTTGGGTAAGCTGTACTTGATATCGTAAGATTATCACAAAAACACCCGAGCCAGGTCTATATGTGCTAAGACGTTTCATGGTTCATCGTTTGTCCGTCAACTTTCAGACAACTGAGAATGATTTAAATCAAAAATTTATAATGCATTAAGCATCAGCTTAATGCAAGGAGACAGAATTTAACTTTATAGTCAAGAATGTTGCCATAACAGAATCACGATGCATAGATTTATATCTGTTAGGTACCCATGATAAAAGAAACCGTATATAGACTATAAGCCCCACCAGGCACACAAGTCGTTGAATCAACATTGATTCAACGTTGATTCAACGTCATGACGTTGAATCAACGCTGATTCAATGCTGAGTCAAAGTTGTGTGCCTGCTGGTTATACACTTGCATGTGCGGCTCACCAGATCTAAACCTTCATCTCTTCTAATTTGTGTAGCCAATGCATGGTAGTGTTTTGGCTAATAAATTAGAAAATAGATGAATATGTCAGGGGCGGATCCAGGATTTCTGAACAGGGGGTTCATATATGTAAATGTGGGGGAGGGGATCGCTTTGCTGAATTTATATATATTTTTCTTAAATATTTCATCTTCATAGGATATTTAAAAACGGGGGGGGGGGGGGGAGGGGGAGCAGAGAGAGAGAGGGAGAGGGGGTTCAAGCGAACCCCCTCTGGCACTGTATTGTTTGTAAACACATATTATTTGGCGGTAAACATAAGAATCGCCAAAATATGAGCGGCGAAATTCAGTCACACAATTAGCACTAAATGGACGCACGTCCTTACTGAATTGGTACATGTATTAACAATAATAATGGTTATTTCTTTACATACATATATTTAACGATTTACAAGATCATGGCCCAGCGTCTGACATTCAGCTAAAAACTTATACGAGTCACTTCTTTAAAAAAAAGAAGAAAACGATTGAGTAGTATATTTCAACGTAGAGGAAATCAGGTCTTAAAATGGGCTACTTGTATTCAAGGAAAGAGTATGCACCCCGCAGGGAGTGGCGAATGGAAAATAATGTCAAAGGGCATTAAATCGAGAAACCGCAATAATAAACGACGCCAATTAGTCAGTCTTTAAAACCTGCCAAATTTTGATGCCGCGATTATTAAGTGTTTTACGATAGACCAAACGATCCTCGTTATAATTGAGCCCTGACATGAAAGAACATCTAGCGATAAGGCGTATATTTTCCCTAGTTGACATGATGACAAACACCAAATTTTCAAATTGCCCTAATGTTTTTGAAATTGGTGTAGTTTAGCAGTAAAATATGCATAGTAGGCAGCAAAATACGTTTCAAAGCGATTTACCATTTACAATGCCGTGAAAACGTGCACGTTCTACTCCCACCCCTATTTTTAAGTCTTTATACTGGGTGCCGTTTAGGCCAAATTTTGAGTAAATGCATTGTTAGTTTTAAAAAAGTAAAAGTGCTAAAATGTTAAGGATAGGAGTGCTCTTCATTTCCCAAACCTTACCGTATTCCTTCTGCGCATGCGTACGAAATACACCCGAAATTGTGGCGTTTGTCATAGGAAATATGAAACTGGTGTCTTTCAGGTTATTTCTAGATGCTTTGCCCCCCTAGACCCAAGATGCCCTTTGGACAACGACATGTCGCTATAAACATTTACAACATATGTAAAGGGCATTTTGGGTCTAGGGGGGGCAAAGCATCTAAAAACAAACTGAAAGACACCAGTTGCATTTTTCCTATGGCAAACGCCACAATTTTAGGTGTATTTCGTACGCATGCGCAGAAGAATACGGTAAGGTTTGGGAAATGAAGAGCACCCCTTTCCTTAACATTTTAGCACTTTTACTTTTTTAAAACTAGCAATGCATTTACTCAAAGTTTGGCCTAAACGGCACCAAGTATAAAGACGTACAATGAGGGATGGGAGTAGAAAGTGCACGTTTTCACGGTATTGTAAATGGTGAATCGCTTTGAAACGAATTTTGTTGCCTTCTATGCATATTTTACTGCCAAACTACACCGATTTCAAAAACACTAGGACAATTTGAAAATTTGATGTTATTAATCATATCAACTAGGGAAAATATACGCCTTATCGCTAGAAGTTCTTTCCAGCAATGTGGTATGTGCGACCAGCAAAGACTCAGATCAGCCTGCGCATACGCGCAGTCTGATCAGAGCCTATGCTTGTCGCTTGAATATTCTACGAGTGTCAGGCTACTGACTGAACACCATTTGGAGTTTCTAAGCTTAAAAGGTGGCTGCACAGGCTCGTCTGAGTCTACACTTGTCAAAAAGTCACATTGTTGGAAATCACATGTCATGACTCAATTATGTGGGATCTGTTCTTACCTGATATTCTTCTACCTGAAGCTGGAAGCCCGTGATAAAATGATGAAGAGATGCCTGGTTGTCACAAGATGTTTGCCCCATCCAGTTACCCCAATTACTCTCGCCAGATCCAACATCGCCACCAAACCGTCCGTCTTGGCTTTCACATCTCAGCAGAACCCCGTCCAGAGCGGTATCATCACCACCTCGCTGATACTCCTCGATCTGGGTGGGAAAAAACAAGAGACACGATTTTTGTAATAAATACAGAAAAACCTGTGTGAAACGGCCACTCTCAAAAAGACCACAAATTGGGTTTCAAGACCAATTATCGCTTAATGCAGGTCAAAAGTATTGCAGAAAGCTCTAAGGGGCATTCTGCAATACTTTTGACCTTCATTGAGCTACCATTTGTCATAAAGATCTTTGTTTTGTCTATTTTGAGTGACCGTTTTACACAGGTTGTACTGTATTGAATTTAAATGATAACATTAATTACCGTCGAGAAGGCTAGGAAAATGCACCATGTTGTGCTTACATACAGAAGCTTCCAGCTACGTTAGACCACAAGAGCTTGAAGTTTTGTCCTTATTTCACTTCTAATGCCACACAATCGAAAGCTCACAATGTCATTATGAAGTAATGGCGACATCGCTGATGTGTTTTTTTTTCTATCTGGAAAAAATTGTGCAGGTTTTAAAAACCTAATTTCTGACGCCTGTGGTGAGACCATATGCCACCAAACAGCGACAGGCTTGTCAACAATTTGACGTTATGGAATAGCACGTGTTACACTCAGGACTACAAAAGAACCTATATTCTTGCACACCGGATAAGGATATCTGAGATTTTACCCTGGTATAGAAAATCTTGTCTTACCCATGCTATCTTACCCATGACGTCAAGTAACGTCATCGCGTGAAATTGCATCTTAGCGTATTCAGGGACTTCTGCAAGCTTATTTTAAAATAAATAAATGAATAAATAAAACCAGTGGTGAGCAAGAAAAAGAATCCATTATTCGTGTGAGGGTAGGATAGAAAAAACCGTCTCTCGGGATCACCGTTTGTCATCACTCGGCAAGCCTCGTGATTTCAAACGGCGATACTCGGGACGGATTTTTCTATCCTACCTTCACACTCATAATGGATTCTTATGGTGAAGCTCTTCGGTGGTGTTAGATAACATGCTTTGATTACAACCCCAAACAGCAATGGTCAAGTTCATCTGATGGAACAATCAGTCAAGTATAAAAAGTAAAATTCTTTTGCTGGCAGATGGCAAAGGGTTGATTAAGTAAAAATCAGAAATAAAGAAACAATCCAGGTCACGAGGTTACAAAACTTTTTTCAAGCTCAACTCTGCAGAGCACGACATTTCAACTGCTCATAAAAACTAAAATACTGACAAATAAAGAGGTTTTTAGCTTTAAGTCTCTCAGATGATGTATTTATCATGCCAATAAATGTTAAAATGCCAACAATTGTTGGCATTTTAACATTTATAAGCAGGATAAATTCTGTGCTCAGCTGAGTTGAGTATTAACAAGAAATATCTTTAAAAAAGATATTCGGCGGCTCTCAAATACTGACGATAAACGCAACCAAATTCGCTGGTTTAGACGAGGGCGCAACACCCTTGGGCCCTTATAGTGCAACGAGAGGATTTACATGGTAGTAGCACGACTGATATGCCGATAGTCGGTCGGTTGAAAATGTCCGATAAGGGCCCAGACCTGTAAATGTTTTTCCATAGACCTCCATTATAGCTTTTAAGTAAGCTGTGGTCCTCACAACTCTTCAAGCACAATGAGGCTGCCATAGAATTAGAGATTGGACCGAGTTCAACCAATAAACAGATATGAGATACCATGGTGACCGCCATGTTTTACCACTTTTTGGCCCCTGAAGGTGGGCACCCTACATGAGAGGAAATTTTCATTGAAAAAAAATACCAAAATGCAAGGTCCTTTTTTCTAAGCCACACCAGTAAACTTAATCAACAAAAGCAATGAGATGATGTTTCAAAAAGTACAGCAAAGATATACCCGTCTAATAAATACAATATATTTCCTAGTTTTATTATTGACCAATCATGAAACACCTTACAACTTAAAAATATTGTGCTGAGCTTCCACCCACCTTTTGAGCCAATCAGTGCCCTTTTTACATTTACAGGTCTGTGGCCATAAACAAACAATTTTAACACAAATTTACTCGAATAAATTTTCCTTTTTAAAGGAGGGCTTGCCTAGTCTAAAAAACAGGATGTGCACCTTGTATGTTCGGAATACCTCCAAATTTGGTTATCTTTTTACACTGCACTAAAACCACGTCATAGACGAACATCAACAATAGTTATTGAGTCGGTCGGTAAGATACTCTTCTGGCAAAAGAAAAACACAGTTATCTAAAGCGGCACCTAGCGCCATACACTGAAGGACTTTAAAAACGCAAAAAATGAAATAAATAAAAATTACTTATTTTAAATGTATCAATTTTTTGAATTTTTGCAACAATGAGCATCAACATGTCAGCAAAATATGTTTTTAATTTCATGCCAAAATGATAAATAATGTTAGGACAACAGTTTATCGAATAGCAATACCCTTAGATTCTAAATTTGCAATTTGAAATTCATCTAGAAATCAGACGTGATTTAAAGTAATTGTATTAAAATATTTTTATAAAAAATCTGGATACAAATTTCCATCGAAGCCCTATTATTTGTCTGGAATTGAAGATAGCCAGCCAGAATGAAAATATCGTTGAAACACTGGACATAAGTTGCCGTCTTAATGTCGGGTCGTCGTTTTTGGTTAACCATACCTGCATCGATATTTAACTGTCCCTGTAGCCTGATAACGATCTCTTAGGCGTTGTATAGTTGATAGCCTATTCCAAAGGTCTAGAACTTTTCAAATAGTCATTTCATTTTTTCCATAAAAACATATTCCTACTTTGTTGCTAGTCTATGGGGTGGTGCTAAGTTCTGATAATCATACAACTCCACTGAAGGCAATTACATTTATAGACTAGCCATGAACATAACCATTTGGAAAAAAAATATTGAAATATTTTACGTGTATTAATGACCACTTTTATTATCAGACTGGTAGCTATTCTATATGTAATAGTTATACCATGGGTTGTCCGCCTGTACGTGGAGATAATCCACGAGCTTAAGTGAGTGGATTATCTTACATACAGGTAGACAAACATGGTATAACTATTTTATACCACCTATATCAGTGTAGAACTTGCACATCACGAGATATTTCGTGCTAAAGTTGGTAAGGGTGGTATAAAGTTGACTGATGGCAATTATAATGGCCAACTTAGAATTGAACTAAAGTTTGATTCAAACATCGATAGTCGCTACTATAGTGACGTCACGAACCTACTTTAGATCAACGGTGGGTTAGAGCACCGTTACTCTAGTAGCTTGTCTGGTTCCCTACTCTAGATCTTTCTAGCAAGATGGGTTCAAGATCTATCAATAGCCTCAAAATGTTTTTATTTTACAAAATAAATACTTGATGTGATTTATTTGCGGTCCCTCTTATTCGTTATTGTTAATTAGAGTAGGCTTTTCAGTTTATGCACACCCTTTTTGCATACGATGAAGAATTGAGGGGGGATACAGGGCTATTCACTTTGTTTATTTGACAACCAATTAAAAGGTTGCAACTGTAGCCGTTCGGGTGTAAACGTGGGCAGGCATCTATTACGTAAGAACTTTAACTTTAGTTCAATTCGAAGTGGGCCAATATCATTCCAATTGCGCCAGATCGTTCATGTTCGGACAATCGTGACATGATTACTTAAGTTATAAAATTAAAGCCACAGTATTTTAGACATGTTTATGTACAAGTCAGGCCTCCAGATAAGAGTGCGTATCGGTAAAGTATTTTCTTTATTTCTCATCCAAAACATATGTATGTGGGTACTCAAAAGAACCGTCTCAATGAGACGGTTCTTTTGAGCACCCAAAACACATGTTTAAATTAATGGCTAAGAAAATAATTAAAATTTTACGCAAATAAAATTTCCTTATCTGGATCTATGTACAAGCTACATGCCAAAGAGACCCAAAAGTGTATGTGACATGCCATGATCCCAAAATATATCCTCACACCAAATTGGGATTCCTACTTCAAATTATATACAGATATGCTCTGGGCTCGACCTTGCTAGAGCTGAAACCAGAGGTCAATGTCACATCGACCTGGAACCAGTTGGTAACTCGCCAGGGCCCAAGATGTATCTACATACCAAATGTGGAACTGCTACCATAAATGATATAGGCGATCTGCTGTGGGTGCATTTTTTTCAAGACCTGACTCCTGATATTAAGGTCACAGTGGCAGAAAACAGTGAGCGACATTCCATGGCCCAACATATATCCACAAATTAAATTTGGGGGTTAATATGTCATATAATATTAGACATGCTCTTAGCACTATGTTTTGCTTGCTGTCGGTGATTTGTCTTGTTGGTGAATTGTTTTTGCTTACACACGACCGTTATGCTAACAGTATGTTATATAAATAGACAACCAGGTAAAGGGTATCACTATTCTGACAGAAATGCTTGCGGCGATAGCGCCGCAAGCAAAAAAACGTTGATTTTTTCTTTGATATTTTCCGACTTGAAAAGGGGATTTTTCATCCGAACATAGGAGAAAAGAAACGTTTTGGCATTGGGAATATAACCGTATAACGGCCGAAAAAGACTATTGTCGAAATATATGAAACAGACTATAATCATGTCCAGATATGGGAATTGGAAAAGTTACAAATATTTTATTTAAATAACGTAATATTACTGTAAAGTCCTTTCGAATTTAGTGGGTTATTTTCTAATGCACTTCTTTACTGTGTGCAAGGCATGTAAACAATGATAGTGACAGCAATTTACAAATACTGTACATCGGGGGTTGACCTATATTCGAGACGAGGTCGTTAATACATTTGCATTTTTAGACCAAGTGCACAGACTGGTTCTCTGCCATTTACATGTATGTTTTCAAGTTTAGTTTCATGTTTAAAAAGATTGTAAGGACATTCTGAGTATCAACCAATGAGAGCATCTTTTTCCAGTCGGTGTGATGAATGTTACAATTTAAAAATGCTTCTGATTGGTGAATAATTTAGAGCTAAAGCGATATTAGAACGGCGGCCTTTTGGCCGCCGTAAAAAAATTATAACCTCGGGGCCTGACCTTCATATAGCTATCCCGAATATTTTTCTTTAATGATCAACAAGACAATAGGATCCTTACCTTCATGTTGTAGCCGACGGCATAGGTTCCTGCTGCACAAAAATGTGGACCGTGCCAATCACCCCATCTCCCTCCATTATCCACTGTCAACACTTTGACTACCTTTCTTGGGGCGTCGTGGACAAGTAAATATCCATAACTAACGGAAATTGCTGTTAACGTCAGCACAACTTTCAAATGTTCCATTATATAACAAACTCGGCTGGCTTCTTTATGCAGAATATTTATTTGTAATTCTTCAAAAGAAAAATGTTTTGTCGTCTGCTGCCGTTATTTTTAAAAAAAAACAAACTTTTTTGAGCTTTTTTTTTGCAAAACTTTATTCTAGGAATACTATCAGAGTGTCAGTTGGGTCTGATCTGGGTCCTAACCGTTTGCAAAGGTCATCAGCAGACGGCACTTTTCAGAAAATTAGTTCACTATTCTTTGACATGATTATTATTTGGCTTCATTCAGATTTCCAGTTAACCCTTTCAACTCAATATTAAAGACAAGTATCCAAATACTCGTCTGCTGATGTGGTCTTCTGTGTGTTTATATGATTTTCAAGTTGCAGACGAGCAGTTTGGACTCTGATAAGGCATCTAGTGCAGTGGCGCAGTCTGATCTTGGTCCATATTTTTGCATACTTGGTTTTCAATTTATACGACCAACAGCAGACGACATATACGACTTAATTCGACTTTGGTGGGGAAAGCAACAATGGGAGTGTCCAGCATATGGTACAAGTTGGCATGTGTGCCCATCGAAGACCCAGACCAGCCTGTGCATACGCGCAGTCTGATCAGAGTCTTTGATGTGCATTCAATGGGTAGCCAATGGTCCAGCGTTCCTTCAGGTGGCACACAAAGACTCTGATCAGACTGTGCGGATGGGCATGCTGATTTTAATCTTCGTCGTACGCACATGCCACCTTTTACTTTATGCTGATACCGTACTACATGAGTGCTCGTGTTTTATTGAATTTATTAAACGAGTTGAGGAAAAGAGATAAAATGTGATGCGTGTCGAGTATTTTATCTATTTTTCGCAACGAGTTTGATAAATTCAATAATACACGACGAATGTTAGATTCTATCTATCACATGACATTAAAATACTCAAAAATCGCATTTTCGGCATGAAAACGTCAAGGTTTCCCCTCTTTTACGCAACGTTATAATTAAGAAATAGATCAGCTCTAGCAGTGAATTGTTGCATAATAATTCACTGTTTGGAGGTCAGTTGTAAAGAAATTCAAATCATGAGCGCGCAGCGCGAGTGATTTATCTTCGTACAAGTCGGACCGACACACAGTGAATTATTACGCAACAATTCACGCACTAGAGCTGATCTATTTCGATTCTAACGTACAATAAACGATGAAAACACATTTGAAGTCTTCAGCTTCTTCCATCTTTCCGCCATATTGCACTGAATAATTCCCGCCAATACTTAGACTACGTCGCATACGTTTACATGTATTTGCCAGTAAAGTATTTCAGGCGTTAAACGGCGTTACACCGTCTAACACCATGCATGACGTCATTTTCCAGTAACAAATGACATCAGCTAGCACGCACTTTCCTCGCGATTTCAAAATTGTAAATTATTGTTTGATATATCACACTTTTTAGCATTAGCTCTATAGACGAGGTGTGTTAGAATGGACGTCATTACGTACACAACGTTACTAAATCTGTAAACCACTATAATAGTGGTTTATCGATTTTATTGCAAAGAGTTTATAAATCGTTCTATTTATACCGAGGGAGGTGAAAAATCCGATAAAGAAACGAGTGCGCAAAAACAACAACAAAAAACATTAAGTGTGGGTAGTCATTTTCTTAATTAGATCGTAACGAACATTTTGGTACTAAATTTATTGTGTTTTTCTAGAATTTTTCGTTTTTGTTCCTCGATCCTCCAGTATGCAACGTCATTGCATTTGTAAATGACGTCATGTGTTAATGTTTATGACGTCAAAATGCAGAGAAGCGTTATGCTTCTTTAAAAATTTTAAATAACAAAAAGAAAATGAATATGACATGCGTTTCATCTCGTCGATGCCTTGGGTCACTTGTGGTCAGGAAAAAAGGAGTTCCGACTAAGGGATTTATTTCCCTAGAGGAGATAAATCTTTCTAGGTAAAAAAAAATACCAGTTTTATTTTTTTGTTAAATTATGGTATTTTTCCGCCAACACGTAATATATGGCGTTTTACCTCAGTTACCTCTCATATTAATTGCATTGTTGCACGTTGCCTGATAAACGTTGTCTTCTCACGGCATGTGCCTTTATCAGGTCATGCTGACGTTGCACTTTTTGAATGACGTCGCTAATGACGCCGAATCAACACAAAACTCAAAAATCACGTCTTATTGCTAGCTTGAAGAGTGAAACAATGGGTAAACTGATAAATAGATTACCAGGTTCGCGTCTTTTGATATCAAGTTTACCAGGCTCGGCTTTGAGAACGCATGTTGAATCGCTCGGCAAGCCTCGCGATGTCAACAAGCGTTCTCGAAGCATTGCCTGGTAAACTTGATATCAAAAGACACTCACCTAGTATACTCTATATGGTAGCATTCTACTAAATATTCATGAAGTATGGCCACGCCCTTTTTGGAGAGGAAGTAGTCATCAGAAAAAAAAACACTGTGGATCATTTCATTGGTCATATTCCTTTTGCTTCATTAGAAGGTGATAAGAGGCCAGATAAAATAAATCAAAATCAAGAGAGTTTGAACATTCTATGCCCTAAGCAGGAGAATAATGTTTCGATTTTTAGAGTATCCCCTCTGATAAAAATCATCTGTTTTTTTGCTGCGGACTAGGGGTTTCCCCGACTTATTTACACATGACTAATTTTGAGATGGGAAACCTCCAAGTTTTTCATCATAAATCAAATACGCTATGGCAGGTCTTTCAAATAGAAGACTTTTGTCAAAATTGTATGTGTGAATAGATTTTGAGAATGGATTACTTTACTGCTATTTTGCACTGTCGGCAATGGAGAAATATTTAGTGGAAAGCCTCCAATAATCACTCCCAAACGCTACGTCATCTGGTAAAATTTACAATAGTATGTAGAGCATTACAATTTGCTTAATTTTTACAATGAGCCAAAATGTAATATCAATCCTTAGGCTGCAGCCATATCCAATTTCTGGCCAGTATCGGCCCACCAGCGAAGCGCCAACAGTGGCCGGCGTTCAATATGCTTGCTGGAAAAGTATGTCGTGGAAATTCGTCTGAATGAAACCAAAAATTAACTATTTACCAAAGGTAGATATTCTGATGCAAAAACCACTGATATTATTATCCTATATAGTTATTCAGCTACTTAGTTTGTGTCTTATCTGAAACTAGTCGCGAGAAAATGGTTTTAAGGGACTATACAGACAAGCAGAGTATTGCTTATAACCTCGATCTCGGAACCTTAATTGTACCCACTTTAGGACAGATTGTACACTAAAATACTGACCATTGTCGGGCGGTAACGGCCATGTTCATTTTGGTACATTCTTAAGACAGGTCTTGTCTGTGTTTGAATTTTCTTTACCTTTTTTTTCTCTCACCTTGATTACTTTAGTGCACCTGTTAGATAATAGCTGTACTTTTCATATAGTAACGTTGGAATGATTTGAGATATGCCACGTCAAAACCTATCTTCAGGACTTCGACTGCCGCTTGAAAACGTGTCTATTCAGCTACAAAGACTAGCTACATTCTTGCTAATCGACGTAAGAACTGAAGTATATAAGGGGTTAGGGCACGAGATTTTGGTACTTAGCGCATTAGCGATCAGAGATGGTTCATGCTAGGCAGTACGCATAAATGCGCAGACTTGCTAGAGCCTTCGTTGCTCGCACATATGAGGTATGGATGTAGATGAAGAACTCAGACTTAAATTAAGATCTCTAGCTTTGCTGAACTTACCGGCGTCAGCTTGGGTTTTTATTTGTGGCATTTGCGAATATATGCGATAAGTACCAAGGTCTTCGCATATTCGCATATTATACGTTGTTCACATACAAAAAAGCTATTTTTCTAATAGTGTGGCTAATTTGGAATAAAGTATTATTTTGCCACGGGAACCCTGTGCTATTTGCATCGAATTCATCTACAGTGCTTGATGTGATAGCGCTTGCTTGGCACCAGAAACGATGAGAAATGGTAGTTTTTTTAAGTTTACCTATTACACAATTTGTATCGTTACGAGTATTACTACAGTGCTGATCATCGTTTTTGTTTTCATCTAGGAGGTACAATAGATAAACAGACAGACAGACAGCCGGACGGCCGGACGGACCGACCGGGCGACCGATGAAAGAAAGAAAGATAATCCGGATGATTTCGGTTTGGAGGCTAACCCGATTGACGGAATCAAACGAACTCTCCCGATTCCAAGGACAGTTCTCTCCCTTGCTACAGTCGGCCTTGACATTTCCCTTGTTTGACAGGACCTTGCAGTCTCTCCGTCTCATTGGTAAGAAAATTGCGTATTTCGTCGCAAAAGATATCTTTATCCATTTATTTTATGTTTATTTTATTTACAAGTCATAAGTGCATCCACAAAATCAAGGTAAACGTTCTACGGTATGTAAATAAACTTACTTTCTTTCTTTTGTTCACATGTCTTGCCGGTTTTGCTTTTGGATCGTTAGTGACCTTGACTGAAAGCGAAAGAATCGCGGATGGTCACGAGTGAAGACGCTTATTAGATTGTAAAGAAATCTAGTGTAACTACAATGGAATCTGCTATCACATTTTTTCACGAATAATTTCGCTAAACCGTCTGAGTTCGATGCTGTGCTAGAAATAGTTTAGGATGACAACCCATGACTCCTCGTTAGTTGCAGAACTGCGACTTTAGATTTTTTTCGATCTGGCTGAATCTAAAGTCGCGGTGTTTTTGTGCTCTATCTTGACCAGTGATGGAGTCCCCTTTTGTTTTGGGAAAAACTCGTTTCCTTGACAATCCAACCATTTAGACTTCTTCATGTCTTTTACATACACAACCAAAGTTATAAAAATGTTACCGGATATACTTTAATATAGTGGACCTATGTGGAATCCTGCCTTATAAGAGGATGTATCCATACAAATGTGATATCAAAATAAACTTTGACATCTTAACTACACAGAAAGACCAATAATAATAGCTATATCCTCGTATAAAGTCATTATCGAGGCCTTTAAACTTCATAAGGGTCAACGCAATTTTCGCTTCATCGCCCGTCAGTGTACATGATCATTTCCAACACTCGTGCAAGCCTCTGGGATTATGCACTTTGGAAATTAGATCTTGGAAGGATTGGGCAATGATTATAAATGATACCCATTCTGTGTTTTCTGCAATAAAAAGGTTCTCACAGCATAAAATGCACAAATCCTTCACTCCGGTGAATCTTGTTGACAAGTCGGCCATTTTGGTAGAAAAGTAGATAAAAAGCGCCTGGATAACACTTGCTATTGTCGCGAACTCCCCAGTATCTCTCCCAAGATTAAAGGGTGCCGAGTCATAGAGGGGCATCGATAACGGAAATGCCGTTCATTCTGTATAAGTTACATTGACGAAAAAACGCATTTTGATATAAAAACATTGTATTCTTAAGAAATGTGGAATCATTTCTATATAGAGATGCAACCAGATTTCTGGCAAAGACTGAATAATTGTTTTATCAAGAAATGTGGATGCATTTCTATATAGAGATGTGACCAGACTGAATGATTGTTTTCTTAAGAAAAGTGCAATCGTTTCTATATAGGGATGTAACCAGATTTTGGCCAAGACTGAATAATTGTTTTCTCAAGAAATGTGGAAGCATATCTATATAGGAATGATTCCACATTTCCTAAGAAAACAATTATTTAGTCTGGACCAAAAATCTGGTTGCATCTCTATAAAGAGATGATTCCACATTTCTTAAGAAAACAATGTTTTCATATAAAATGCGTTTTATTCCGTCAATGTAACCAATACGGAATAAACAGCATTTCTGTTATAGATGCCTGTCTATGGATACATCTTCAAGAAGACGAATAATTGTTGGGGAGTTTTACAGCATAACTCCCCAAGACATGATCAATGTTTGAAAGACGCTTGCATTTTCATTGAGAAATTGAAATGGCCGACATCAACCGTGAAAAAACACTGGCCCTTGCCTGATTTAACTGATCATTACAAACGATATTTGGACCCAGGCGTATTGATTGTAGTATAAAAATGGAGATGAGATACAGTTGTATATAATTCGACCACACAAGTGTGGACACATCATCTTATATGGCAGGATTCCACATAGGTCCACTATATTAAAGTATTTCCATGTTACCATTGACTTAGTTATTATGACACGATCAATGCAATCTGTAATATCATGTTCTTGTTGTTGTTTTTCGGCTCATCGCAGCCATTTTGCATGCTTTTCACGAGCTAGGGGTGATGACGTTTTTGCGATAAAATTCGGATGTTGAATTGATGAGACAAACTTAATAAAACGTTGAGCAATATTATAATAAAACCCGGTGTAACAGGCCAGAATTTCCCCCCAGTCAGTTTTTTCCCCGGGGAAAGAATGGGCCGGCCCATTCTTTCCTCGGGGAAAAAATAGGCCGGCCCATTCTTTCCCCACCCAGTCAGTTTTTTCCCCCCCACTAATAATTTCAAAATCATAATGGAATTATTATTTCTTTGTATAAATTTAAAAAGCCACTATCAAATTAGCGATAGGACTCAAAAGTACTCATACTTATTGCTGTTTGGTTGTGATTTCTAGGGGTTCAGACCATTCACTTTTACTATCAGTCTTTTGGTTTATTGTACTCTTTCACTGTATCGAAATACTTCGAATGACATGTCAAAGAGATCTTTGACTTTAAAACCCGTTTAGCTAACTGGTTCTTCTAAATAGGGGGTGGGGAAAGACTGGGCCGGCCCATTCTTTCCCCCCTCTATTATTTTCTAACCTTTCTATTTATCTCTCAGTCTATAGGTTTAACCTACTCTTGCACTGTATCTGAACACTCATGATTCTTGAACTGTATCTGAACACTCATGATTGTCTTGTCCTAAGGAGAAATTCAAGTTAAGAAAGCATTTAGCTAACTGCATGTTCCTTCTCAAAAGTGGGGTGGGGAAAAACTGGGCCGGCCCAATCTTTCCCCCCCACCATTGGGTTCTAACCTTTCAATTTATCTGTCAGTCCTTGGTTTAAACTACTCTTACACTGAATCTGAACACTCATGATTGACATATCTCAAGGAGAAATTCAAGTAACAAGCATTCAGCCAAATGATTCTTCTAAATAGGGGTGGGGAAAGACTGGGCCGGCCCATTCTTTCCCCCCTCTATTATTTTCTAACCTTTCTATTTATCTCTCAGTCTTAAGGTTTAACCTACTCTTGCACTGTATCTGAACACTCATGATTGACATATCTCAAGGAGAAATTCAAGTAACAAGCATTTAGCCAAATGATTCTTCTAAATAGGGGGTGGGGAAAGACTGGGCCGGCCCATTCTTTCCCCCCTCTATTATTTTCTAACATTTCTATTTATCTCTCAGTCTTAAGGTTTAACCTACTCTTGCACTGTATCGGAACACTCATGATTGTCTTGTCCTAAGGAGAAATTCAGGTTAAGAAAGCATTTAGCTAACTGCATGTTCCTTCTCAATAGTGGGGTGGGGAAAGACTGGGCCGGCCCATTCTTCCCCCCCCTCCATTGGGTTCTAACCTTTCAATTTATCTGTCAGTTCTTGGTTTAAACTACTCTTACACTGAATCTGAACACTCATGATTGACATATCTCTAGGAGAAATTCAAGTTACAAGCATTCAGCCAAATGATTCTTCTTAATAGGGGGTGGGGAAAGACTGGGCCGGCCCATTCTTCCCCCCCCCCCCCCTCCATTGGGTTCTAACCTTTCAATTTATCTGTCAGTTCTTGGTTTAGACTACTCTTACACTGAATCTGAACACTCATGATTGACATATCTCTAGGAGAAATTCAAGTTCCAAGCATTCAGCCAAATGATTCTTCTAAATAGGGGGTGGGGAAAGACTGGGCCGGCCCATTCTTTCCCCCCTCTTTTATTTTCTAACCTTTCTATTTATCTCTCAGTCTTAAGGTTTAACCTACTCTACACTCATGATTGTCTTGTCCTAAGGAGAAATTCACGTTAAGAAAGCATTTAGCTTACTGCATGTTCCTTCTCAATAGTGGGGTGGGGAAAGACTGGGCCGGCCCATTTTTTCCCCCCTCCATTGGGTTCCAACCTTTCAATTTATCTGTCAGTCCTTGGTTTAAACTACACTTACACTGAATCTGAACACTCATGATTGACATATCTCAAGGAGAAATTCAAGTAACAAGCATTCAGCCAAATGATTTTTCTAAATAGGGGGTGGGGAAAGACTGGGCCGGCCCATTCTTTCCCCCCTCTATTATTTTCTAACCGTTCTATTTATCTTTCAGTCTTAATTTTTAACCTACTCTTGCACTGTATCTTAACACTCATGATTGTCTTGTCCTAAGGAGAAATTCACGTTAAGAAAGCATTTAGCTAACTGCATGTTCCTTCTCAATAGTGGGGTGGGGAAAGACTTGGCCGGCCCAGTCTTCCCCCCCCCCCCCCCCCCCCCCCCCTCCATTGGGTTCCAACCTTTCAATTTATCTGTCAGTCCTTGGTTTAAACTACTCTTACACTGAATCAGAACACTCATGATTGACATATCTCAAGGAGAAATTCAAGTTACAAGCATTCAGCCAAATGATTCTTCTAAATAGGGGGTGGGGAAAGACTGGGCCGGCCCATTCTTTCCCCCCTCTATTATTTTCTAACCTTTCTATTTATCTCTCAGTCTTAAGGTTTAACCTACTCTTGCACTGTATCTGAACACTCATGATTGTCTTGTCCTAAGGAGAAATTCACATTAAGAAAGCATTTAGCTAACTGCATGTTCCTTCTCAATAGTGGGGTGGGGAAAGACTGGGCCGGCCCATTCTTCCCCCCCCCCCCCTCCATTGTGTTCTAACCTTTCAATTTATCTGTCAGTCCTTGGTTTAAAATACTCTTACACTGAATCTGATCACTCATGATTGACATATCTCAAGGAGAAATTCAAGTAACAAGCATTCAGCCAAATGATTCTTCTAAATAGGGGTGGGGAAAGACTGGGCCGACCCATTCTTTCCCCCCTCTATTATTTTCTAACCTTTCTATTTATCTCTCAGTCTTAAGGTTTAACCTACTCTTGCACTATATCTGAACACTCATGATTGTCTTGTCCTAAGGAGAAATTCAAGTTAAGAAAGCATTTAGCTAACTGCATGTTCCTTCTCAATAGTGGGGTGGGGAAAGACTTGGCCGGCCCATTCTTTCCCCCCCCCCTCTTCATTGGGTTCTAACCTTTCAATTTATCTGTCAGTTCATGGTTTAAACTACTCTTACACTGAATCTGATCACTCATGATTGACATATCTCAAGGAGAAATTCAAGTAACAAGCATTCAGCCAAATGATTCTTCTAAATAGGGGTGGGGCAGTCATTATGAAACATCACAGGACTATGGTGTACCAAAAGGGTCAAAAAGCACCGAAGTGGTCGACCACTCGGTGTACGCCTATTTTGATATACACGTCCACGTCTAAATATAGACGTGCACGTCTATATTTAGGCGTGGACGTCTAATTTCATATGCACGTCGACGCCTAAATATAGACGTCCACCCGCAATTTAGACATCCACGTCTAAATAGACGTGGACGTCTATATGCGGGTGCACGTCTATATTGCGGGTGCACGTCTATTTAGGCGTCGACGTGTAAAATAGGCGTACACGTCTATATTTAGGCGTGGACGTGTAAAATAGACGTACACGTCTATTTAGACGTGGACGTCTAATTTGCGGGTGGACGTCTATATTTAGGCGTCGACGTGTATATTCAAATAGACGTCCACGCCTATATATAGACGTGCACGTCTATATTTAGGCGTGGACGTGTATACCAAAATAGGCGTGCACCGAGTGGTGGACCACTTCGGTGCTTTTTGACCCTTCTGGTACACTGGTAGCGGTGGACGAATATTGCAATATTGAACGAACCAATCAGAAGGCAGCTCTTACATCCGGGTTGTAGGCATGCTGTGTAGCCGCACAATGGTAAAACACACGTTTAATTCAATGATGAGTGCTTATAGAAAACGATGGAAAATCAATTTATACACATATTTATTTATTTATTTATTCAGTACCGGGTCCAGAGGGGGTTAAAGGCTGTCAAGTTTTGTTTAATTTTCATAGAAATTTCTTAGTAAAATGTAATAAAAGATTTTGGTAAAATCGACCTCTCCCCATCACCTTACCCTCTGTTATTATTTGTTAAATTAGTGATTACTTACTTAAAGATTCGTTAGCATGTACCAGACTGTCACCAACCCAAACTCGATCCGCAGCTGGTCCCATATTGATGGCAGTCCGAAAATAACTGGCGCATCAACTTAAATCTATGTTTCATGCAATAGAAAAATATTTATGTCATTATAAATCCATAACAAAGCTTTCCATATTCTACTGACCCGTTTGAACTTTTTCATCCATTTTAATTGCTTTTTAAATACATCCATTGTATCTGTTTGCACTTTTTGAGGAATGAGAACTGTTTAAATGTTCTTTGACTAAAAAGGCATAATATTGTTAAGTTATACGTATATTCTTTGATTGTCTATTTCTGACTCTGACAGCAATCAACATCATGCCATCCTAATAAAATATACTTCCTGTCATAAATTGTCTAAACACCTTCATAAATAAGGTAATCTATCTACCTGTGATCCCTTATTGTAACGTGTCGCGTGAAAACCTGCCTGCGGGTTTAACTATATTCCAATTTCACCAAAAGCGTTTACGACGTATTTTGTCTTAAAATACAAGAAAACAGCAGACTCGGTTATATCGAGTCTGTTCATGAGAACAAACGGAAAGTGCAACAGTTCGCACGCCCCTAGCACCGGCTTATGTGGTATTCTGCTTTCCGTCAGAACCCAATATTTTGGAAGGACCAGAATACGAAAAAAATATCAACACTATATCGATGTACGGGGAGGTGTTTTACCAACTGACACCTGTTGCGACATCTAGATAATCTGGAAAAATAGATCCTTTAGAAAAAGAGAGAACCTAAAATATCAGAAAACAGCATATTTTATTCTATTGAGTCGTTGCAAGATCACAGCATGAAGTGTTATTAACTCCACGCGGCACAACAACAGCTGTTGCGACCTCTAAATAAGTTCGTACGTCAAAAATCAAGTTTCATCAAACGTTTGAAATTTACGAATTTCGTACTTTTTGTCGAATATTTAAGACAAATAATATAGGTGTCACAGCTGACATCTTTTATGCTCCTACTTTACCAACCAAGGCTGCTGCATTCCACACGGTTATAGAGGCTGAAGAGAAATAAAAAATCGACAAAGGTTTAAATACCTCGAAAGAATTAAAATTAAGACCACCCTTTACTTAATATAACATGGTTAACCAAAAATAGAATGCTACGACCCATTTTCCTTGGTGTGTATAACCCGGACTCGTATAACCCAAAACCGTTTACTCCCCTAGTCGTTCGCCCAAGACGTTTCCTACTTATCGCCCACCCCCACCCCCACAAGTCGTTTCGCCGCCATGGTCGATTCGACCCAAAATCATCTACAGGATTTTCTGTCTTGTATAGTTATAATCAAACATTTTATCTATAGAAATGGACTCGGTCTTAACTAAGTTATTTAATACAATACTATGAATAATATGAATCTTGCACAGCTCACATTTAGCGTTGTTTTCTGTCACGTTCAAACCAGCATGCTCAGTTACAGAGGCTATAGTGTCGCTAGTTTAGCTATCGAAATTTGCAGAGAGCGAATAACGAAGGCGCTGATCACACAGCGCCGATGCGAGGCTGTATCTTTGTTTTTCGCATGCAACTCGCATGAAAGCTCATACACTATAAAAGCTACACAGATCTTAGTCTTTGAGGTAGCATGCTCAGCTTCAGGGGCTGGTTATAATAGTGATTAAATCGACCTGTAATTTTAGCCTACGACCATTATGGAAATATAGGAAAGTAACAGAATTACCGAAATACACTTTTTATTTATGCTTTCTTGTGATATAGATGTATAATTCATGCGCGGATCCATAAAAGGGGACAGAAGTCCGGACGCCAACCCCCTGAACAATTACGAAAATATAGGGTTCCTTATAAGTACTTGTCCGGATCCCCTGAAAAATCACAAAGCTACCAAGCCAGCATGCAAATTTTGGCCATCATCGGCCCACCAGCGAAACGCCATTTCAATGGCCATTATCGGCCCGCCAGCGAAACGCCATTTAAACATCGCTTCGCTGGTGAGCCGATGATGGTTTTTAGTGACAAACAAATTTCTATTCTCGGGGTTTCTATATAACGTATGCACTTCTCAAAAAAACAACGTAGACACAATTGTCTTGAACTTTATTGATGAAATAGACACCAGGACGGATATAAATCTACTCAGTGTGAGGCCACAGAAAGTGATCAATGTGCATCTGTACATCATCTAAAGTGGTCCTGCATCTAAACTGGTCCTGGCATCTACTTTAGTCATGACCAGCTTCTAAACTGGTTCTGGCATCTATTATGGTGCGCTTAGCAGACTCTAAAATGGTCCCCTTTATATAGGCCTACTTGAAAACTGTGCAGTAATGCTTAAATCGGTATACAAGCGTTTATGAGTTTACTACAGCACGACAAAACCATACAACAAACTGACTTGTTCTATTAAATGGGCCTCGACGCGACAAAACCTGTCTTCGGGGTTTCTGACAAAGCGAGATATAAACCAGTCTCTTCAGCTACAGAGACTAGCTAGAAAATTGAAATTTCACCTAAAGCAAGTTTACATATGGTACTTTTCAAAAAGCGAATAACAAATGTGCTGATCGGACTGCGCGGATGCACAGGCTGGTCTGCGCCTTTGTTGTTCGCAAACCCCCGAAGACAGGTTTTCTCGCGACGAGTCCCAATTTAATGTAAGGGACTATACAGAGGTCGGTACTGGTATCCAGAGTCCCAGTTGTGTCCTCTACAGATCAGTACTAGAACCAAAAGTCAGTCATCTCCCTAATTTTTAGTACTAGTACCCGGATTTCCAGTCATCTCCCAGGCATCTTCCCTACAGGTCAGGACTAGTACCCAGAGTCCAAGACACCTCCCCTAGTGGTCAGTACTAGTACACAGAGTCCAAGTCATCTCCATTGGAGGTCAGTACAAGTACCAATAGTACCAGTCATCTTCCCTAGAGGTCAGTACTAGTACATGTACCCATAGTTCAAGTCATTTCCCCTAGATGTAGGTACTAGTATCCAGAGTACTAGTAATCTGACCTAGATGTTTGAATTAGTACCAAGAGTCAAAGTTATCTCCCCTAGAAGTCAGTACTAATACCAAGAGTCCAATTCATCTCCCCTAGACGTCAGAGCTAGTACCCAGAGTCCCAGTCATCTCCATTGAGGCCAGTTCTAGAACCTATAGTCCCATACATCTCCATATAAGTGAGTGCTAGTACCAAGAATCCAAGTCATCTCCCTAAGACGTAAGTACTTGTACCCAGAGCCCAAGTCATCTCTCCTAGAGGTCAGTACTGTAGTGTTTCCAGAACTTAAGTGACCCCCGTTTTTTGCTAATTATTCTTTAATGGTGATTTTAATTGAAAAATAAATTAGAGAAATGAATTTAGATATAGACCGAGTAATTGAATTAATTTTTTCCACATAAATCTGAGTTTTTGTATAGGCTGGGATTAGATGGAATTTTGGTGTGTTTTTGCCGCTCCTCTTTGACTTAGTCCCCAAGTGAACCTAACGATATAAATAAAACATGGCTTATACGGTCAGTGGAGGTAATTCGTCAGTCCTACAGATAAGAGTGCGTAACAGAAAATTATTTTTCCTATTTCTCAACCAAACAATATTTGCAAAAAATATTTGGTGTGTACTCAAAACAACCGTCTCGATGATACGGTTCTTTTGAGCACCCAAAATACGTGTTTAAACTGACGAAGACAGTCGCAGCTTCACGCTAAAATTGCTTAACTGGACCAATCTTCGCGCATTAGGCTATGATTCACTGCTTATACCGACTTATAAACTTCACTATACATCTAAAACCGATGCATTGAAATGACCTGTGTTAAAAAGCGGTTCAAGTAATGGTATTGTCTAAACCTTAAATGCTGGGTTGTTGTTGTCCTCTGCTGAATTTTCTTTCGAGATAATCATTTTCTAAAAATATGTCTTTCAGGAGTACAAGTAGGTTTTCAAACAGTATGGATCCAGATAATGCCCAACATTTTAGCCTGACCTTGGCTTTGGCTGTTGACAAAGTTTATTGGCGAAATATCTTAAGCAGGCAAATATTTGATGCTCTTGAAGCTCAGTGTATATCCCCCATTCGCTATTTCACGTCAACTCTCTAAGAACTGCTAGCGATAAGGCGTATATTTTCCCTAGTTGACATGATTACAAACACCAAATTTTCAAATTGCCCTAATGTTTTTAAAATTGGTGTAGTTTAGCAGTAAAGTATGCATAGTAAGCAACAAAATACGTTTCAAAGCGATTCACCATTTACAATATCGTGAAAACGTGCACTTTCTACTCCCACCCCTCATTTTACGTCTTTAAACTGGGTGCCATTTAGACCAGACTTTGAGTAAATGCATTGCTGGTTATAAAAAAGTAAAAAAGCTAAAATGTTAAGGATAGGAATGCTCTTCATTTCCCAAACCTTACCGTATTCCTTCTGCGCGTGCGTACGAAATAGACCTAAAATTGTGACGTTTGTCATTAGGTTTAAACAATATTTTATTCATAAAGATTTACATATTTTGATGTATACATACATACAATGGTTCTAGGATTTGACTGTAAGCGTTGAGCTTATGTTATGTCATCTCCTTTAGATATTTAGATGTACAATGTTCTGAATGAATGAGAAGTGAACAAAATAAAGTAAAAGAAGTGAAACGAATATACACTGAAACGAAGTTATAAGTAGCCACCATACAATTTTTGCTCCCATTCAGAAAGTAAAAATCGCGCTCACAAAATTTAAATTCTATAAAAATGTCCAAGGCTTTGTCGAGACTCTGCAAATTATTTCATTTCGAAATGAGTGGTAGACGTTGCACAGACGAGGTCCAAGTAAAGGTACCATCATTTCAAAAAGTCACACTTTTTAATGTGATATGAAGTATTCATCAGATACGTTATCCATTTATATTTTAGTTAGTTTGAAGATGTTTATAACAGCTGTGACATAAGATGAAAAGAATCAGAAGTTTTTTGACAATTGAACACCCCATTTCTCTTCTACGTTAACATGTACACAGCCACGGTCCAAAACTTAATCAACGTATTTTTAGCTTAACCATGCAGTTTGCATACTCATTTGCATTGGTCTGTACGCTTTATTATCTGCGGCACAGCAGTGCCATTTTCAGGGGTTCTTCATCATGAATTGGTACCACTGTTCTGCTTAAAAATTAAAATAAATCTTCAACAAATGCCATTTAAATGACCTTTAAAGTTTCACGTTAAAAACGGAAGTGGATACCAAATTAGTAAATATATCGTTAGAAAATGGGCTTATAAAGTTGCATGGTGTTTTGTCAAACATATTAACATAAAACAAAACACATAGAATGATTTTAGTATGTGCAGCTGATCTTTTCCGAAAATTTCGGAAAATTCGGACAATTATCAATTTTTAAAAATTCATAAAAAATCTGTCATAGGCAAAATGTCAAGTGTTTGGTGCTTTTTCATGTCTACTAGGCAGGTTTGAAATCACCTGTACTTAAATTCGATAAAAACTTCATTTAAAACGCTTGTTTTCCTCAAAAAGTTGATTTTTGCATTTTTAGCCCAAAAATCGTGAAGTTATAGAAAACTCTTCCAAAACACCACTTAGCTTAAGTCCATTACAATGCACATACTTGGCCAAAAATTCATTTCAATATTACTAGGGCCTAGTCAGAGAAAAAAAAATTGAAAAGTGGCTACTTAGAACTTCGGTTCAGTGTAAAGTATAAGTAAGATTATCAGATTGAAGAGAGAGAGAGAGAGAAAGAGAGAGAGAGAGAGAGAGATGTGCTTTACAATGTGCAATATTATATCAGAATTAGATATATTGGCAAATATAATCTTATACAGCAGCCTAATTTAATATGATATTGTACGCACAAAACAAATCAAAACAGAAAGCATGTAAATTATATCTAAGCACAAGTCGTATCTGTCATATGTAGACATAGTAGTCTGACTCCTTTCACGCAATTTGCATTACAACAAACATAAAGGAGTCAGACATGAGAAAAGAAAAAAGAACATATATAGAAAGACGAAAGGAAAACAGAAGTAAGAAAGACATGCTGATAACTTTGATTCAGCAACTAAGGCAGTGGTTTCCTTTAAATCTTACAGTTAGTGCTCTAAGAAAGAATCATAGCAATGACGCTAAGAACAATTGCGTTTAGCCCACAACGCCATATTTAGTCAATACAGTTAAATCTATCATTAGACTCTTTTCACTCGGACAGACAAGCCTCGAACTGTAAATTTTGTATTTTCACGGGCCGCAGTAAGACATTTCTTAATTATTATGCATCTCTTTCGTGTAAATTCGTTTAAATCTGCGAACAGTGCGGATCCCGATGAAATACCACATTATGCAGCACGTCATCCGGGTCCTCACTGTTTGCCAAGATTCCTGCTTGCAAGCATCCACAGACACGAGCATTTTCAGCAACTTATAATGATGGCGACGAAGTGTGACATGGATCGGCTACAAAGCAGCAAGTCCGTTACTTGAATGTAATGATTATCATGTGAGAAAAGTGAAAAGACTAACATATAACTAAATATGATATAATAATTATGGACGTCTCTATCTACATCGATGCGGAGTTGTACGCCGCGTCGATATGGTATGACATCCACCAAGAGCTTGCTGTGAGTACTGGTCCATTTTTCCTCGTCATAGATTGCAGAATGTCTTTTTACCCGCAAACTCAATCGCTTTTGGATTTACTTGCTTGAATAACTTGCGTTCGTTTTACCTGGTGGTCATAACAGACATTTGCAAACAATGCAGTCTATAAATAGGACGACATCGGGTGCAGAACCCTATCAGGGTCTACAATGCATGTCTGCCTAATTCAAATATATACTGACGAGCTTTAAAAACGCTACACCAGGATAGCAGCTTTAATGTATGTCTCAAAAAAGAATGCAAAGCAATTAATTTGATTGTATATTAAAGAGTGTGCATTTATGAGTAACACATGGAAAAAATTGCCCACTTCAAATTAATTTAAAGCATCTAAAATGTAAATTCTTTGAGATAGGGGTCAACTCTTTCATTTGACAAATTTTATCAGTGAAAGATCCTCTATTTCTTTAAATCAAGAAACACCAGAAGCATCAAATGTGTGTCATGAACTTTGTGAGTCATCGAGAAATGACTTTCAATTTGATTGGCAGGTCTATGATACAACAGTTCTGCATTTTCGACGTTAATCTGTGTGTGCCTATTCATTCGATGACTTAAAAACTCTGCTACTTATAGTCTATGTCGAATGGGCATCCCGTGTAAATTTTGTGACGATTTTTGGCGACCTATATCAAAATAAACTTTGGGTCATATGTAACAATTTGAACCAGTTCGCCCATCTGAGTTCCGCGTCTGGTGCGAGTCATGGTAAGGCTTCAGTGGATTGACGTTAAATTTGATGTCAAGGGCATGTAAAGGATCCACGCCTGCATCAGAAATTAAAACTTTTGATGCTAATGTAAAGCAAAAGGTTCTTAATCATGAAAAACGTAAAAAACATCAAAGTTTGATACCCGTTTAAGCCACGTTTTACCGTTCCATTATGACGTTAAAATGGTATTTTTCCACTTCTTGACTTTTCAGCGCACTGAATCAAGCGGTCATTTTGATGCAAGATTGGCACAAACATCCGGATCATTTAAGTGAGTTGATTTTTTGAAAAGGTCTCCTTTAGATAGCGTTGCCGCCTACATTTAGCAACGTCGCTTTTATATGAATTAAAAACCCAGGGACAAAATTTTATAAACTTGCCTTACCCTTAATTGTCTCCCTTTTGACATCCTTTTAAACACGAAAACGCTTTAAATTAAGCATGCCTACACAACGAAAACCGTACTGTTTTTGACTTGTAAACGTCATTATAACAACGACGTTAGTTGTTATCAAGACTCAACGTTTGCTTCAAATGCTCAATGGAGACGACCTTTATTTTTTCAGAATGGCTGATTCGACCAAGCTGGAAAACAAAGAATTTTATAAACCGATGCCGTATCAATTTTGTTTTGCCAATGATGCAGTTGAAACACGTTTTTGACCCCTCTCTTGTTTAAAGTAATGAACGACTCAGTAGAAATCCAATTAAAGTACACCAATTGCTTTCCTCAACTTTATCACATATCAAACCATCATTTCAGCAGATATTTTAGAACTTTAAGCCATTTGCTCAAACAAAAATCATTTTTTATTTATCCGTGCTAAACTTTTGTTGAGCAGTGTATGTTTGAATGTAACAAAATCAGATATCGAGATGAATTAAGTTTTCAAAAAGACCATACCAACAGCTAATGCTATTAGAAGCAATGGGATAGAATTTGGAAATTATGATAAGACATATACATTTTAATTATAAAATTACCATACCTTATTTTGAACAAGTAGCTTGATAAAGATTTTTTCTTTTACTTTCATGCTGAGAATCATGATCAAATCATGATAAACAAATTTAATGGCTATTAAAATCACTTTAACATGAGTCGAAAGGTAGAGTAGCTTCCCTTGAAAATTATATTTCTTTCAAAAAGAATTAAATTGATATACAAAAATAATTTAAGACATATTTTTTTCTGAAATATTCTATCTATTAATTTATCGTAATTTCTGATCTGTATTATTAATATAAATCAAGGCTGTGCCCTAAATATATCAAAACATCAATGATTTGCATTCATCTATTGTAATTAATATTTTCACCAATATATAAAAGGATTCAGAAACGAAAAGGTAACATTAACTTGTTTTTTGGCCTTCGGTTGATCCCTCGGTTGCTCCCGTCATAAGATACACACACAAATCATAAACCCTCCTGACCCGGTTCTGGTTACTACACAGGGAAAGCCTCAAAAAGTTTTTAATACCCTAGAGGCACACGACCAGAGTTAAAATGTGGGGAGGAGCTTCGAAAACCAGTGTTTGTTTTAGTGGTTATAAATCTATCAGCATCAATTTAACAGCAAGACTCTCAGTTATTTATGTAACAAAATTTATCCAATGCGACAAGGATTTTTACAAATATACACCAGAAAGCTTGATTAACAACCTTTTTCCTTAAATGACGTCTGCATTAATAGTCTGCTGCATACACTCAAATGCACTTCAGACTAGATTTTTTCATGGAAGACAATGTTACGAGGGTAGCAGTCTGATCTGGGTCCATATTGTTTGCAATATACGCTACATAAGAACATCAACAGACTAGGGAAGCAGACCAAAAGCGGCTAAATAGAGGTTCATTAGAAAAGAAAAAAGTAATCTTGAAAATGAGCAAAACAAACGTGCAGCTGAACTGCCACCTTTCGGTATCTATAAATTTAAGACATAAGCAATATACAGTTTCCTGTCATAAATCCTTAACATTTCTACCTGTTATTAGGTGGCAGCTGAACTGCCACGCCTTTTGGTATAAACTTCCCTACTAAATCAATATGAGGTAAAACATTTTCCAGTGATACATCCTTAACATTTCTACCTGTTATTAAGTGGCAGCTAGACTGCCACCCCTTATGTTATAAACTTACTTATTTCGTATTCAAACAAAATGAGGTAAAACATTTTCCACTTTCCAGTGACAAATCCTTAACATTTCTACCTATTATTAGGTGGCAGCTGAACTTCCACGCGTTAAAGTACAGACCTTCGTACTCAAACAATATGAGGTCAACATTTTCCAGTGATAAATCTTTAACATTTCTACCTGTTATAAGGTGGCAGTTCACAACTGAACTGCCATCCCTTTTAGTATGGACTTTGAGCTAAAACAATATGAGGTCAACATTTCCTAGTGATAAATCCTTAACATTTCTACCTTTTATAAGGTGGCAGCTGAACTAACACCCCTTTTGGTATAGACTTTCGAGCTAAAACAATATGAGGTCAACATTTTCTAGTGATAAATCCTTAACATTTCTACCAGTTATTAGGTGGCAGCTGAACTGCCACCCCATTTGGTATAAACTTTCGTCCTAAAAATATGAGGTCAACATTTTCATGTGATAAATCCTTAACATTTCTACCTGTCATAAGGTCGCAGCTGAACAAACACCCCTTTTGATAAATCCTTAACATTTCTACCTGTTATAAGGTGTCAGCTGAACTGCCACCCCTTTTGGTATAAACTTACACCTCTTTCGTACTCAAACAATATGAGGTCAAGCATTTGCCAGTAATGAATCCTTAACATTTCTACCTGTTATTAAGTGGCAGTTGAGCTGCCCTCCCTTGTGGTATAAACTTTCATACTAAAACAATATAATGGTAAAACCTTTTCCTGCGAAAAATCCTTAACATTTCTACCTGTTATTAGCTGAACTGCCATCCCTTTTGGTATAATCTTACACTTATTTTCGTACTAAAACAATATGCGGTAAAACATTTTCTGGCGATAAATCCTTAACATGTCTACCTGTTAATAGGTGGCAGCTGGAATGCCATCCCTTTTGGTATAAACTTACACTTTAATATTTTCATACTAAAACAATATGAGGTAAACATTTTCAGGGGATAAATCTTTAACATTTCTACCTGTTATTTGATTGCTGAACTGCCATCTCTTTTGGTATATTCGTACTATTGCAATATGAGATAAAAAAAAAATCCAGTGACTTTCTACGTCAATAGTGCAGTTCTAGAAAGTTGAACTACTTTTATGCACAGGGGAGTCAGTTCCACCACTGTTTATTAAAGTGATAAGTATTATAACTTCCAGTTTCCCAGCGAGCACACTGTATAAACAATTCATCTTGCAATTTTGAAGAGCGTTGACATAAATAAACAGTTACTGCTGGAGAGGTGTTAACTGACTTACTTGAGTCTAGTAAGGTATTTGGTCTCTGTCATATGGGTATTAAGATAACAGGGGACTTAAACCAAAGTCCAGCAAGATTTTTGCTTGTTTTTCCCGCTTCTGAATGGGAAACAGGAGGAAGCACAAGAAATAGGATCTTGAAAACAGTGCAGTGAGCAAACAAGAAAAAATAATAGTCATTAATATACCCTTTTTGAAATTTATCATGCTTCTTTAATGGCCATTAAATTTATGACTATTTCCATATTTAATGCTGATTAATATGCTTTTTATTAAAAACATAATGCCCATTATTTTTCTCTTCAATATGTTGATGGGAAAGTAATACCCATTAATTTGTAGCTACATTTTCTGTTCTAATGGCCATTAAAAATAATAAGTCATTAATAATGGTTCTAATAATGGCCAAAAGATAAATAGTCATGAAAATTACATCATATTAATGGGCATTGATATAAACCAGTAACAATTCTAATGAAATGTTTTAATGACCATTATTTTTCGCACACAAAAAATAATGCCTATTTGATGCTCATTACTTTTATTAATAGTTTAATTTTATAGTATTTTGACAGATTTTCAGTTTTGGAAGAGCATTTTCCCATTAAAACTGGCCATTAATAGGTCCATTTTAATGGGATTTTAATGGGAGCAATTAATGGGAATTTAATGGCAGTTTATGCAGTAGGGATATAAGCCTATGTAAAACATGCGACCCCCGGGGCAGACCCATATTTGGCTCCAGGGGCATAATTTAAACAAACTTGGTAGAGGTCTACTTGGTGATGCTACATACCAAATATCAATGTTTTAGGCCTTGTGGTTTCAGACAAGAAGATTTTTTTCATGTTTTCCCTATATATAAGCCTATGTAAAACATGTGAACCCAGGGTTTGGGCCAATTTTTGGCCCCAGGGGTATTATTTGAACAAACTGGGTAAATGTCCCCTAGGTGATGCTACATACCAAATATATTAAGGCTTTAGGCCTTGTGGTTTTAGAGAAGAAGATTTTTTCATGTTTCACTATACAAGCCTATGTAAAACATGTGACTCCCTGGGGCGGGTCCATTTTTAGCCCCAGGGGCATAATTTGAATAAACTTGGTAGAGGTTGTTGTTTGTGGCCGTGTTCCTTGGCTGTACCAGTACTGGCCGGGTGGGTTTATGCTTTTTGTGGTTCTATGTCCAGGAACTCCCGAAGGCTCAACCGGCAGTGATTCTGGTTTTAAAGCGTCTCAGAAGACGGGGCAACGGCTTAAAGTCTCATCCGACAGACTGGGAAAATCCGGGAATCGAACCTGCGACCCCTGGTTTACAAGACATAGGTTTATCCCCTACACCACGGCGGCTCACTAGATGATGCTACTAACCAAATATCAAGGCTTTATGCCTTGTGGTTTAAGACAAGAAGATTTTTAAAAAGTTATCTCGAAAATCTATTTTTAGCCTGTGTGACCTAGATATGCAACGGACTTCAAACAATTTGAACAATTATTAAAGAGGGCTATATCAGGATCATTTCTGACAAGTTTGGTCAAAATCCAGCCAGTAGTTTAGGTGCAGATGTCCTTTGAAGCAATTGTTGACGATACACGACGATGCACGACGGACATCCAACGATCACAATAGCTCGCCATGAGCCAATGGCTCAGGTGAGCTAATAATTTCAAAAAAATTAAAATACGTTGTTTGTCCTTTAACCTTGATAAGACAAATGCGTCAACGACTGGTCGAGCAAGTGACTTTTCCGTTTTGCATTTTTAAACAATAAACAAGATTCTAGATGCTAAGCTGGCCCGAGATACTGATCCGTATCCCTTGGCTGGCCGGCTATAAATACAGATCCATCTGTATCCCTGGCCTAGTGGGCTAGAGGCACGGATCCGTACTCCTAGCCACTACATGCGCGGATCCAGAACGTTTTTTCAGAAGGGGTCCAACTCTGACAAACTTCTTCCCTGTTTAGTTGGTGAGGAGAGAGGTGATCCAAATACATTAAAAGCAGGCAATCATCGGCCCGCCAGCGAAACGCCATTTAAATGACGTTTCGCTCGCGGACCGATGATGGCCCAACATTGAATACTGGCTTGGTAGCTTGGATTTTCTAAAGGATCCGGACCAGGAACCCTAAAGCTTTACTATTTTCCAGGGGGAGGGGTCCGGACGCCTGTCCCCTCTGGGTTTGAGCATGCACTACATAAATGGTGATGGGGGGATTAAAAATCCAAAGGAGAAGTTTAAATTTGTTAATTTACTCACTGAAAATGCAAATACGAGATAGTTATCACCATACGAACGAGTCAGCATATTATTGGGGAGTCAGTGGCTCGGTGGTAGAGAGGCGGACATTGAGGGAACGGTCAGGGTATAGAATTTATCGCTGCCGTGTGTTGTTATCGTTCTGTGGCTTAACGTCCCAGTCAACAATTTTTCATTCATGTCGGGACGGAGCAACATATTCCTAGGTAAACAACATCCAGTACTTTCGAGGAGTAAATGTGCCAACACGACGATAAGTTTCGAAACCACCGAGTGTGTCATTGAGCAAGACACTTTGTTTGCTCTGCATTACACTGGTTAAACGCCAGAGAAGCGATGGCTTAATTCCAATATGAATTCCAAAATAATTGAGCCAAAACGTGAGATTTCCAACAATGCGGAATTTGCGACAAGCAAAATCTCAAATCAGCCTGCGCATAAGCATACGCGCAACCTAATCTGAACCTTTGCAAGTCGCTTAAATATTATATGACTGTTATGCTACTGACCGACCAGCATAGAAGTTTCTATGCTTAAAAAGGAGGCTGCACCGGCTGGTTTGAGTCTATTCATGTCAAAATGCCACGTTGTTGGTACTCACTATTATGCTTGTGAGATAAGGCCATTCCGGCGAATAGTCTAATGCAAAAAGGTAAGCAGGCAGGCAGGTAGGCAGGTAGGTAGGTAGGTAGGTAGGTAGGTAGGTAAAATAGAAACTTATTTTGGAATATTTGATGAACCGATAAAAATAATTCTTTTGAACTTCTCTTTTCATTTGAAATCTATGGTTCTCGAATGTATAAAATACTCTTTGTGTTTTGTCTGCTTACAATTTAACAGTGTGCCACTTAAACTGCCAACATTGTACGATCTCCACCCGAACCCAAAGCCCTGTACATAACATATCCTAACGTGCTTATCACGCAAAACACTCTTCTCGTATATGCGAATTATTGCAATTATGCATTTTCGGTTTTGACATGATTTTTTGTAACATGAAGAGAAAGTTTGAGAGTTAAGAAAAGATTGGTAATGGCAAGGTTGATTTTTTGTTTGTTTGATTTGATTCTTTTACGTCTCATCAACAATCTTTCAGTTATATCGGGACGGGTCTTCCTATGTTGAACCAGTACTAAGCTAGGATCAATGTGTCTTGCTCAAGGACGCTTGGCAGTGACACTTGAACCCGCACCCCCTCGGTCTCGAGTCAAGCACTCTACCACTGAGCCACTGCGCTCCCATGGCATGGTTGATATGCGATTATCTGGTTTTGGATTAATAAAATATGAGGTTCGTGTCATCTTCTCTGGGGATAAAACAATAACTGAGGACAATAAAGATAAAAACAGCATTAAAGTCGCACGTCGAATAAATTTAAGGTTCTAATTAATATTCGAGTTGGACAAAAATTGGTACGAGTTGCAGGGGCGTATCCAGGATTTCTAGGAAGGGGGTTCTTATGTATAAAAGTGTGAGGATTCGCCTTGCTGTTTTTATCTCATTTTTGTCAAATATACCATGAATGTGTGACCAAATGATTTCATTTTTCATAGGATATTTAAAAAATGGGCGGCGTGGAGGGGGTTTGAGGGATTCCCCTAGATACATTATCTATGAAGGTGTGAAAATTCTAAAAACTTGACATTTTATGACAGGATGTTCATGTATATTGTAACGGTATTTATTGCTATCATAAAATACTCTATCAAACAATCATGAAAAAGTTAATACAAGTTCGCAGATTTTTTTAACAGTTCTTACTTCTTCGAAATCATTCAGTTACAATGGCTGTATTTATGGGTTACTTATAATGGCTTGGAAACGGGTCAGTAGATGGAGAGTTTTATAATTACATGTATGATTTAATAATCGTATGAATTATTCAATATTTCTATTATTGACGAATCTTGTACTTTTTAAAAAAATTTCTGTTGCATGGGTATAGATTAAAGTTAATGTACCAGCTATTTTCTGACCGCAATTAAGCACCCCAATGCCTCATCCGATTTGGGTCAGCTGCGCTAGTTTATTTTCTGGTGCGTGTTTAAAATTTTCGGGGAGGGGGGAGGGTGTAAATAGAAATGAGTATTTAAGACATGAAAAACGTTCTTAACCCATATAAGCCTAGCGCCCATTTTGTGGGACATAGGCAAACAGTGCAGAACCAGATCAGGGTATCCACAGTTTATTAAGATGTTCTTGTAAGATTTGAATGAAATTGCAACTTACCACCCAACAACCCTTAAATTCGAAATGGATTCATCCAATTAATAAAGGTGGGAAACTCGGCATCACAGGTAGATAGATTACCTTATTTATGAAGGTGTTTAGACAATTTATGACAGGAAGTATATTTTATTAGGATGGCATGATGTTGATTGCTGTCAGAGTCAGAAATAGACAATCAAGGAATATACGTATAACTTAACAATATTATACCTTTTTAGTCAAAGAACATTTAAACAGTTCTCAGTCCTCAAAAAGTGCAAACAGATACAATGGATGTATTTAAAAAAGCAATTAGAATGGATGGGAAAGTGCAAACGGGTCAGTATAATATAGAGAGCTTTGTTATGGATTTATAATGGCATAAATATTTTACTATTGCATGAAACATAGATTTAAGTTAATGCGCCGGTTATTTTCGCACTGCCATCAATATGGGACCAGCTGCGGATCGAGTTTGGGTTGGTGACAGTCTAGTACATGCTAACAAATCTATAAGTAAGTAATCACTAATTTAACAAATAACAACAGAGGGTAAGGTGATGGGGAGAGGTCAACTTTACCCTCTTTTATTACATTTTACTAAGAAATTTCTATGAAAATTAAACAAAACACGACAGCCTTTAACCCTCTCTGGATCCGGTACTGAATAAATAAATAAATAAATAAATAAATAAATAAATAAATATGTGTATAAATTGATTTTCCATCGTTTTCTAGAAGTACACATCATTGAATTAAACGTGTATTTTGCCATTGTGCGGCTACACAGCATGCCTACAACCCGGATATAAGAGCTGCCTTCTGATTGGTTCGTTCAATATTGCATTCGTCCACCGCTACCAGTGTACCAGATGGGTCAAAAAGCACCGAAGTGGTCCACCACTCGGTGCACGCCTATTTTGATATACACGTCCACGCCTAAATATAGACGTGCAAGTCTATATATAGGGGTGGACGTCTATTTAAATATACACGTCGACGCCTAAATATAGACGTCCGCCCGCAAATTAGACGTCCACGTCTAAATAGACGTGTACGTCTATTTTACACGTCCACGCCTAAATATAGACGTGTACGCCTATTTTACACATCGACGCCTAAATAGACGTGCACCCGCAATATAGACGTGCACCCGCATATAGACGTCCACGTCTATTTAGACGTGGATGTCTAAATTGCGGGTGGACGTCTATATTTAGGCGTCGACGTGTATATAAAATTAGACGTCCACGCCTAAATATAGACGTGCACGTCTATATTTAGACGTGGACGTGTATATCAAAATAGGCGTACACCGAGTGGTCGACCACTTTGGTGCTTTTTGACCCTTTTGGTACACCATACAGGACCGTCTGACATGACTGGCAGATTTTCCTGCGGTCTGACAAGAGTTACCTAATCACAGGACCGACTGTCCTGTGAAACCTGAGCCCAAAAGTTACTGTTATGGCGGAATATATAAAAATACTCTTGTTTTAATCAACCAATCAAAAGCCATATTGGCAAACTGTGTTTAGCAGCAATCAAAATTTTGTTTACTGAGCTGTCATGGATATTTTGTGGTCATATTTATACATTATATTACATTCAAACTCAAAAACTTATATTTTTTTTCTTTTTTGTTGTTTGTTCTCATATGGTGTCGGTCTGGTGAAATCCTGGTTGGTCAGGCAGATTTTTCCAGTCCACCAGACCGGCTGTCCTGTAAAGTCTAGGAAACTTTCGTAAACTCTGGTGGGGAAAGACTTGGCCGGCCCATTCTTTCCCCCCTCCAAAATGTTGGGATCTTTCTATTTATCCTCTAGACTTTTGGATTATGATATTCTTTTGCTGTATCTGAACTCTCTTGACTTATACCAAGTAGAGAATCAAGTTTTCATGCCAACAAGTTTATTTGTAATTGTAGGGTGGGGAAAGACTGGGCCGGCCCATTCTTTCCCCACTCCTTAATCTTTCGATCTACTATTGATCCTTTCGTCTTTCGGTTTATGTTACTCTTTCACTCTATTTTAACATTTACGAAAGACCTATACCAAAGTGAGAATCAAGTTTTCAATCCAACAAGATTATTGGTACTTCTACATTGTTGGGTGGGGAAAGAGTGGGCCGGCCCATTCTTTCCCCCCCCCCTCCATAATGCTTGGATCTCTCAATTTATTGTTTAGTCTTTCGGTTTATGTTACTCTTTGACTGTATCTGAACAATTTTGAATGACCTATTCCAAAGAGAGATCAAGTTTTTAAACCAACAAGTTAATTGGTACTTCTACATTGTGGGGTGGGGAAAACTGGGCCGGCCCATTCTTTCCCCCCTCCAAAATGTTGGGATCTTTCTATTTATCCTCTAGACTTTTGGATTATGATATTCTTTTGCTGTATCTGAACTCTCTTGACTTATACCAAGCAGAGAATCAAGTTTTCAAACCCAACACGTTTATTTGTAATTGTAGGGTGGGGAAAGACTGGGCCGGCCCATTCTTTCCCCCCTCCTTAATCTTTCGATCTTCTATTGATCGTTTCGTCTTTTGGTTTATGTTACTCTTTCACTCTATTTTAACATTTATGAAAGACCTATACCAAAGTGAGAATCAAGTTTTCAATCCAACAAGATTATTGGTACTTCTACATTGTTGGGTGGGGAAAGAGTGGGCCGGCCAATTCTTTCCCCCCCCCTCCATAATGCTTGGATCTTTCAATTTATTGTTTAGTCTTTCGGTTTATGTTACTCTTTGACTGTATCTGAACAATTTTGAATGACCTATTCCAAAGAGAGATCAAGTTTTTAAACCAACAAGTTAATTGGTACTTCTACATCTAGGGGTGGGGAAAAACTGGGCCGGCCCATTCTTTCCCCCCTCCAAAATGTTGGGATCTTTCTATTTATCCTCTAGACTTTTGGATTATGATATTCTTTTGCTGTATCTGAACTCTCTTGACTTATACCAAGCAGAGAATCAAGTTTTCATGCCAACAAGTTTATTTGTAATTGAGGGTGGGGAAAGACTGGGCCGACCCATTCTTTCCCCCCTCCTTAATCTTTCGATCTTCTATTGATCGTTTCGTCTTTCGGTTTATGTTACTCTTTCACTCTATTTTAACATTTATGAAAGACCTATACCAAAGTGAGAATCAAGTTTTCAATCCAACAAGATTATTGGTACTTCTACATTGTTGGGTGGGGAAAGACTGGGCCGGCCCATTCTTCCCCCCCCCCCCCCCCCTCCATAATGCTTGGATCTTTCAATTTATTGTTTAATCTTTCGGTTTATGTTACTCTTTGACTGTATCTGAACAATTTTGAATGACCTATTCCAAAGAGAGATCAAGTTTTTAAACCAACAAGTTAATTGGTACTTCTACATTGTGGGGTGGGGAAAACTGGGCCGGCCCATTCTTTCCCCCCTCCAAAATGTTGGGATCTTTCTATTTATCCTCTAGACTTATGGATTATGTTATTCTTTTGCTGTATCTGAACTCTCTTGACTTATACCAAGCAGCGATCAAGTTTTCAAACCAACACGTTTATTTGTAATTGTAGGGTGGGGAAAGACTGGGCCGGCCCATTCTTTCCCCCCTCCTTAATCTTTCGATCTTTTATTGACCGTTTAGTCTTTCGGTTTATGTTACTCTTTCACTCTATTTCAACATTTATGAAAGACTTATACCAAAGTGAGAATCAAGTTTTCAATCCAACAAGATTATTGGTACTTCTACATTGTTGGGTGGGGAAAGAGTGGGCCGGCCCATTCTTTCCCCCCCCCCTCCATAATGCTTGGATCTTTCAATTTATTGTTTAGTCTTTCTGTTTATGTTACTCTTTGACTGTATCTGAACAATTTTGAATGACCTATTCCAAAGAGAGATCAAGTTTTTAAACCAACAAGTTAATTGGTACTTCTACATTGTGGGGTGGGGAAAAACTGGGCCGGCCCATTCTTTCCCCCCTCCAAAATGTTGGGATCTTTCTATTTATCCTCTAGACTTTTGGATTATGATATTCTTTTGCTGTATCTGAACTCTCTTGACTTATACCAAGTAGAGAATCAAGTTTTCATGCCAACAAGTTTATTTGTAATTGTAGGGTGGGGAAAGACTGGGCCGGCCCATTCTTTCCCCCCTCCTTAATCTTTCGATCTTCTATTGATCGTTTCGTCTTTTGGTTTATGTTACTCTTTCACTCTATTTTAACATTTATGAAAGACCTATACCAAAGTGAGAATCAAGTTTTCAATCCAACAAGATTATTGGAACTTCTACATTGTTGGGTGGGGAAAGACTGGGCCGGCCCATTCTTTCCCCCCCCCCCCTCCATAATGCTTGGATCTTTCAATTTATTGTTTAGTCTTTCGGTTTATGTTACTCTTTGACTGTATCTGAACAATTTTGAATGACCTATTCCACAGAGAGATCAAGTTTTTAAACCAACAAGTTAATTGGTACTTCTACATTGTGGGGTGGGGAAAAACTGGGCCGGCCCATTCTTTCCCCCCTCCAAAATGTTGGGATCTTTCTATTTATCCTCTAGACTTTTGGATTATGTTATTCTTTTGCTGTATCTGAACTCTCTTGACTTATACCAAGCAGAGAATCAAGTTTTCAAACCAACACGTTTATTTGTAATTGTAGGGTGGGGAAAAACTGGGCCGGCCTATTCTTTCCCCCCTCCTTAATCTTTCGATCTTCTATTGATCATTTCTTCTTTCGGTTTATGTTACTCTTTCACTCTATTTTAACATTTATGAAAGACCTATACCAAAGTGAGAATCAAGTTTTCAATCCAACAAGATTATTGGTACTTCTACATTGTTGGGTGGGGAAAGACTGGGTCGGCCCATTCTTTCCCCCCCCCCCCCCCCCCCCCCCCTCCATAATGCTTGGATCTTTCAATTTATTGTTTAGTCTTTCGGTTTATGTTACTCTTTGACTGTATCTGAACAATTTTGAATGACCTATTCCAAAGAGAGATCAAGTTTTTAAACCAACAAGTTAATTGGTACTTCTACATTGTGGGGTGGGGAAAAACTGGGCCGGCCCATTCTTTCCCCCCTCCAAAATGTTGGGATCTTTCTATCATCCTCTAGACTTTTGGATTATGTTATTCTTTTGCTGTATCTGAACTCTCTTGACTTATACCAAGAAGAGAATCAAGTTTTCAAACCAACACGTTTATTTGTAATTGTAGGGTGGGGAAAGACTGGGCCGACCCATTCTTTCCCCCCTCCTTAATCTTTTGATCTTCTATTGATCGTTTCGTCTTTCGGTTTATGTTACTCTTTCACTCTATTTCAACATTTATGAAAGACCTATACCAAAGTGAGAATCAAGTTTTCAATCCAACAAGATTATTGGTACTTCTACATTGTTGGGTGGGGAAAGAGTGGGCCGGCCAATTCTTTCCCCCCCCCCCCCCCCCCCTCCATAATGCTTGGATCTTTCAATTTATTGTTTAGTCTTTCGGTTTATGTTACTCTTTGACTGTATCTGAACAATTTTGAATGACCTATTCCAAAGAGAGATCAAGTTTTTAAACCAACAAGTTAATTGGTACTTCTACAATGTGGGATGGGGAAAAACTGGGCCGGCCCATTCTTTCCCCCCTCCAAAATGTTGGGATCTTTCTATTTATCCTCTAGACTTTTGGATTATGTTATTCTTTTGCTGTATCTGAACTCTCTTGACTTATACCAAGCAGAGAATCAAGTTTTCAAACCAACACGTTTATTTGTAATTGTAGGGTGGGGAAAGACTGGGCCGGCCCATTCTTTCCCCCCTCCTTAATCTTTCGATCTTCTATTGATCATTTCGTCTTTCGGTTTATGTTACTCTTTCTCTCTATTTTAACATTTATGAAAGAACTATACCAAAGTGAGAATCAAGTTTTCAATCCAACAAGATTATTGGTACTTCTACATTGTTGGGTGGGGAAAGACTGGGCCGGCCCATTCTTCCCCCCCCCCCCCTCCATAATGCTTGGATCTTTCAATTTATTGTTTAGTCTTTTGGTTAATGTTACTCTTTGACTGTATCTGAACAATTTTGAATGACCTATTCCAAAGAGAGATCAAGTTTTTAAACCAACAAGTTAATTGGTACTTCTACATTGTGGGGTGGGGAAAAACTGGGCCGGCCCAATTTTTCCCCCCTCCAAAATGTTGGGATCTTTCTATTTATCCTCTAGACTTTTGTATTATGTTATTCTTTTGCTGTATCTGATCTCTCTTGACTTATACCAAGCAGAGAATCAAGTTTTCATGCCAACAAGTTTATTTGTAATTGTAGGTTGGGGAAAGACTGGGCCGGCCCATTCTTTCCCCCCTCCTTAATCTTTCGATCTTCTATTGATCGTTTCCTCTTTCGGTTTATGTTACTCTTTCACTCGATTTTAAAATTTATGAAAGACCTATACCAAAGTGAGAATCAAGTTTTCAATCCAACAAGATAATTGGTACTTCTACATTGTTGGGTGGGGAAAGAGTGGGCCGGCCCATTCTTCCCCCCCCCCCTCCATAATGCTTGGATCTTTCAATTTATTGTTTAGTCTTTCGGTTTATGTTACTCTTTGACTGTATCTGAACAATTTTGAATGACCTATTCCAAAGAGAGATCAAGTTTTTAAACCAACAAGTTAATTGGTACTTCTACATTGTGGGGTGGGGAAAAACTGGGCTGGCCCATTCTTCCCCCCTCCAAAATGTTGGGATCTTTCTATTTATCCTCTAGACTTTTGGATTATGTTATTCTTTTGCTGTATCTGAACTCTCTTGACTTATACCAAGTAGAGAATCAAGTTTTCATGCCAACAAGTTTATTTGTAATTGTAGGGTGGGGAAAGACTGGGCCGGCCCATTCTTTCCCCCCTCCTTAATCTTTCGATCTTCTATTGATCGTTTCGTCTTTCGGTTTATGTTACTCTTTCACTCAATTTTAACATTTATGAAAGAACTATACCAAAGTGAGAATCATGTTTTCAATCCAACAAGATTATTGGTACTTCTACATTGTTGGGTGGGGAAAGAGTGGGCCGGCCCATTCTTTCCCCCCTCCAAAATCTTCAGATCTTTCTATTGATCAGTTACAATTGTAGTCTTTCGGTTTATGTTTCTCTCTCACTGTATCTTAACACTTATGAATGACAGATTCCAAAGAGAGAATCAAGTTTTCAAACCAAACATTTTATTTGTACTGCTACATTGTGGGGTGGGGAAAGACTGGGCCGGCCCATTCTTCTCCCCCCCCCTCACCCCTCCAAATGTTCTGATCTTTCTATTTATCTTTCAGTCTTTCAGTTAATGTTATTCTTTTAATGTATCTGAAGACTTATGTATGACTCATTCCAAAGAGATAATCAAATTTTCAAACCGAAAAGTTTATTTTTTATCTCCCTCCAAAGTGTTCCAACCTTTGTATTTTATCTTAGTGAATTGATTCTTCCAAATAGTGGGTTGGGGAAAGACTGGGTGGATTTTCCTTTAACCACTTCAAATAACCAGTTTGAATTAAGAACATACTCATTTTGTTTTTTGAATATGCTAACCATTTATAATCAAATCCTTCTACACCCTCTGCACTTTTGTGCTGTGGTGAGGGTGGTAGAGTTATAATACAGCTATTTCAGAATGATATTTTATTTGATTTAACTGCACAATGACAAATATATCATTTTCAAGCCTTTTCCGAAAAAATAACATGGGGGGGGGGGGAAAAACTGACTGGGTGGGGAAAAAACTGACTAGTCAAATCTTTCCCCGGGGGAAAAAACTGAACGGTCAGTTTTTTCCCCGGGGAAAGAATGGGCCGGCCCATTCTTTCCCCGGGGAAAAAACTGACTGGGGAAAAAACTGACCGTTACACCGGTACTGGTTATACTCCCCATGACTAGGTAAGGTATGTCAGCGCTTTTTCAAAAACTCAGTACATTATTATAATAAGATTAACAGTGGATTTTGGACATTATAAGAAATAGGTAGGTGTTTGAATTTTGAAAATCAGGGCAAAATTGTTAAAGCTATTGATTCTGTTAACTTACTCAATGTTGGTACGCTCGCAGCAGTCACGTTTCTGTATTATTGTGCATTGTAGCGCCCCCTATTTTCTATTAAATTATAACGAGTAATGACCTATTTCAGAAAATGAAAGTCGATTTCCAAGAATGGTTTGATTTCAATTTAATATAGCTTGCCAAAGAAAATGAGATACTTACTTGACAGAAATCCTTAACAATCACATACCCCACCCGTATAAATCTAATTTTCGGAAAGGAAGCTTTGTCATGTCCCAAAATGTCATAATCAGACCGAAAATGGACTTTTCCAACAAGGCGGACAATTGTTATTCTAATCATGTGCTCACGTGACAAGTTTCCCGCCAAAAGTAGGAAGCTAACACAAGAGTACATTGACCTCTGAACCGAGAGAGGATCAGCTTGTTTACGACAAGAAGCGATGGATTGGAAAGATCAGAATCAAATTACTTTTGCACAGTGATCAGTAAGATATTAGTGAAAGAAAATATTTTTTTTTTTATTTCATGGCTAACCTTGCTGCACGCTGAATAGCTTTACTATCACACGCTTATGTTCAAATAGGTTATCAGTCTATACACACAGTTGGTACCCATCGTTTTTAAGGCGCCACGTGAATATTATATAGAGACATTGGGTGTTTTGACCTTCTTTTTGAACATGTGCGCAATGGTTTATGATTAGAATTGTATAATGATGTCATTGTTTGCATATGCAAAACCATTTGGATTTTTTCTATGTATTTCCTGTTAGCGGAAGTGGGGGAGTTCCTTATCTGAAAATAGTCAATTTTCAATCCAGTGACATCCGTCGGAATACAGAACCAGGGTGAAAAATTTGCATACTAGGTTGAAGATTGACCTTTATTCGTTGACATTCATCAATATATTAAAAGAAAACCTATTACAAATGGTGAGAGAGGTCACCATAAAAATCAACCTGTGTGCATAAAAAAGGATCCCATCCATTGCCATTAAGAACTCGTCGGACACAGTTTGTACATATCCAACTAGGTAGTTCTCGATGGCAACAAATTGGTAAAAGGCGGCCCCAGTTAGAACGGTAATTGGTCATCTTTTTTAGCTCACCTGAGCCGAAGGCTCATGGGTGAGCTAATAGTATACCAGTCACTCCGTCGTCCGTCCGTCTGTCCGTCCGTCTGTCAACATTTTCAAACATCTTCTTCTCTGAAACCACTGGGCCAATTAAACTCAAATTTCATATGGAGACTCCTTAGGACACGGGAACAAAAGTTTGTTCAAATGGTCCTGGTCACATGACCAAGATGGCCGCCACGCCCATATATGGTAAAAACCCTTTAAAAATCTTCTTCTCCAGAACCAGAAGGCCGATGACCTTGGAACTTGGTATGTAGCATTGGGGATGTGGGGCCTACCAAGTTTGTTCAAATGATGATCCTAGGTTGACCTTGACCTACTTAACGTCAAGGTCAAATTTGCTTCCTAATGCATTTAAATGGGATTTTTTTTGAAAAGTTGATTTTTTGAATACTGTTGAAGCAAAAGTCATTATTCTCACTTGATATGTTTGACCTAATGAGACAATGGCTATAAATAAGTTCCAAAGGTCAAGGTTGACCTTTGACCTTTCAGCTAAGTCGCTCATATTGGAGTCCCATCTATATATTAAATCATAGTTTTCTCAGAAACCATTTGCCCAATTTAACTCAAATTTCATGTGAAGACTGCTTATGCTAAGTTAGCCAAAATTTATACAAAATATTTTTGTCACATGACCAAGATGGCGGCCATGCCCATATATGGTAAAAACCCTTTAAAAATCTTCTTCTCCAGAACCAGAAGACCTGTGACCTTGGGACTTGGTATGTAGCATTGGGGATGTGGGGCCTACAAAGTTTGTTCAAATGATGATCCTAGGTTGACCTTGACCTACTTTACGTCAAGGTCAAATTTGCTTCGTAATGCATTTAAATGGGATTTTTTTTTTAAAGTTGATTTTTTGAATACTGTTGAAGCCAAAGTCATTATTCTCACTTGATATGTTAAACCTATTGAGACAATGGCTATAAATAAGTTTCAAAGGTCAAGGTTGACCTTTTACTTTTCAGCCAAGGTCGCTCATATTGGAGTCCCATCAACACATTAAAACATAGTTTCCTCAGAAGCCATGAGGCCAATTGAACTCAAATTTCATATGAAGACTCCTCATATTGGGTTAGCCAAAATTTATACCAATTGCACTAGTCACATGGCCAAGATGGCCACCATGCCCATATATGGTAAAAACCATTTAAATATCTTCTTCTCTGGAACCAAAAGGCCAATGGCCTTGGGACTTGGTATGTAGCATTGCGTATGTAGGCTCTTATCCAATTTGAACAAATGATGAATCTAGGTTGACCTTGACCTACTTTATAGCAATGTCAAATTTGATTCCTAATGCATTTATTTGGGAAAAATCTTGAAATGTTCATTTTTCTATAACTGTTTAGGCCGAAGTCATAATACTTGCAAGAAATTTTAACCTAATGAGACATTGGTTTTATATAAGTACCAAATGTCAAGCTGACCTGTGACCTTTTTTTCCAAGGCCACACATTTGGACTGCCACATACCTATCTAAACATCTTTTCCTCAGAAATCACTGGGCTGTTTGATGGAGTATTCATTGTATTGTTTAGGTCACTTGACCAAAATGGCTGCAACCCCAATATGTGGTAAACAAAGTTTGTTTCATTATAAGCTGTAGTTGACCTTGACCTATTTTAACATTATTAAGGAGATCAGGTGAGCGCCTCAGGACCTTCAGGTCCTCTAGTTTGCAAATATCTACATGTAACAAATGTATGGTGAGATGGTATCGGATTCTTTTAATCTCAACAGACCAGGTATGATCATTTTTAGGCCAATTATGATAATAAGGAAGGTAAAAGAAAACATTATATAAGTCTGATTTTGGTATTTAATGTTGTTAAAACATCTGTGTATTCAGAAAACGGAATGTAAATGGGTCATTGTCGGTACATTAAATACCAAAACAAATTCGTGCGTGACTTTAGTACCCACAGAAAAAGCATGCTCTTCAGCTCAGAAGACAAAAATGACGCCATGTTTTGAAAACAAATAGTGTAAACATTCTGTGTGGACAGGAGTATTTTATCTTTTTAGAACTAATCAGGTATGCATCAGCAGCAAACTAAATAGCAAAATATAGATAAACCTATAAACATACAAAATGGAGTAGTGTTAAAGGAAGACACTGTTTGGAAATGTGTTTTCAACTTGGTTTACGTCCACAATAACAGTAAGGGAAAAGATAGAGGCTTAAAAAATCAGGGCTATATGATAACATAAAATAAAAATCCATCATATCGCCCTGAATTCAGTGCTAGACTCCTCGTCTAATCTGTGTAGTGACAGTACCATTCCTAACAGCCTCGCTGTTGGGTTAACTCTTGAGCGACATGGTTACAGTGGGTCATCTGTCACGTAGGAGTTCTGGGTTCAAATCCTGGCAGACCAAAAGATTTTCCCCTTGGAATTACTTTACTGGTGACAGTGGTAATTCGGTAGGGCCTGAGTCGGCCTCTGGGAGCGGTAGCGGGCTATACACAGTTGTGGTTGATGCCAGGCTCTCGGGAAATATAGGGGGGAAGAGTGTAGTGACAGTGCCATTCCTAACAGCCTCGCTGTTGGGTTAACTCTTTAGCGACATGGTTAGAGTGGTCGACTGTCACACAGGAGTCCTGGGTTGAATTCTGGCAGACCCAAAGATTTCCCCTTGGAATTACTTTACTGGTGACAGCGGTAATTTGGTAGCACCTGAGTCGGCCTCTGGGAGTGGTAGCGGGCTATACCAAGTTGTGGTTGATGCCCAGTTCTCAGGAAATAAAAGGGGGAAGAGTGTATCCTAACAGCCTCGCTGTAGGGTTAACTCTTTAGCAATATGGTTAGAGTGGTCGACTGTCACACAGGAAACCTGGGTTCAAATCCTGGCGGATCCAAAGATTTTCCCCTTGGAATTACTTCATCTGGGCATGTTCAAAAATAATGAAGCTTTTCACTTTATGACCTCCTATGCACAGGTTTGCCTAGATTTTAAGGACAAAACATAGCTAAAATATGTGTTATGGTCCCTGTGTTCATCATGCAAAATATTATTAAAATCAAACAAGTAATACAAAATTTATGCCAGTAAAACTAGCTGAAAAACTAATAGTAGGGTGACTTTCAAGGCTCAGTTGAAGGTGGGGTGGTGACCAAAGTACTACATTGAATGTTATATACCAAAATGTTTGTCATACCCTGAAGTTTATGAATCTGCCAGGATACAGTGGCCATTGTTGGTGCGAGCTGAGAAATCCAAGATGGCGTCCAAGATGGCCGCCAGAAATGAATGCAAGGGGTTGTGGTATATGAATGGTTGTACTGATTTGATGTATATTATTTCAGCAAATTAATGATATTTATTTTTCTAGTGTATGTTTGAACATTTTAATGATACATTTAAATATGGTGTCAATTTCAAGGTCAAGGTCAAATTCAAGGTCAAATACGAAAAATAGCGAAAAAAGGGCTATATTCATAATTATCTTTTGCTTTTGTACCAAAGTTTACTTAAATGGGAAAAATCTTATATAACAAAGTAAACCAGAATGTATATGCTTTAAATAAATTAAATAAAAATTAAACTCTGTTGCATTTCCATGGAGATTTTCAAGAAGGCATCTTGAGACCCCTTATCAAAATAATTGAAAAATAGATCTACCATTTTAAAAAAAAACAAGATTTTTTTTTCATTTTCATTTCAAATGTAGCCATTTTAGTATTACTTGCTAAATTATTTTAGCAGCATATTTCTGACACCACGAAGTTTATACAACTAACAAGAAATGATGGTTTTTATTGTTACCTGGAAAATCCAAGATGGCATCCGAAATGGATGAAAAAGTCGACCCATGTAGAAAAATGAAAATGATCCTGAAGAATCTAAATATGATCAAATATGTGACTGTAGAAAACAAAAAGGATAAATAAAATAACTGTATCAAATATATTTCAGCATTTAAGTCCTGTAAATTGAGCCTCAAATTCTATGGTTTATGTCAAACATTATGTCATACAAGACATCTTTTGGCACTTAGCTAAAGTGGGACGTTGTCTACATGTACATGAGGTCCATGTTTCTTTCTTCCTTTGCATGCTGCTTTCTGTCAAGTTCAACGATGACTATAAAGACAGGTTTAAGCCAGTGCTAGGGGGCGTGAGAATTGTTGCACTTTCCATTAATTCTCATAACAGACTCAATAAAACTGAGTCTGCTGTTGTTGTTTTTTTAATTGTAGGTTCTTTCTATTTCTGAAGTATCCGTTTTTCCAGATTATTTAGAGGTCGCAACAGCTGTCTTTGTGACGTGTGGAGTTGGTAAAACTTCTTCCCGTACATTGATATTATAAGTGTTGATATTTTTTAATATTTTGATCCTTCAAGAATGTTGAGTTCTGACAGAAAGCAGAATACCGCTTAAGCCAGTGCTAGGGGGCGTGATAATTGTTGCACTTTCCATTAATTTCATGAATAGACTCAATAAAACTGAATCTGCTGGGTTTTTTTTAAATGTAGGTTCTCTCTATTTCTGAACGATCCGTTTTTCCAGATTAATCTGGTATGGCACATAAATGACCAGGGAAACAATCCTCTTAGCTTGTCAGTTAGGTTTGTCGTTTTCCCTTAAAGTGCCGTATTTGTTGAGTTGTTGTCACTCTAGCATGTCTCTCTGTAAGACCAGTGCTTTCGCAAGGTTGGTCATGAACCCCTTTGGAAGAACCATGCTCCTTGTAAACCAAGTTATGACCCCTCTGTGAGGTAGTACATGGCCATCCTATGCGTGTTGGACCCAGATCCCATGTGAGGTTGGGCGTAGTCCTGGAGACCTATGTGCCCTTAGTAAAGCTGGTCTCACCCCATTTGAGACAGGTCCTGTCTAACACGTATGTGACCAGTCATTTGCGTATGCGCCAATCGAAACAAAAGTCGTCTGCCTGTCTCGTCTGCTGAAATGTTTAAGCAGCCTCTATGACAAAAAGTGTGGACCCAGATCAGACTGCTCCTTTAAGTCTGATCTGGGTCTACACTGTTTGCTTCTATGCTTATATTCGTCAGTAATGTTAGGCAATTATTTGCAGCAGACGACTTCAGCAGACGTCATTTTTCAGATGCATTTTTCTTGGCGCTTTAAGGGTTAAAATACGGTGTGCTGAATTCCACATGAAATGTTTTGTGACCATCCTCTTTGGGGTCATGTCAGTGAACTTTTGAGGTGGATGATGATCTCCCTGTGAGATGTGTTGTAGTCCACCTGTGAGGACAGCTGTTCATTTTGTGAGATATGTTGTGGCCATCTTCTTGGAGCAGGTTATTGTATGGATTGTGCTCGTGCTCCACCCCCACCCCTGTGAGTTGAGTCGTGATTTTTTGCTAGGTAAGAGACTTAGAGAGAAAGCAAAGGTCAATGATCGATACAATTAAGTTCCTGACACCTGACTTAGGACACCATATGGGAAGGTGACAAAAGCACAATGAAACGTCACATACAAGAGAGCCAAGCCCTTTCCTAACAGGTGACCACAAGGCTGCTAGAAACAGACATCACAGAAGGAAAAGACAAATACAAAAATATATCCATAAAAGAAGCACCGCCTTGAAATGGTCAGGGAATGAAATTACTGGAGGGCTTAAACTAGGTTTATGCAAAGCGACTCGTGCACCCCTGTTAGTGGAACATGCTCATCCGTGAAGTTGGTCAAAGGAGGTTCCCCATGAACCAGGTCTCAGTCGCTTGTGAAGCAGGTCATTGTCCCCATGAGGCTGGTATAGGGTCCTATGGAAATCCTATGAGGTTGGCTGTAGACATCCCATGAGGCCTAAAGTGGTCCTAGTTTAGGCAGACTGTGCCTCTTCCCTGATGGGTGGGTGGAGTTTCACTAATAAGTGTTCCCTCCTAGTTTGGTTGATTACGTCCCAATGTTAGTTGTGACCCAAGGTAAGTGGGTGATGGACCTCTGCGAGAAGAGTAGATGCCCCCTATGTAAAGATGGTCATGCATTTGTGACAAAGATCATAGCTTTATGATGTCGGTCATCTCCCTAGTGAGGCCAATCATAACTCCATGTGAGGCAGGTTCGTGTCCCATGTAAGATGCATAGTGGTTATCCTCTTGAAGTGGGTCATGGTTTCCATTGTGAGATGAATGTGTAACCAATCATGTGACTGCTAAGTGCTTTAGCAGTGCAATAGATGCACATCCTAAACTGATTATACTGAACAAATATCTGTATTTATCTAGGTCATAGAACTGAGTCATTGATGGCAGTGCTTGTACTAACTGTCAAAATCAGGAAGTCATGCAGCATCCATGGTTTATCATCTGGAAGTCAAGCTAAATCATAAATTTGGTTTCCTTCGAAATTGTAAGTCACTGACTTCCTAGCATCCAGTTTTGGAAGTCACATCAATATATATATACATCAATATATTCACAACAGCAACCCATGTACCCGTTGATATATAGTTATCAGCAATATTTAGTCATCTTTGATTAAAGTGTAAATGAAAACTCGTTATTCATATATGACTAATTGCATGCATCAAAACATTATAAAATGCATACCATACTCATTCAAGACTTTAAGAAGACGAAGCGTTTTACAGAAGGTCAAATTCAATGGAACAAGGGAGTTGTTCATTGTTTCATAGCATTCACGTGTGATTGGTTTGACTTACTTGCCTTGATTATGACCTTATGTTACGGTTATGTGATGAACCATTTGATTTTGTAATAATGTTTGAGACAGACAATTGATACTTACATGATTTAAGGGCGATGTATGGGCAAACCAGCCTTTGACTGATTTCATTTTATTTTCTTAAAATAATTATGAGCGTAAAATGATATACATGATTGTGTCCATGGCTAAAGGTTGTTCTTCTTCTTCATGCTTAATGACCCACTGCCATTTGGCTTGCTGGTTTTGTCACACATATGACAGAATTTTGACATTTACCTAAGAATTTGAGGCTTAATTTACAGAATTCAAATGCTGTACTTCATTAAAGACAATTATTTTAAACTTTTAGTTTCCTACAGTCACATATTCAGATTTAACAGCTTCATTTACAACTTTCTACCTAGGTCTACATTTTCATAAATTTTGGATGCCATTTTGGATTTCCCAGGTAACAATATTTACTACAACTTAATAGTCACACTGCAGACCAACCCATGACACTTTGAGGAAAATCACGGAACACTTACAGTAACAAGAAATCAGCACGACAATTGAAGTTAAGCAACTAGCTTTCTTTTCCTAATCAAGATAATTGCAGAACTAGAAAGGACACTAGTGCATAACAAAGCAAAGACTAAACACAGAATCCACGCAAACATTGGAAGCAACAAAAGTAAATAAACAACAGAACAAACACCTTAAAACGGACAGCAATCTAAGACACTGAGTGGCTTAAATGCATTTAACTTGCGTCAACTCTTCGCCCTTTTATTCTGTTGTTATTAAAACACAACATTTGTTAGCTTCCTAACTTATGCAATGCATTATCACAGAGAAACAATGTAATCAAATTAACACACAATGACAGAATATAGAAACTGGCTCACTACTCACAGATAGTCAGAACTAAAGAAAATCTGAGCCAAGGTGGTCCCAGCCAAAGACAACCATCAGGAATGAAAGCTCTGTCACTGTCTCTGAGGCCTAACCAACCATCATGCAATTAAAAAGAAAAGGAATTAATAACTATAAACCGTGATTGAAATTTACAACCAGGTATGCAGACTTTCGCATGATATCCATCCCACTTAAGTATAACAATTGATTGTCTTTTTAAATGGGTCACCCAACAATTCTTTTGAATTTATAACTAAATCACCATAAAGTACCAGCTCCAATATGCCCTGTTGCAGAATTGGTGTTATTAGAAATATGCTGACATATGATTCAGCAAGTAAATATTTAATGACCACATTTAAAATAAAATTGAAAAAAAAAATTGTTGACAAATAGTTTTTTCTAATTATTTTGGCAAACGCATGGTCTCCATACGTACTCTTAAAATCTCAGTTATAAACAAATTGCAATTTTATGTGTTTTTCAAATGTCTTGTATGTAATAATTGCTTGAATGCCTAAAGGACCCTTTTCTCAGATCCGCTCTCATTTATTTTGAATCCATTTTGGACGCCATCTTGGATTTTCCAGGTAACAACATAAAATACCACCATTTCTTGGTAGTTTTATAAATTCTATGGTATTAGAAATATGCTGATATATAATTCAGTATGTAATACTATAGTGGCCACATTTTAAATGAAAAAAAACAACTGTCAATTTGTTAAAAAAAGTATTTTTCAATTATTTTGATAAGAAGTCTGAAGAAGCCATGTTGAAAATCTCCATGGAAATTCAAAAGAGTTTATTTTTCATTTAAAATGATCCAATTCTATACATTGTTGTTTACTTTGCTATGTTCCCATTAAGTGAACTTTGTTACAAAACCAAAAAGAAATGTCCAATTAGCCTTTTTCACTATTTTTTGTATTTTACCTTAAATTTGACCTTGGCCTTGAAATTGTAACCATATTGAAATGTATCACGAAAAAGTTCAAACATACACTACAAAAAATCAATAATTTGGTGAATCAAGATAAGTAATACTATAATGACTACATTTAGTAAAATCGATTAAAATCGAAAAAAATCACTTTAAAAAATTTGTAGATCTGTTTTTCTATTATTTTGATAAGAGGTCTCAAGACGCCATCTTGAAAATCTCCATGGAAATGCAACAACATTTAATTGTCATTTAATTTATTTAAAGCCTATACATTCTAGTTTACTTTGCTATAAAAGATTTCTTCCCATTTAAGTAAACTTTGATAGAATAGCAAAAGATACTTATGAAATTAGCCCTTTTTTCACTATTTTTCGTATTTGACCTAGAATTTGACCTTGACCTTGAAATTGAAACCATATTTAAATGTATCATTAAAATGTTCAAACATACACTAGAAAAATAAATATCATAAATTTGATGATTTATGAAACATAAAATCAGTACAACCATTCATATACCACAACCCCTTGCATTTATTTCTGGCGGCCATCTTGGACGCCATCTTGGATTTTTCAGCCCGCACCAACAATGGACACTGTATCCCGGCAGATTCATAAACTTTAGGGTATGACGAACATTTTGGTATTTACAACATTCAATGTAGTACTTTGGTCACCACCTACTCTATGAAATAGGCCACTTTTTTGGCCATAGTCACTCCACTATCACGAAGTGTTACACTCCTTAGTGATTTTTGTTGTAATGCCTTTTGAGAGCTTTTTTTTCAAACCAGCAACATTTCACTTTTAATTGACTCTGACCATTCATTTCCAAGATTTAGAACAGTTCTTTTGATGCATTTCTTTGAATCTTGATTAGCATTTGGGGTAAATCACTTAGAATCTTAATATAAAGGGACCATTTCGATTAGTTCATGATGGGAGTATCAATATCAGAAACTGGTATGCAACCATACTTTTTTATTCCCTTTGGCAGCTAGTTAAATGGTATTTAATGTATGTTACATGCAGAAAAGTGTTCAATTGCTAAAATAATTAGAGCACAAAATATTATTTGCAATCAGTTTAAGCATTTAGAGAAAGAACATTCAACATATCTTAACACACTAATTCAAGATCTTGGGGAGACAATTTTTGTATGCGCTGTAACAGTGATTAGGAGATTCTTCTATAGTAGAAAGGAAATTGTGTTCTTTAATGTTAAAGCTAGAATTTATAGGTTTTTGAAGACCTAAGCGTTTGTACAAAATGTTACACTCCTTAGTATTAGATCAGACATTTCTTTACAAAAAGGCCAATAATCTGCAATAAAATCATGTTAACACTATGCCAGAGAAGTCACTTCTTTGTATGCAATGCTATATATATATATGTCACAGCCCTGTTAAGTTCCAAATTCTGACTCATAAACAAATCAAACTAAGGAGTGTAACACATTTTCTTTTTTTTTGCTAATTTTTGTACATTAAGATAACCATTACATCCATGCTTACATATCACATATTGATTTGTAGCTTAGTTTTTTTTACCATGTATCATCATTTCAACGCAAATTTTATTGAGATTCAGTCACTTTTTTTTTTAAAATATGAACATTTTGAGAGCTCTTCTATTAAAATAATGAGGCAAAATGACAGAAAAATAAGAATTTTTTGTTCAATTAGGCAATTCAATCTGGTAAAAATCACTCATTAACATGCTGTTAAGTGCTTGTCATCAAATAATGGGAATTTCAAGACATTTCATCAAGATTTTCTATAAAAACAACCTACACAGAATAGAGCCATAATTAACAATTTTGGCAAAGAAAACCTAAAAGAAAATGTTCAGAAAATTTATTTTTTTGCTGCTATTTTCTAAACTTTAACAATTTTGAAAGCTTTAAGTACCCCACATTTGTTTGGAGTAACAATTTGACCTATGACAACAGTTTCATTTTTGACCCCCAATGTCACACTTTGGCTTCATTATTTTTGAACATGCCCATCTGCAAGAAAATCCATTCATATACAGTGCACCTAAATGCTGTTACTGGAAGCTATCTGTAGTAAGGCTTGTATAGTTTTATATCCACAACCTTGACTTAACGACTCTGTCTGACATAATTTTTTATTTATATTCTACGGTGACACATCAGTTATTCGGTTAAATTTACTTAAATTGCTCGTACATGACAACTCCACTTACATTTCTTAGATGGAGCGTTTCATATTAATAAATTTGGCTTTATGGTTGCCCATAGTGTGTAGATGCCTATAAAGGTTTTGGATAGATCCAATATGACTAGGGTCAAATGTACTTAAAAGTCTGTTCGTTTGGCTGGCTGGAGCTCTTAATATCTGAGTGATGGCATCAAAACTTTGAGGGAGGGTGTTCATATTTAGCACAATATTTGCCTATGGTGTGTAGATGAGATCAAAAATATCAAAATGACCTTGGAATCAGAGGTCAAGGTTAAAAATGCATAAAAATATATCAGTCTGTTTCACTTTGTGTCCTAAACTAGGACTCATGATTTATACGTCAGATGGAGATTGGTCTATAATGGAGACTCAAAGTGTTAAAATGGTAAGTAAGTCATCATAAAGTTTTTACCCACTTTCACAGTTTTTTAAAATATAAGATTCAACAGTCATGTGACCTTCTTCCTCTGCATTTGTCGTCTAGCATAATACCCTAGTTAAACAGTAAAGACCCAGATCAGACCGAGTCAAAGGTGTAGTTTTAAAATTGCATAGTTAGTTAGTTACACAGGTGTGAAATGAAAATCGTTTACTTTCAAGGAAATTACCTACATAACATGTAAAGTGGAAATAGTGTTTTTCCATATCATAAGGGACTGCTTTTAAAGGAAAGAATTCGCTGGAGAGAATTCTTTCCCTAACAGAAGTACCCATTTTTAAAAGGAAAGCAGTGGTTGAGAACCATTACTCATTCCAGCAGTCTCCCTTTAATTTGCATAATTTGCATAACTATTTCAGCATTCTGGCTTCACCCATGGTTGTAGATTTTTGTGTTATTTCAGCCCTACAAGAAGAATCATGGCTCAATGCAATGCCAATTATTTGACTCCTGAACAGCAGGAGGAGTTACGACAGATTGCCAATGCCATAGTCGCTCCTGGGAAGGGCATCCTTGCCGCTGATGAGTCTACAGGTATAGTATTTAAATTTTAGGCCTTTAAAAAGGTTGTATGTTTCAGGTTACCCTATCCTCTGCTTAGTACTGGTTCAACCAAGGAAGACAAGAAATCGTCCTGATGTGGCTGAAAAATTGTTGATTTGGATGTCTTCTGAATTTTTTAAGCAATTTCGGGGGATTTCCCTGTTAGTGTTCTGCTATATGTTTCCCCATTATCGGATATTTCCATGAGAAAACTTTACAAAATTAAAAACATTTTCCAATCTACTGCCCCTGCCGGAGGCGGCTTTATTAAGATTGCAGGTACATTTTGTAACCTGAAACACATATTTTTTAGACCTAGCATTTTTACTAGCTGTTTAACATGATTGTACTTTTTTATGGCCTTAAGTATTCTGACACAATAACTGATTACCATACTGAAGGTAAAATCTAACAGCTTGCAAAATCAATAATGAAAGAAATGCAATTACATTTGTACCAATAGCTAATATTTTTTTAAATCAAAGAAATAACTAATCAGTAGATGGAATTGCCATAGGTCCAGATAAGAGACTGTTTGCAAATAAATTGTTTAGGCCAGCAGGTTTGGCATAAAACCCAGGTTTTATCATAAAGCCCAACCCGGCGGGTTTTATGGGTTTTATGAGGGTGGGTTTTATGGGTTTTATAAATCTTATCATTAAAATAATCATAACTCCCATAACCAGCTGTTACCTTTACCTAACAGTTTTGCTGGTCTAAAGAGAAACAGCCTGATGAGGATTAAAGCTGTATGCATTTCTGTCTGCATCTTTTGATAGCATTACTTTGGGGTCAAATTTTTGGATGATTACAAAATTTAGATAATAGTAGTATTGTTTTGATTGTGATTCATACCTTTGGGGCTGTAATTGAGCAATTATCCTTGGCTATTGAAATAATGGTCAAATACAGTCATGCTGGTGTTAGTAACAAAAGTGTGAATATATTTTAGTGCAGTTGTATTGAGAAATGGGAACTTATTCACACTCTGGAATACAATTATACATACATGCATAAAGTTTATTCAGGCTTAGGCATATAACAGCTCATCACCAATCAAAGTTAGCTTTAAAATTTTCATTTACTGCCAATATGGTCAAGCAATAAGACTCAGAGTGGATTCGTTTATATAATTGAAGCCCAAGATATTTTTCAGGGAAAAGGTGACATTGGTAGACTGGCATAAGTATGATAATAGAATGGATGATAATAATCAGATATAGTTGAAAACTGACTTGTCTGTTTTTTGTAAATATATGTAATATATATATGTCAATGTTGAATCATTGTTAATACTCATATTTTGATGACTTTCTCACTATTACCATTTAAACTGATTAAAATATGGCTATATAGATTCATTTCTACATGTATATATCTACCATGAGACTGAAAACCGAGAATTTAAAAGCCCAAATTCATAAAACCCACATATTGCCCAAAGTGGGTAATATGACCTTATTGCCCAACCCGGGTAAACCCGGGTTTTATGGGGTGGGTTTACCCGGGCTGGTAATATCGTGCCAACCCTGTAGGCCAGTCCCCGCTGACAAAATGCAGCTTTTTATACTACACGTTACATACACCCGAGGCTTGATTCTCGAATTTGGCCGAGATTTTCTGATTGTGTGGGGAGTAGTTGAAATATCTCTAATGATATCACCCCAAAATTTTCACTGATGCATTGATTTTTTGTCGCTTTAGGTTCTGTGGGTAAAAGGTTTAGTCCAATTGGTGTTGAAAACATAGAAGAAAATCGTCGAAGGTACAGAGAACTGCTTTTCTCCTCCGATGACTGTGCAGCACAGAACATCAGCGGTGTAATCATGTTTCACGAGACTTTCTATCAGAAAACAAAGGACGGTGTCCCGTTTCCCAAGCTTCTGCAGAGCAAGGGCATCATCCCAGGCATCAAAGTTGACAAGGGAGTGGTTCCATTGGCTGGCACTGAAGATGAATGCACTACACAAGGTATATAATCCTACCTAGCAGGACCGGGCCGCGTAGCGCAGTCGGTAATGTGTCTGGCTACAGATGCGTGTCCAGGGGTTGCAAGTTCGACCCCGGCCCGGTCCCATACTTTCGTGGAGATTGATCATGAAATAATTTCTACAGTCATTCTCTTCCTTTCGGCTGAATCATTCAAGAAGAGAAGTACTGGTTAACCGCTTGTTCAAGCTTGCCCAGGAAAAAGTGTGGTTAGATGAACTGACCGTCCTGCCATGACCATAGCTGTTGACTTGGGACGTTAAGCAACAAAACAAAACAAAACCCAGCTAGCTAGCAGGTGTTGATCCAGGTTCGCTTTGTGGATTTTTCTCATTTTTCTTAAATATCCCATGAAAATGAAATAATTTGGTCTCACTGAGACCAAATAATAACTTTTTCATAGGATATTTAAAAATGGGGGTCGGGGAGGAGGGTTCACTCTAACCCCCTGAACCCCTTCTGGATCCGCCACTGCCTAGCACAGATTTTGTATTTATTATAGGTCCAGATAAACACAATTTTGTGCTTAAAATCACCATTATTTCTTTTTATCAATTAGCTTTTTAGGATAATTATTAACTTTGTTTTGGGTGCCCAAAATATGGAGTGCAGTGGCTCAGTGGTAGAGTGCTTGACCGTGAGGCCGTGGGTTCAAGCCTCACTGGCATCACTTCGTTATGTCCTTGAGCAAGACACATTAATCCTAGCTTAGTACTGGTTCAACCCAGGAAGACCCGTCCCTACGTAACTGAAAGATTGTTGATGGGACGTTAAGAATCAAATAAAAAATGTGACCAAAATGACTGTCTCAATGAGGTGGTACTTTTCAGCACTCATAACAAATGTTTTAGCTGATGGGTAAGAAAATATTTGCAATTTTGCACTCAAAATTTTCTGGACCTATAAGTGTTATATTGCTGGCATATTGCCACATACTGTTGTATACAAGACAGGTATTTGCTGTCAGTTGGAAACATATCAAACAAGCTGCAGCAGTTGAATAGTAATCACAATGTTGAAGATAAGTACACATGAAAAATGCATGCAGAGTTCCTGAATTTGGGATTTTGAGGCTTTTCCCATTGGTATCCTGGATCAGATTTGGTACTTGATTGTAGAGATTCCTGATCTTTGCCCTCCTTTTTACTTTACTTTCCATAGAAAGTAGGGATAAATGAGTTGGTTACTGAGATTTATGGCAATTATGGAAAGCGTTGCAGTGGAGCTATAGTCAGATTCTCTACAATTCTAGGTACATGTAATTAAATCGTTTGAATGTATCAGAAAATAAGGTGCATGTTAGATATCCATAAAATATGATATATAGATGAAGGACTTTAGTTAAGAGTGCGTACCAAAAAAAAATTCTTAGTTCTCAACCAAAACATACGTTGTGGGTACTCAAAAGAACCGTCTCAATGAGACGGTTCTTTTGAGCACCCCAAGCATATGTTAAAACTGATTGGTAAGAAAATTTTACGCTCAGAACTTTTGTTTACCTAAACCTATGTAGATGTCATATGAAACACTATACAATAACCTTTAATTGCTTATCAGGGTAGCCCTTTCAAGTTTGCCTGCTACGAAAAAAAATACATCTGAAAATATTGTAGACTGCTGAAGTTGTCTGCTGCATGTAAATATGTACGCCAATGACTAATTTAAGGCATACAGGCAAACAATTTCCACCCTTTTCACACTTTTTCTAGAGGAACCCTGTTCTTAGTGGAACACTCTGAAATGGACCAGCAGGCGCTATTTAGTCACGATTAGCAGTCGCAATTTGACTCAAAAAGTAAAATCTTTGCCCACTATTATCATCTGCTGGTGCCCTTTGCAAACAGTTTGGACACAGATCAGGACAGACAGAATGTCTGGCCTGATCTGGATCGCCTGATCTGGATCCTAACTGTTCGATACTCTAATGGTATTGCTAAAAGAATTTTTTGAAAAAGTTGATTATGAAAAAAATAAGCAGATGACAAAAAAATCATGCAAATCTACCAAGTAGGCAAAGAGTTAGCAGTCATTCCTCGAGTGCAGTCAATGATGCTTCTGACTGCAGATCTAGGGGTCATGAGTTGGATCCCGGCCCTGTCCCCTATTGATTCAGGGCCGTCGCCGCGATCTTGAAAGTGGTCCGGCGGAAAGGAGTGGCCAAGGCACGGCTGGGGGGCGAGCACGAGAGGGGGGCTTGCCCCCTTCTCGTTGGGGGGGTTTGGGGGACCTCCCCCAAGAAAAATTTTGAGATTTTAATGGCTTTTATGTGCATTTTAATGCTTTTTCTAATGCGTTTGGGCCAAGATTTCAGTCGCTTTGGTCACGAATTTTCCAGTTAAAAAGGAACAAGAATAAACTGAAAACTCAAGAAAATCTTTTTAAAACTATTTCGACCCCTCTGTGGGTCTCATCAGGCGGTGGTACCATGTTTAATGTCTGCATTAATGCAAAGATTATACCTGATACAGATATCCCCGCTATAGTTGTTTTTTTTGTTTTGTTGTTTTTTATCTTTTTTATCATATTTTTTCTCTTTTTTTATATTTTTGTCCCCCGCCTTTTCGAAGAAAAGCGGAGGGACATAGTTTTCGGCATTCCGTCCTTCCGTCCTTCCGTCCTTCCGTCCGTCCTTCCGTCCTTCCGTCCTTCCGTCCCCCTAATATAGTAGGTACCTTGTGTGCGCAACTCCTCCTACAGTTTTATGCCGATTCTTTCGAAACTTTACAGATGTTTTAGTCATGGTCTGAAGATATGCATGTGGTTTGGATATTATCCTGAGATTATTTTTTGTCACTTTTTTCGCAATTTGAACTTAGTCATTTTTAGGCGTTTTTACTATCAAAGTAAAAAGATAGTGGGTACCTTGTGTGCGCAACTCCTCCTACAGTTTTATATGGATTCTTTTGAAACTTCACAGGTGTTTTGTACATGGTCTGAAGATATGCATGTGGTTTGGATATATTCCTCAGATTATTTTTTAACACTTTTTCCGCCAGTTGAACTTAGCCATTTTTCTGACATTTTTACTATCAAAGTGAATGGATAGTGGGTACCTTGTGTGCGCATCTCCTCCTACAGTTTTATATTGATTCTTTTGAAACTTCACAGGTGTTTTGGACATGGTCTGAAGATATGCATGTGGTTTGGATATAATCCTCAAATTATTTTTTATCACTTTTTCTGCTATTTTAACTTAGGCATTTTTCTGGCGTTTTTACTGTCAAAGTTAATGGATACTGGGTACCTTGTGTGCGCAACTCCTCCTACAGTTTTATGCCGATTCTTTTGAAACTTTACAGATGTTTTTGTCATGATCTGAAGATCACTTTTTCTGCTATTTTAACTTAGGCATTTTTCTGGCGTTTTTACTGTCAAAGTTAATGGATACTGGGTACCTTGTGTGCGCAACTCCTCCTACAGTTTTATGCCGATTCTTTTGAAACTTTACAGATGTTTTTGTCATGATCTGAAGATATGCATGTGGTTTGGATATTATCCTGAGATTATTTTTTGTCACTTTTTTTGCAATTTGAACTTAGTCATTTTTAAGTGTTTTTACTATCAAAGTGAAAAGATAGTGGGTACCTTGTGTGCGCAACTTCACAGTTGTTTTGGACATGGTCTGAAGATATGCATGTGGTTTGGATATAATCCTCAGATTACTTTTTATCACTTTTTCCGCTAGTCGAACTTAGCCATTTTTCTGGCATTTTTACTGTCAAAGTTAATGGATAGTGGGTACCTTGTGTAATTTGAACTTAGTCATTTTTAAGTGTTTTTACTATCAAAGTGAAAAGATAGTGGGTACCTTGTGTGCGCAACTTCACAGTTGTTTTGGACATGGTCTGAAGATATGCATGTGGTTTGGATATAATCCTCAGATTACTTTTTATCACTTTTTCCGCTAGTCGAACTTAGCCATTTTTCTGGCATTTTTACTGTCAAAGTGAATGGATAGTGGGTACCTTGTGTGCGCATCTCCTCCTACAGTTTTATATCAATTCTTTTGAAACTTCACAGGTGTTTTGTACATGGTCTGAAGATATAATCCTCAGATTATTTTATCACTTTTCTAAGCTCTAATTTGCTTGTTTCAGCTTTTTTTTCTACCAGACTGAATAGATAGATGGTACCTCAGGTTTTACTCAGAACTTGGGGCTATATTCATGAGGAAACTTTAAAACCAGGTTTACTTAAAAAATGGTGCAATTTTTTCTTCACACATAACATGATATGTGCTTTATTACGAAGTCACTCCATTACATTTTTAGTAGTTTCAGGCTTTCAGCTCACTCTTCTTCAGTTCCAACAGACACAGCTTAGATACACCTTATAAAGATTTCATATTTTTAGAAATTTTTAATATGCTATGTAAGTATATGTCAATTCTATTTCTGAATGTATGCCTTGCTAACCCTATTTTTTATGTTTCATGGCACCAGTTCCAACTATGAAATACATAAATATTTCTTAAAAATCCTTTCAAAATCTAAACTATCATGTATCCAGTCCTTCAGATGAAACTTTAAACCGAAGTCCCGTCCCCATCTGACCTTAAATGTTAGTGGGACGTAAAACCCTATCACAACAACCAAACTACAGGAAATGATCAGTGCCTGGCTTGGATTTTAATGTGGGTTGTTGGGTCATAAGCTTATGTAAGCTAACAATGAGTTATCAAAAAGTTTCTCTTACAAACAGTGGAATTTGATTTAAAACAATGCTAGAATGATTAAATTCACAATTTATTTCCAAATACAGTTTATTGACAGTCATTTTTTCTCATTTAAATAATAAACAATAATGGCGGGGGACATAAATTCTCTGAATTTGCTTGTTTATTATTATTTTTTTATATTATTTTTTTCTTCTTTTTTTATAGTTTTTTATATTTTTTTTTTATTATACTTTGCACACGATCATAGTAGAGTGACGGAACAGACTTATCGTTATAAGTTTGAAATATGAAAGATATCAAGTGAATGCAGTAGCACAGTAGCAGAAAGTGATCAATTTCGTAACTCTGCTCTGATCGTGCGCAAACTATATTTCTTTTTTTCTCTTTTTTTTTTATATAAATAAATATACAACATGGAACTATGAACATTATACATACACAGTAAAATGTGACAGTTTACACTTAATATGGTGGCAGCGAAACTGCAACTGTTTGGTGTTATAATCCTATGAATAACTTAAACAATAACGGGTAGAAATGTAGACAGAACTGCTGTGAATCAGCATTACAATTTCTGTACAATTCCTACCATATTACGTTTTGTCAGAGCTGCTGTGATCAGCAATACTTTTGCGGATGTCAGTTTAAAATTTACTGAACACACATTTACGTTTTTCATTCCTAGAAGTGAACTCGTTTGCAATCTCTGTTAAGTTAAGTGAGTCAGTTCTATCCTTGTGAACGTGCAGCGTCATGAGATGGTTAAGTCTAGCCTGTGTCATAGTACTCCGTAGGTAGGTTTTAATTCTTCTCAGAGCCGAGAATGTCCTTTCACTAGTTGCATTTGTTGCTGGAATTACTAATAGAATACGCACGAGTGTCACAACTTCTGAATATATCGCGCGCATGGGAGCTTCAAGAATGCAGAGATAGTCCACTATGTCATTGAGTCTGATATTGTCACGTTCTTGGCGTTCAAAGTACGTTCTCATGGTTTCCAATTGAACTTTCAGCGCGTCCGTCTTAATGTCTATTTTATAGAACTCTGTCACAAAGGAGAATTCATCACAGTAATTTCCAAAGTCTGTCTGCACACCTTTAACAAGTAGTTCTTCAACATTTCTGAAAACTTTAAATCCAGGCTGATCGAAACGCGTTTTCACACAATTTGTAACTAAGTCCAGAGCTTCAAAGTACTTATGTCTAAACATGTCACTTTCTGTTTGTGGAAAGAAATGTGCAGCATCTCCCGACTGAAGCCGTTTTGGCATTTTACGTTTTCTAGGCAACGATGGTTCATTCACATCAACGGTTTCTGCCTTGTATTTTACATCCTGATAGAATTTATTAAAGGACTCGTCATTTCTTAGCCTTGCTAATGTGTCCAGTGTGAGTTGCGCCATAGATTGGCCTTCTGATGCTGCGAGAGTTTCATGCTGCAAGCCTTTACTTAAATTGTCTGTGTGTCGCAAGATTGATTGTCCAAGCATAACACCGAATAAATAGTCGAACGTCTTCATCTGTGCGTCAACACCCTTAATTCTCGCTCTTATGTCAGTGTCCCTAACTTCGGAATATGATTCTTCCCAGAGGTCTTGTAATACTTCATAATTATCCAATACACTCTGCAGACTGTCTGCTCTGACTGTCCAACGTGTCGGACACAGCGTTCGAAAACCAGGCGTATCTGGAGCGAGTTCCTGTTTAAGTTTCTCTAACAAACTGTCCCGTTTCGGAGAAAACTTCACAAGCTTTGACATTTCATAGGTTGTGTCCAAAGCATCGCGCATGATCTTAGATTGTTTCATTGTGTCGCCAACAGCTAAATTCAATGCATGTCGATAACAATGCGTATATATGGCTTTTGGCTCTTTGTCACTAATTTGCTTGGAAACACCGTTCTTACAGCCTGACATATTGCTAGCTCCATCGTAACACTGGCCACGACAATTGTTCAAAGACAAGTTCATTCGAAGAAGACAGTCTTCAATAGTCTTTGTAAGAGAGTCAGAGTCAATTGAAGCCACTTTGTATAATCCAATGTATTCCTCGTGGGCAACCAGTTTCTCGTCAACATGCCTTAAAACTAGCACGAATTGCTCGCGGTTTGATATATCCGTAGTTTCATCAGCCATGATTGAATAGAACACAGAATTTCTTATATTCTTAGCAACGTCCCTCAGTATGGACAGGGCCATAATCTGAATCATCTCATTTTTAGCGTCCGCACATGTGTATTTCTCATTCTTACGTTTTAACCACTCTATCATACGAGAATCATCTTCACCGCGAAACTTAAGAATCTGAATATAGTTCCCGTCACTCTCGTCACCGTCGCCGCGAAAAGATAATCCTTGTCGCGCAAGAAACCGAATACTAGACAAAATCTTTTTCAGGCAGTCACGATTTTCACTTTTTTCCTCTGCATGTTTCGTCGACAGTATTTCGCCTATGTCCCCACATGTTCTTGGCAATGTTTGAACTTTAAGCACTGATTCCTGGTGGCACTTTGAAGATGCATGCTTTCTTAAAGATACACAAGCGTCCTTCCAATTAGAAAATCCATTAAGGATGTAGGATTTGTCTATAGTAAGGCTGCGCAAGCTTCCTTGTTGATATGCTAACATACACAGATGACAAAACGCGAGATCTTTGGCTTCATCATAATGAAGCCAGGGCCTACTATCGAACCACGATGGCTGAGAACTTCTCTGCTCAGGCTTCTTAACGCCAAATGTACGTTGCGGAAACCGAAAAGTCTTGGGCTGATTTAGAACAGGCGGAACTTGTATATCCATAATGGAAAAGCAACATAGATATGGAACTTTCAGTACAGTCTCACGACTTTGAATGCTCATATAAGTAAATTCATAACTATTTAAACATATTCTATCGCCCAACATGTTCTTTGATTCAGATTAATTAGGAGGAAAAAAGTCAATTAGAGGAGATTAATGCTGGATCAAAGAGATTATCATGTCTTTGATATATCATCCTTTAAAACAGTTCTTTAACGATTATGAAAATAATCAAGAAGGTGTCATTAAAATAATAGCAGTGTTTTTCACACCTTGGCCAATGATGACACGAGCGTCGGACAACGAGCGTTATTGATAATTGCATCAATAAACTGCCACACTTCGGATCATGCGGCTCATTAAATTCACAGGTAAGTACGAAAGAAAAGGGAAAAAAGGAACTCAAGCAAGAAAAAAGGGCGCAACCGAAATCACAGTCGACCAAAAAAGTGGTCCGGCGCTCGCCGGTCCGCCGGACCGGCGACGACGGCCTTGTGATTGATCCTGAAATAGTGTCTATGGTCATTCTCCTTCCTCCCCTGATTCAAGAAGGGTTGTTGTCAGTTACAAGTGAAAGTATGTCCACAAAGTACTGGTTATCTGCTTTGTCAAGCTTGCCCAGGAAAAAGTGTGATTAGATGAACTGACTGTCTCAACATGACCAAAGCTGTTGACTGAGACATTAAGCTAAAATCAAACCAAAGTCATTCAGGGTTGGCACAGGCTTGAAAAGTACTTGAATATACAGGGCTGTCTTGTAAAGTCCTTGAAAATTCAATCTGCCTAGAAAAGTACTGGAAAATCACTCAAAGACCTTGAAAAGTCCTTGAATTTTACTATTTACTGTAGGATTTAATACAGTTGATGGAGGCTTAAATCAGTATAAAACTGTTGTGCCTTTATTTGGTGCAGCATTTGCTGCACCAAATAAAGGCATGGCAATGAATTTTTATACTTATGTTTTAATGCTAAATTTTTTCTATCTCGGTCTAGCATCTCTGAAGTAGAATTTCATTGTGTAAATCAACATTTTTCACAATTTTATAGTCCTTGAAAACAGCAAGTAAGTCTTTGAGAAGTCCTTGAAAAGTCCTTGAATTTTACATATACTTGCCTGTATGAACCATGTCATTCCTTGTTTCAGGCTTAGATGGTCTTGCTGAAAGATGTGCCCAGTATAAGAAAGATGGTGCACAGTTTGCTAAATGGAGATGTGTTTTAAAGATTGCCAAGCACAATCCTACATATCTGGGCATGTTAGAAAATGCTAATGTGTTGGCAAGATATGCCAGCATCTGTCAACAGGTAAGATACTTTATAAATTCCTAAGATAAACAAGAATAGCTTTCACAAAAGGCTTGGGTCTATGCCAAGCATATATTATTTGTCAGGCCTAGTTAATAATGCATTCAAAAACATTAAATTTCTTAATTCTTATTTCTCAACCAAGACATATGTTGTGGGTACTCAAAAGAATCATCTCAATTTTATGGTAAAAGAATAGTTTATCTAAACCTATTTTCTGATTATTGATTTTCCTTATTTTATATGAAAATATTACTTACCCACAACATATTTTTGGGTGGGAATAACAATTACTGGTATTTTTTAAAACCAACTACATTTAGCTTTGAATACTGATGATTCTAAGTGAATTCTCTGGTTTAATGGACTTGAGTTAACCCTTAATTTTTTTACCAATTGGGTATGTTACTCACTCCTTTTTCATTCATTTGAGATGTGTTTTAAAGATTGCCAAGCACAACCCTACATATCTGGGCATTTTAGAAAATGCTTATGTGTTGGCAAGATATGCCAGCATCTGTCAACAGGTAAGAATTCTTTATAAATTCCTAAGATAAACAAGTGTAAGCTTTCACAAAAAGCTTGGGTCTATGCCCATTTTTAATCAAAAAGCAATGTAAAATGTAGGTTTGTGACAACTAGACAGACATACAGGCAGGCAGGCAGATTTTGCTGCTCAAGCTCACAGTCCATGGAATACAGGTCAGTTGCTGTTACCATCTGAACTACCATAGTGGTCCAAAATCACCAAATACAGTAAAACCTGTCTTAAGCAGCCACTCAAAAGAAGACCAAAATTGGCTTTTAGGACCGATCATCGCTTAATGCAGGTCAAAAGTATTGCAGAATGATCTTCATTAAGTTACCATTTCTGGTTAAGACCTTTGTTTTGTCTATTTTTGAGTGGCCATTATATACAGGTTCTACTGTTCTTTCATTGTATGGACCAATTCAAGGCATTTTGACGTGGGAGTGTCTCCGTCTGAACAAGCCATTTTTTAAGCAGGGGACAGCGTCTACAGCTTTGTGACAGACAGACATATAATTTACTGATCCACCACCAAGGAACTCATGCAGTTAGAGTGCATGAAAAGTGCCTCAGGACTAAGAGTGTGTAATGAAAATTTAATCTTCTTATTTCTCAACCAAAACATATGTTGTGGGTACTCAAAAGAACCGTCTCATTGAGACGGTTCTTTTGAGCACCCAAAACGTATGTTAAAATTGACGGGTAAGAAAATATTTACAATTTTAAAATTTAAAATTTTTGTTGATCTAAACCTATGCTATTGACCTCTGTTTCTTTTATATAGAATGGTCTGGTACCCATCGTGGAACCTGAAGTATTACCAGATGGTGATCATGATCTGGCACAAGCCCAAAGAATCACAGAAAAGGTGTTGGCATTTACCTACAAGGCCCTGTCAGATCACCACATATTCCTGGAGGGAACGCTTCTCAAACCCAACATGGTAACTGCCGGTCAGAGCTGTTCAATAAAATACACAGCTGAGGATATCGCCAAGGCAACGGTCACCACTCTCTCCAGGACTGTTCCACCTGCTGTTCCAGGTAACTTTTTTTATCCCCTGGGGAAGACCGATATCACGTCGAATATGCGGCGATCGAAAACGCTCTCAACAATTGACAGGCATGAGAAAGTTCAGGATTTATCAGGACTTCCTGATTGAGCACTGGCATATGATTTATGTTATGCCAGTTGTTTTTGCTGAAATGTATTTTTGAATGAAGTTAAACTCAATTTAAGATATAAATTAAGCCTAAACTGACTGGTTTCTATTGATATTTTGTGATTTTAAACCTTTTTAAGTGATTTAAAAACTGCTTTCTCCATTTTGGAGTCAACCGACATATTTTCCTGATTGAGAATGGCTGACTGTTCTCATCCCTGAATTGACAAACACGGATCAAAACACACTAGGAACAGAATTTTCAATTGCCATTTGTCGCCTGACTGGCGACAAATGGCAATTTAAAACTCTGTTTCTAGCTATTTTTGATCTAGGTTTGTTGATAGTATTATTTTAACGTTTTCGATTGTGGCCTATCCGGTGTGCCGCCTATCCGGTCCGGTGAGGGGTTTGAGCCTCACCAGCATCACTGTGTTGTATCCTTGAGCAAGAACATTAATCATAGCTTAGTACTGGTACAACCCAGGAAGACCCGTCCCTTTATAACTGAAAGATTGTTGATGGGAGGTAAAGAATCAAATCAAACAAAAACACTGATTAGGTAGCAATCGAAAACGCTCTCAACAATTGGCAATCATGGATCAAAAACAACTAAAAAACAGTGTTTTCAATAGCCATTTGTCGCAAGTCCGGCGACAAATGTCAATTGAAACTCTGTTTCTAACTATTTTTTATCTACCTTCGTTGACAGTATTAACGTTTTTCGTTTGCCACCTATCCGGTATGGATATTGTTATGGCAACGACTGTTCATCTGCCCTTTTCTCATAGTAATGTTATCGCGTGTACAGGAGTTATTGTCCTTTGCCAAACTTTCAGTGTATAGTTCCCTCCAAAACTATGCCCCTGTGCTTTTGGAATTCATATGGACTCCTAGACATAAACAATGCAAATTTGAGACTGATCTAATACATTTGTATGTTTGTATTACTTCGTATTATTAGGGGTTGGAGACTGTTTAATATTTGAATAAGAAAAGTATTTTTTGGTACACACCCTTATATCTAAAGGCCTGCAACTGTATAAAATATCTCAAGCAATGGTGGATTTTAAACAATTTAATTTATACAAGTAAATTGGTTAAAATGAAATTTCATGACTGGATTGATGGTCACTGGTTCAAGCCTTATTGCGTTGTGTCATTGAGCAAGACAATTTTATTCCTGCTTAACACCAGTTGGTTGAACCCAGGAAACGTTCTGACATTACTGAAAAGATGTTGAGCACAATGTAAAGCTTCAATGCAAACTAACAAATTCAGTGTATGCTTATAGAGTGCTTATAAGGTCAATTCCTGATTTTAGGAAGAATATGACTTGTAGAGGGTCTTACAAGATTGCTAATGAATGAAAGACTTTATTAAACTACAGTGAAGCCTGTCGTAAGCAGCCACTAGAAAATAGACAAAACAAAGGAATAAAGCCAGAGGGTAGCTTAATGCAGGTCAAAAGTACTACAGAATGCTCCCGTGTAGCTCAAAAGTATTCTATTGCTCCACGGAGCATTCTGCAATACTTTTGACCTGCATTAAGCGATTATTGGTCTTTAAAACCTATTTTCGTTCAACTTTTGAGTGGTTGCTTTAGACAGGGTTTTCTGTAGTATGGGTAAAGTGATAAAAGGCTAGTAGGTTTGCTGAGTCTTTTATCACTTTTTCCCAACAAAGTTTAATACAGGAGCATGAATGTGTGATGGCACTAAGAGTACTTTGTAATCAGGGTTTGGGTGATCCTGCAATCTATGGCTGGGAGTTACTTTATATAAATGAGATCAGTCACAGTTTTTCGTGATCTAAAGTCAGAAAACTAATCAGTTTAAAGAGGAGAAAACACCACATTCGGTCATTTTTTCTGCATACACATTGACACAAGTTGGTCATTATGATGTGTACCATCTTCAATTTATGGGTATATGGATGCAGGATCCTGTGCCCTGTAAATCACTGCTATATGCAATGTTGTTATGACTCATTACCTAACGTTATATTGTAAACCACTAGTGGAGTGCAGTGGCTCAGTGGTAGAGTGCTTGACTCGAGACCGAAGGGCCGCGGGTTTGAGCCTCACCGGGGTCACTGCATTGTGTCCTTGAGCAAGACATATTAATCCTTACTTAGAACTGGTTCAACCCAGGAAGACCCTTCCCGACATAACTGAATGTTTGTTGACTGTGGCGTAAATAATCAAATCAAACAAATAAACCACTAGTGGTTTATTGATTTTAATCCGTAGCATATCACAAATAAGATAACTTAATATTTTGATATTTTTCAGGTGTAACCTTCCTCTCTGGAGGTCAATCAGAGGAGGATGCCACACGTAATCTCAACGCCATCAACCAGTTCCCTGGTCGTAAACCATGGGCTCTGACCTTCTCCTACGGACGAGCACTACAAGCCAGTGTGTTGAAAATCTGGCAGGGCAAAGATGAGAATGTTAAAACCGCCCAGAATGAACTTATAATGAGAGCAAAGGTAAGGATTACTCATATAATCCTTTACTCCATAGGCTATTCTCAGATCATGTCATCATTTTCTATTTTTAGACAACGTTGGAAAAAATCAAGAAAAAATTATGTTAAGTTTTGAATACTTTTGAAAATATTATGGAAAATGGAGCATTTGCCTCAAAAGAGCAAATGCTTCATTTTCCATAATATTTTTAAATACATATTTCAAAGGCTTCAAAAGCCGCTATTATGGAGTAAAGGGTTAACAGTTGAATTGAGTTTTTTTTCCGTACACATCCGGTCTTTTTCAAAATTTTGTGTGAAGCCCTTCTGGTTCATGGAATCATGAACAGATGAATCCTGAACACATGGGGTCTGTTGCAAAGTTAACATGAAATCCTTCCATGAACAGAACAAAATTTGAATTTATTATATTTACATTTATATTTAATATCATTCAAGTATCAATTATCACCTAACTTGGCTGGTTTTCTGGATATTTTAAAAAAATTCTGACATAACTGAGGTTTTCAAATAGCCAAAATGCCATATTTTGGCGCTTTATTACTAGGTGACCATGTACAAAAATAGCTGTTCTTAGATCTTTTATAGTTATTTGTGTGGGAATAAAGCAGTGGGAATTGAAATTTAATACTAAGGAAAACCTAGTAAGATTAATCCTAGACTGTACAAGCTTTACACCTGTAACTGGTAAAGAGAGTTCTTAACAATTGTGGTGTCATAGACTCCACCTTGGCTTTCTCAGCTACATAAGTTGAAGCGGTGACAGGATTATTCAGGAAACGTCACAACAGTAAGCCATTACGTCACTATAGATTAGAAAGATCTGTTCAGAGGATCAACCACCATTTGGCCTGCAAGACTTGCTGTCAGTTGCTGATGGACTGATTTTGCCATCTGCTCCTCACGCAAAGAATGGATTATTTTTTTCTTACAATTCAATTCCTCACAAATTTCTATTTGAAAATGGGACATACTCACATTCTGCAGCCTCTGATCTGGGTCTGTACTGTTTGCCTATCATAGGCAAACAGTACAGACCCAGATCAGATGCTGCAGAATGTGATGTCTGATCAGTTTCTCCACTGTTTGTTCAAAAGTTTGAAATGAAAATACCACCTAACAACACTTAAATCAGAAATGGACTGGTCCAATTGACCAGAATAGGGAATTCCATTCCACTTAAAAGGGCTAATTTTGTAATAAAAATATCAGCAGACCATGAGATGACACTGAAGCATGCAAAATTACCAAGTATGCAATGAGTTAACAGGACTTTAGTTTAGAGTGTGTAACAGAAAAATAGTTTTCTTATTTCTCAACCAAAACATATGTTGTGGGTACTCAAAAGAACCATCTCAATGAGATGGTTCTTTGGAGCACCCAAAACATATGCTGCAAATAATGGGTAAGAAAATATTTACAATTTTCCGCGGAAATGTTTTGTTTATCTAAACCTGTGAGTTAACTCAAGTTTTCTTATTTCTCAACCAAAACATATGTTGTGGGTACTCAAAAGAACCGTCTCAATGAGATGGTTCTTTTGAGCACCAAAAACATATGCTGCAAATAATGAGTAAGAAAATATTAACAATTTTCCGCTGAAATTTTTTGTTTATCTAAACCTGTGAGTTAACCTGAGTTTTCTTATTTCTCAACCAAAATATATGTTTTGGGTACTCAAAAGAATAATCTCAATGAGACAGTTCTTTTGAGCACCCAAAACATATGCTGCAAATAATGGGTAAGAAAATATTTACAATTTTACACTGAAATTTTTTGTTTATCTAAACCTGTGAGTTAACTCGAGTTTTTCTTATTTCTCAACCAAAACATATGTTGTGGGTACTCAAAAGAACCGTCTCAATGAGACGGTTCTTTTCAGCACCCAAAACATATGCTGCAAATAATGGGTAAGAAAATATTTACAATTTTACGCTGAAATTTTTAACTTGAGTTTCGTTTTCTTTTTTTGCAGGCTAATGGACTCGCATGTTTGGGACAGTATAAGGGAGATATGAAGAGTGCCGCCGCTGACGACTCATTGTTCGTCAAAAGTCACGCTTATTAACTGTTCAAACTGTTTAAGAACTGTGCACTATTGTATTTATAAAAAAAGGTATCTGTTAGAAAGAAAATGGGCATTTTCCCATGTTTTCGATGTGTTTTAATAAATTTTTAATAGATCTGTAATTGCCATTATAGACTTATCAAGACTCCAGGCCAAGTTATTTTTAACTCTTAAGTGCCATATATAACATTTTTGAAGATTTTTTTTCCCAAAAATTTTGGATTCTTTTTTTCACTTTTAATACTCATATTGTTGATCAGTAGCAGTTTGTTTGATATTGGAATGATTTCGTGATCTACCCGCTTGAAATATCTTCTAATAACCTATTCAGAAAAAAATAAATTTGTAATAAAAAAATTGGGTTATAAAAAATATTGAGAAAAAAAAATCTGGTCGGGAGTCTTGACATTTTATTTCTCATGGAGGAATGAAGATTCTCTAGTTTCTCTAGTAAATGAACAAGTAGTTTTTTTTAGCCAAAATGTTTCATATCATTTGCCCAGTGAAAAAGGCTTGGTATTTATAAATAAGTACAATGCTAGACAGGACTTTAGTTAAGAGTGCGTAACAGAAAAATACGTTTATTATCTCTCAACAAAAGCATATGTTGTGGGTACTCAAAAGAATCGTCTCAATGAGACGGTTCTTTTGAGCACCAAAACATATGCTGAAAATTATGGGTAAGAAAACATTAAGAATTTTACGCTGAAATTTTTTGTTTATCTTAACCTGTGATGTTCGAAAGGAAAATGGTTTGAGCCTCTCCCAGTTGCAAGCTTTAAGGACAGCTTGTTGTGTCACAACCGGTATGAGAGCCTTATCTTGCATTGTGGGCGAGTTAATTTAAGTGGGCAAGCCTTTTTTTCTGGGTTATAAAGACAAATTGTCTCTCATTACTGTGTGCTAAATTTTGAATATTATCGCAATTTGATCAAAGTCATAGATTACGCTTAAAAGGAATGCTTTTTGATATTTAAACCAAGATTCTACCATATTATAAAGAATTGATTGGTTGCATTTTCAATTTTCATCAGTGTTTAGATAAAAAAAATAGAGATTGTGTAAACTAAATGACTTTTGATAACATATATCCAACATGTTATTAAGACTTTACAGTTTGTTTTTCTAGGATAATACCTGTACAGTAAAACCTGTGTAAAATGGCCACTAAAAAACAAAAATGGCCACTCACAAAACAAGATCTTATTGACAAATGGTAGCTTTATGAAGTTCAAAAGAATTGCAGAATGCTCCATTATGCAATACTTTTGACCTGCATTAAGCTACAATTGATCTTGAAAACCATTTTTTTGAGAATTTTTTGATGAATTTTGATATTTTTACATGACCTGTCAGACTTGCAGTAACAATCGCATGAACAATAAATTGTTCACTGTTAACAGTGCAATAAATACTTCCGTTGATTTATCTCTTACGTTCCTTTTGTCATCTGATCTGATTGATAACAACAAGACTTTGGATATTTCGTTTTAAGAAACTACCCATTTATAACGTGTTTGGTCTCAAATGGTCAATGTTGGCTTCAGCTGATAATTCCACAGGGTAAACATCATTGAGTGGATTTTTGTCACATGGACACAAAACATATGATTTTAATTTGCATAATAATTTAATAGACAGTCTAAATATTGTTTTATGAAGCAAGGAGATGCTTCATGTGATTCCAGAAAGAAGCATGATTTCTGATCATTTATGCATAATACATTTTGACTCAATGAGTTGCTAGCCCTGTTTCTTACAAAGCAGTTCGGGTAACTGCGGTATTTGTTTTAGTCACGTGTCTAAACGGTGCTTTCTTGTTTCAAAACTGTTACATTGAAATCTCTCAAATATTAAATACTTTTTATTTAGTGTCATTTCTGTGTTTTAAGACTTGTTTGGTGCTCAAGAGGTAAGAGGTGATGTCAACATTTGTTCTCATTGTCCAGTCTCAAATATGTTGCGTTATCTTAGTTATAAACAGTTTCTATGCATGTTATCAATACAAAATAAGTTTGTAAAAATCCTGTGTGTTGTAAAGCTGTTAAGGATATCACTAGGAGTAGCTGGTATTTATTGGTAATGCTGCTTAACCCTTCATGAATATTCATGCTAGGCTCCACCCACTATGAATAATTATATAAATAAACTCATGTTTTTTGGTACATAAAACAAAGAAATTTTCAGGTCTGATAGTGTCAGATCATATCTATTATATTATTCCATAAGCAAACAGAGTAGGTACTGATCAGGCAGCTCTTTCAAGAGCTGCCTGATCTGGGTCTGCTCTGCTTGCAAAAGGGTTAAAAAGGGCCTCTTTGAGGTAGAGGGCTAAAAACTTTTACTATATTTTATCCTGCACTGACTGACATATGAATTTATTATTTTATTTTTAAAAGGTATGGCTTATACTGTTGACAACTCAAATGAAATGCAATGTCCAATTGTTTTTATTGGTATTGCTGCTTAACCCTTCATGAAAATTCATGCTAGGCTCCACCCACTATGAATAATTACATAAATAAACACTCATGTTCGTACATAAAACTATTCAACAGATAATTCGTAAGAACTACCAAGTTCTATGTTAACACCAAGAAAAATATTGTCAATTCAAGCATAACACTGTAAGCTTGTGTCAGAGGAGTATGAACTATTTACAAAGTAAATAGTTCATACAAACTTTAATACATGAAACTGGCCTCTTGAGCCTCTTCTCATTAAATTTCAGATACTTTTGTAGTCCTCATTTTTTTATGTCTCCAGCTTTATCCTATGTGATAGTGATGATCAATAAAAAACTTAAAAATGGAAAATTTGTTTGTACTTTGACCCACATTAAAATGATAATCCAATGTGAAATATACTCAACAAAAAAAGTTAAGGAAATTGTGTTTGAGGGGCTATGACAAAAGGTCTAAAACATTTAAAGACTTTTGAATTTCACAATAGTATAATGTGACTGTTTTTCTTTATAATGACGCTTTATTGGGTCTGTAGCGCTCGTAGCAGCTTAGAAAATCCATGTCAAAGTTGACTGGTCTTTACTCCATTTTTCGCAAAAATTCAATTTATGGAGCAAACATAGATTTTCATACGTTAACGTTCACCAGGTCCCTCGGGAGATGGATATGTTTAAAACCTTGGACGACAGATCTGGTGGTTATAGAGGGACACTTGATCAGTCAAGTGTACATGGATGAGGTGTTGAGGTCTGTTGTCCTGCCTTTTTGTGGGAAAACCAGTGACAGTACCATGCCTAGGATGACAATGCCAGAAGACATCTCACTAGAATCGGCAAAAACAATGCTGTGCGCATTGACTGATCAGTTCACTTACCCGACATCTTTAAAATTTTAACATGTCTATCACATTTTTGGACAGCGGGTCCAACGCATAATAATGGCATCAAGAAACACCGAGTCTCTCGATGCAGTGTAACAGGAGATATTGATGCTGATCCCTCAACACCAAATCACCAGTATTCAGAGTATGCCAAACCCGTGCTAGTCGTGATTTGCCGCTGACTGGGGACACACTCGTTACTGATGAAGCATTCTCATCTTCAAAATGTGATGCTTAAGGCTATCAAGTTAATTTTAATGTGACATTCAAGGGAATTGCATTTCAAGTTTTGAAAACTTAAATGTTTTTCAGGTATTTAAGAGGAAATTCTCTGTAGCCATTTTTGCGAAAAATGACTTTGACCCCTGGGTTACTTGACACTGTGCCACATCAAAGGTATTGGTGCTAGCAAACTTAAGTAAACATTTTTGTCAATCGATGACATGTATCTAAACAAATAAATAAAAATTGAATAATTGTTTGCTATGGTTTCCTTATGTTGCATGCTTTTCTGAGATTTCCTTAACTTTTTTTGTTCAGTATATGATGCTCTTTCCTACATAGACTAGCTAGAAAATTGAAATTTTGCTTTCAGCAAATCTAGATATGATACTCTCATATAAGCGAATAACAAAGGCGATGATCAGATTGTGCGGATGCACAGGCTTGTCTGCGCCTGTGTCATTGGCAAAACCTCTGAAGACAAGGCCTAAATGATAGATTCAATGTGAAATATGAGGAGCACCGTTGTCAGTTGTAGAGTGTTAGACTTCAGAGAGATGGGCCACTAGTTCGAGACTCACCGGAGGCACTGTGTTGTGTCCTTGAGCAAGACACTATATCCTCTGCTTATTACAGGTTCAACCCAGCAAGACATGAAATCATCCAGACATGACTGAAACATTGTTGACTGACATAATGCACCAACACAAATGTGAAATGCAGGCACATCTGTTAAAGTAAACACTCAGGGGAAGTGCAAAAATGCTTGCTTAAGGCAGGTGCTTGCTTAATACAGTTTGATTTGTTTTAAAAAATGCTACTTTGGAAAATGGTCTCTTACAACAAGTGGTTGCTTAATTCAGCTGACATCTTAGACAAATTTGACTCTAGTTTCTTGTATTACTCTGCATATTGGGACACCTAATCTTGCAATACTTTGCCTAAAATTTTTAAAAAAAAAGTCCAAACCTAAATCTGACAAAGTTGTGTGAGGAGTATTGATGGAATGACAACTGGTGCAAACCTTGATCAGACTGATCTTGGTCGACACTGCTCAAGTCCATCTCTAGGAATATTAACCCATTACTCCACAATAATGCCATTCGACACCTTTGAAATATCATGTATATGAAAATATTATGGAAAATGGAGCATTTGCTCATTTTGGAGCAAATGCTCCATTTTCCAAAATATTTTCAAAAGTATTCAAAATTTTACTTAAATTTTGCAATGTTTTCTAAAAATAGAAACTGATGTCATGATCTAAAATTAGCCTATACAAAACATTTTTCATGCTCAACTTGCATAACCGTGATATTTGGCCTTGAACATTTGCTGGCATTTTACTAGATATGTTTAACCTAATGAGACAATGACTATAGATAAGTAGGTTGACCTTCCATGCAAGTCAGTTCATATTAGACAGACACATTTATCTCAGAAACCATATGGCCAATTGAAAGTCAAGAAGAAGGTAAGGATCAGGATTCGATACATTCAAGTACCACACCTGACCCGAGACACCATATGGGAAAGTGGCAAAAACACAAGGAAACATTACACACAAGAGAGGCAAGAGGTCAACCTTTCCCAGCAGGTGACCATAAGGCTGCAAGGATCATACCAGACAGTATAATAAAGACAAACATGAAACAAATAACAAAAAGGATCCACAAAAGAAGCACCACCTTGGAACGGTCAATTTTATATGGAGAATCAATTAGATGAGACAGCTTACCGGCAATTATGACTAGGGTCCAGGTCACATGACCAAAATGGCTGCAGCATCCCTGTTAGGATAAGCCTCTTCAAAAATTTTCTCTGGAACTAAAGTTTGTCCCGATATGTAACTGGGGATATGGGACCTACAAACTTTATTCAAATGATGATCTTATCATTGGCGTAGCTCCCATTACGCAGTTTCGTGCGTGTGTAATATAAAATAGTAACATTCAAGGGCATTGTCACACAGGAAGTCCGCTAGCACGAACTAACCTGTCGCCTTTCGCTCGTTGCACACTGGGATTGAGCCGCCATTTTTATTAAAAATATTTTATGCAATCATTGCTTGCATGACTCAGGGCTTTACATTCAGAACATATTGACTAAATGAGAAATGATAAACTATCAAAAATTTAACTTTTTTGCTATTTTAACAATTAATTCTGTCACTATCGGAGTGCGAGAATTGAACGAGACTAGCCAAATATCGCTAGTTACCCATGATGCAAAGGGCAAAATGCGAGAGATCTAGATGAGGTATCGTCAGGTCTCGCGAGAATGCATTCAAGGGAGGTCACAAACTGTGGTAAAAGTGATTTTCCATACCATAAGGAACTGCTCTTAAAGGAAAGGATTCACTCCCTCTGGGAGCTAATTCTTTCCTTTAAGAGAAGTAGGGAGGCAATTGAAGAGAATCACTGCTTGATCCAGTAGTCTCTGATGTGTGTTACTTTATCAGCGTACTGACTAAGCCATTGCTAAGGTTCATGCTTATGTCAATCAATCTTGTGACTCGGTTTCAGGTGAAGCTTTGAATTTTATGACAGTTTGCTGCAAACTTATTTCCTCAAACTCCTAAGAGAGCCTCAATATTTAGCAATAGTTCACCCAGCTCATGAGACCTATCTTGGCGACCAGCAAGGGTTCAGGCAAGCTTATAAAATCCACCATTGTTTGCACAAACTTAGTTGCTTGTTGAAGAAGAGAGAGCTTGATGTTTATTTTAATTGTGTTCTTTCTGTTGTGTGGCTGTCTGTGTTTTTTGTCCCATGCGTTGGTCTGTGATTGTGACATTTCCTGGTTATGCTTTTCAATAGAAATTATGCATGGGTGAAAGTTTTCAGAATTAATCCTGAATTCAGGATTTTGAGGCTGACTTTCCATAGAAAGTCAGCCTCAAAATGCTGAATTAGGCAGATTATAATAGGATCTCTGATTTGTTTTCAGATTATCTAAACACAATTAATCATTAAACATGAAATTGTTCATTATTATAGGCATCCTGCAAGTTTTAAAATTTGAATTTCTGAAGTTCAGGATTTTGGAAAGTTCGAACTTTCACCCAAGATTATGTACTTCCAAAGATACTCTTTTGGTTTCTAGGAAATGTCCATAATACACTTGAAAAACTGAAAACTGTCATTAGGCTCAGGAAGATTTTATTTTAGCTCACCTGAGCAATATGATCATTGGATGTCCGTCATATATCGTCTGACGTCAACAATTGCTTCAAAGGGCATCTCCTAAACTACTGGCTGGATTTTGACGGAACTTGGCAGGAATTATCCTTATATAGCCCTCTTCAATAATTGTTCAAATGGATCAGTCCATTGTGTATCTAGGTCACACAGGCTAAAATAGATTTTCGTGATGAAAACTTTAAAAATCTTCTTGTCTGAAACCACAAGGCCTAGAGCCTTGATATTTGGTATGAAGCATCACCTAGATGACCTCAACCAAGTTTTGTCAAATTATGGCCCTGGTCCTAAGCCAACAGAGACAATTTATCTCGTGATGTGGCTCCAATTTTGGAGCGCAGTGTCTCAGTGGTAGAGTGCTTGACTCATACCGAGGGTTTGCTGGTTCGACCCTCAATGGCGTCACCGCATAGTGTCCTAGAGCAAGACACATTGATCCTTGCTTAGTACTAGTTTAACTCAGGAAAAGCTGTCCCAACATAACTGAAAAATTGTTGACTGGAACGTAAATGAAATCAAACATCCAAATGTGGCTCAAATGGTCACAGTAGTCCTGTCAAATGACTTATTCTAATGCACTTGAAAATGTAACGCGACGTATGATAGGATAATGTCAAAAATCTGCAACAGTATATCCTACGATATACTGTTGGAAACAGTTTGACTTCATTAATTACGTCAGATTTCCTTGGATGACATGCAGCATTATGCGGCTTGCAGCGCTTCAATTTGAGATGAAACGGCAGTAGTGCATTAGAATGGGGATAACCACATTCAAAATTTATATTTGGGGAAGTATATCTCCAGATATACGTTCGGAAATCACATTTTACAGCTACGCGCATGTGCGCCGTAAAACTAAATTTCCAACTGTATATCCGACGATATACCTCCCCAAATGAAAATTTTGAATATTATTAACCGAATCTCAGTCCAGTCGGTTCACAAACCTTGGAACAAAAAGAAAGTGTCCTACCATACGATAAGTAAGTTTAAAAGAACAGTAACAGATATCAGAAGTCAGCAAATCTAAATCTACGCTGTTTTAAAAGGGGATATACATTTTTGAAAAAAAATCACACAGTCTGCTCATTAGGTCAATATCGGTACATTTTTTGCAAACACTTTTTTTTGGAAATAAGTGTCACTGTGTCATACCCAAAGCCATGATATAATAAAATATCACAGATGCATGCATTTTCATACCCCCCCCCCCCCCCACTACACACATTTCTGTTTACATCATAGCCAAATATACAGTTTATTTTATCATACAATGTCATGAATCACTGTAGTAACATGATAAATTTTAAACTGTTTAGAAATGTACCATGGTATCATATGTGACATTATATTGTCTATTGATATTCAATCATCTCAAATGCTAGATAATCCACAATGAAAGTGTTGTATGAGCATCTGACTCTTACACCAACTTTAATTCCATATCAAAATACCCTTTTGTGTGATCCTCTAGTTTGCATATTGGATTTATATGTTTATTGCATCTCATGATTGAAATTGAGATTTTAAACTTTTACCAGACGATGCAAACATTTAGGTATTTTAATGTCAGCTAATGTTTAGCTTCATTCAGTACACGTACAAGCTAAAGTATTAATGTCAACTCTTATATTAGCCTAGTTAACTATCACAGGGGCGTAGCCAGAGGCTTTATCATGTTGAAGCCCTACAAAGAAAATTGGAGAATTTAGAGATATATGACCTAGTTACTTAATCGTTCTACTTGCGAATAATAAAGATGCTGATCAGACTGCGAGGATGCGCAGGCTGGTCTGCGCCTTTGTTGCTGGCATGCAACAAAGTCAGGGTTTCTCGCGTCGAGGCTCATATGATATTGAAGCCTTGGCTTCCTGGCCTCCATCTGGCTACGCGCCTGTATCAAACCTTTTACAGCTTACTGACAATATGTAATAACCTATTTCTAATGGGGTATTGGAACAGTCACCAAAAGGAAAATGTGCTTTTGATATAATGCAAACACATTGTAATCAAACCTCAGCTAAGGAATTCTTTACCAAGCTAATACATCCTTTTATAGTTACACGGTCTTGTTGTAGAACACCTTTTTGTTTTTGTGTTTGAAACAATTCATTTTTCATATCTATTTAATATATAAATTGAAAATAATCAACAGTAAAACCTATAATGAAATAATGCCTGATCTGCATTCTAACACTAGTGCAAGTTTTGTCTGTACATAGCGTTGTCGTTTTAGTAAGGACATAGCAATGCCACAGTGATTTGCATATTATCCGGAATGCTGGTATTTTATTTGAATCTTATGTGAGCCAGCTCATGATATTTTGGGATATGCTAGTGCGAGCAGCAAGGCTCGGACAAGCTGTGCATCTGCACATTATTGCAAGAGCCTTGCTGCTTACATACATAAAAGATGGAACTAAATAAGAATCAGCCCAAATATTATAAGGACTCAAGTCCCACATGGCAGCGGTGTATGCATGTTCAAATAGTGAGTTCAAAATTAATGTTTCAAACAAAAATCTTTCAGGAGTACTAGAACTATCACTAGTCAAACATTTTGGATCCAGATCTTATCTGAATTCTAAACTGTTTGCAAAGGTCACCAGTAGCCGACGCTATAGCATGCAAAGAGCTAACCAAAATGTGAGCAAAATAAGCCGACCATGAAATAGTCTTATTTATTATCATTCATGAAATAGTCTTATAACCATCCATGAAACAATCATATAGCAGTTCACGAAATAGTAGTATAGTCATCCATGAGATAGTTTTATAATCATTCACGAAACAATCTTCTAGCCACCCATGAAATAGACCTACACCCATCAATGGAATAGAACTATAGTCATTTATGAAATAGTAATTCATATAAGTCTTATAGCCATCCATGGAATAGTCTCATAGCCTTTCACGAAACAGTATTGTAACCATTTATGATATAGTCTTATAATCATTCATGAAATAGTCTGATAGCCATACATGAAATAGTCTTTAAGTCATTCAAGAAGTAGTCTGATAGTCACCCATGAATTAACTGTATATAGTAGCAATTCAAGAAATAATCATACAGCCATACATGAAATAATCTTTTCAGCTATTGTTGGATGCATGTGCTTGCTCCACGGTCTCTGCTACACTGGCGAGAAATGGTGACAGCCCTATATAAAGTTGTATAAGTTGGTGGGCGTCTTTCCTGGTCAAGTGATTTTTTTCTCATTCTTGCTGAAAGACGTTGTTGATCTGGTGTAGAATGAGATATATAACTGACATCATTTGAAATGAGATTGTCTTCGTTTTCACTTTCACTTCTGCTAGGCAGTTTCTCAATGAATTCACGCAGTGGGTCAGAGAATTCTAGAATAAGGCTCAGTATCATGACCCGACCATCATGACAACCTACAACAACAGTTCTGTCATCTTCAGCTACCTCAATACAAGTGGCCCTTCCATGAACAAAAACATACCCTAGTTCTTTGCCGTCATCCACCCTGAATGTGACAATTTTTCTTTGGTCATCTGATATTCCAATCAAATACTTCCCATTAAGAGCAAGTCTAGCTGTATCTGGGAGAACCTTGCTGTCATCTACCTTTCCAATGTGTCTGCTTGTATCAATTTTAAATGCGTTAAGCCTCTGATCGAGAATAACACAAAAATCTCTTGATATACAAAGTCTATCCACATCTGAGGTTGGATCCAGAAAACAGGGTATATGCTTAATTACTGAGCCAGTTTCAGCGTCGTAAACTACAGCACCTTTTTGGACATTCTGAGGTTTAACAATACCTTTGTCAGTCTCGAATACGTAGGTATCAACATCTTTAGCGTATATGATAAGAACATTGCCATCACTGAGTCCAAGCACTGTTAAAAATTCATCCTTGTCGTTTACACCATCTATAATGTTCTGCAATCTAAGAATCGTTTGGTCAGATGACTTCTGGGTCTCTGATAATCTCTGAACAAACAATCTGATTTCAGACCACCGAGCTGTCTCCCGATTTGTCTTCTCATCAACAGATCGTCTACAGGTTTGTATAATCGCGATGAAGGTGTCTACCTTGTTCTTCCTTGAAATGCATGGCTCTGCTACGAATTCTGTGTTATAGGGGAAGTCAATGGTGTAATTAGAAGAAGTATCTGGGTTCACAATGAAGACGTTGTACAGATTCTCACTCCAGTCATGTGGATTATAGAAGGCACATGTAACGAAGGCAGCAACTTTTGACGTGGGTCCAAACACAATGTACCTGTAAAGTAACATAATAGAGGGAAGATTAGAAGAGCCATGACATGTGATTTCCAACAATGTGGTATTTTGACAAGTGTAGACTCAGACGAGCCTCTGCAGCCTCCTGTCAAGCTTAGAAATTCCAAATGCTGTTCAGTCAGAAGCTTAACAGTCGTAGAATATTCAAGCGACTAGCAAAGGCTCTGATCAGTCTGCGCATATGCGCAGGCTGGTCTGAGCCTTTGCTGGTCGCACATAATACATGTTGGAAATCTCGTGCTGCGGCTCAGTATTGTAAACATGTAGGTATAATGCGTATGATATATAGAGGATCTTACATGAGTGCTCATGTTTTTATTGATTTTATTAAACGAGTTGGGGAAAAAAGATAAAATGCGAGGCTTGCCGAGCATTTTATCTCTTTTTCGCAGCGAGTTTAATAAATTCAATAATACAGGAGCTCGAATGTTAGATTCTATTTATCATATGGCATTAAGAATACCTTGAAATCTCATTTCTGGCGTAAAAAACGTTATAATTTTGTCATCATGTACGCAACGTTGTTATGGACGTCATAACATTTCCGAAAATCTGTAAACCACTAGTGGTTTATCGATTTTATTGCATGGCGTGATTTCACTCCCGGACGCGACGTCATGTGATAAAGTAACATAATAGGGGAAAGATTAGTATTGTAAACATGTAGGTATGATGCTTGTGATATGTTTACTTTCAAACTTTGAACGTGTAAATATTTAAGAATATATTATCATGATGATAAAAAAATTAACACACCACCCAAAAAATATTTGACAGACATTAAATTGCGACCTTGACTTCCTGCTTTCAATCTAGACACCTTTTTGCATTTTATATTAGGTTATATGTCTCAGGATGAGTTTGGGCATATGTCATTTACTATTTTTCATATAACCTTGCTGTCATAAAACCATTGAGAACTTTGATCACTTGTTATCAAAACTTAGACTTGCACCTACCTGTTTGACATGGCATGGAACACTTTTGATGCTGTTTCAACCTCCCACATTATATCATCTGTTAATGTTTCAAATGATGTAATGGATGAGCTTCTCGGTGTGGGAACAATCCTTGCTCTGGTTACCACATACTGCCCGTCATATGACAACTTCACCTCCACCAGTTTATCATCAGTGTTGTAACTATGCTGTAAAGTATCCATTACTTTGCCATTGGCTAGACTGACAACTTTAGCGTCGGGCGACTTGTGATCATAAGACATGGCGATACCTGCCATGGACGATGCAGCAATCGACTCAACAGGATAATCATGTATTTCTGCAGAGTGCAATACATCCCGGTCTAAGTTGTCGAGGTTCCAGACTTGGAATATGTTGTTTTCTAAAAGTGTCACTACTTTGTTGATTGATGCACAGGTGAACAGCTTCACAACTGGAGAAACTACAGACTGCAGCACGCGAATGGGTGTGCACGTGACTGCATCCCAAATGATAAGGTATGTGTACCTGAAATCACAACTAGGTAAATGAGCCAGTGCACTCATTGCATACTGTAAATTCGAAAATTTTCGCGAGGGTTTTAATTTCGCGAAACTTCGCATATGCCAAGTTTCGTGAAAATAAAACTCTCACAAAATGGCTAAAGCACTCTGTCATTTACTTTTGTAGATAAATCATGCCCTAGTCTCGAATTTTTAACGTCGCAAATATGTCTTTTAGCGCTTTTCACGAAAATAAAATTCTCGCGAAATTTTACGAATTTACAGTATGCTCATTTGTCTCTAATAAACGCCCATGCTGATGTGTCCAGCGGGGCTAAAGGTCTACGTTTTTGTCTGATCCATCTTTCCTATTCGTATTGAGTGGCGGCATGAGATTTCCAACAATGTGGCATTTTGACAAGACTTAGTGTATTCTCAGACGAGCCTGTGCAGCCTCCTTTTACACTTAGGCTCTCCAAATGATGTTCAGTCAGTAGCTTAACACTTATAGAACATTCAAGCCACTAGCAAAGGCTCTGATCAGACTGCGCGTATGTGCAGGCTGATCTGAGGCTTTGCTGGTTGCACATACCACATTGTTAGATATCTCATGCCGCGGCTCATTTTGCGTGTAGTTGCAGAGAAGGCTGTGTTGAATCTTCGCAAATTCAACTGGCTGATGCCATAAGTACTAAAATCGCTTGACCGGGTCCAATAAATTACAGTCCTTTCCTTTTAAAGTAAGTAAGTTTTAACTCAAACGTCATGGAAATCAAGTAAATGCAGATTTTTCATTGGTTTTTAATAAAAGGTGTAGCTTTGTAGAACAAATTGAGCCAGTACATGAAATTTTGATGCTTATCATATACTTGCCCAGCGATGGCTCAGATAAGTTTTGCTTCTGCGCAGGCTCACGAGAGCCTTTGAAGCACACATCACACACATATACAAACGTGATCTAAGTGGTGTTGCATATAAAGCCTCAGTCCAATTTTTGGCCTATGGTCCCACTAGAAAATGACACGTGCATAAAGAATGACTTTTACGCATTTGAAATACAAATGTAAGTACCAAAATCTCATAAACGGGCTCTTATGACACTGAAGGATTAAACGAATATATCATGAGTGTGAGGGTGGAATAGAAAAATATATCCCGAGGATCCACACTTGGCATTGTGAGCCAAAATGAGCGATGATACACAGTGATCGACAGGGACTAATATTTTCTTTCCAATCCTCACACAAATAATGGATTCTTTTTCTTACTGACCATTAAATACCGCATTTTATGTTTTATAAAAGGCTCCCATGGGGAGATGTGACATGACATGATAACGTCAATTTAACATAACAATGATGTCTCTTGTCTTCCAACGTGTGGCTGTTTGATTTTTCTTTCCCACACTTGGTACGGGGTATGTGAGATAATAAGAATCTATCATGCATGTGAGGGTGGGATAGAAAAAAACTGTCACATAGATCACCGATTGGCATCATGAGGCTTGCCGAGTGATGACAAATAGTGCCTGCGAGAGACAGATTTTTCTGGATCTTTTCCTCTCTAGATCTGCGCATGGGCTTGGTTTCTAATGATTATATTTAGAGTTATACAAAATAATTAAATAGGATAATAAGCGCCCACACACAGTACTGGTCAATAAAGTGAAGAACTGCCAAGCTAAGGAATTAAATTAAGCCTTCGTTCTGAGGTCTCCTAATTGGGGTAGACAAAAGCGTTTGGGAATATTTTCATAATCAGATCCGAGAGTTTCAAGATATATGGAAAAGCCAAATTGTTGCAGACACACACACATAGATGGAAAGATAGATGGAGCGAGGGACAGACATCCTGAAACAGTATACATCAGCCAATCCCCCACAAACAACCACAAACAAAGTTTGTGAGTGGGAGTACTGTAAAACCTGTCTTAAGCGGCCACTCAAAAACAGACAAAACAAAGATCTTAATGACAAAAGTTAGCTTAATGAAGGTCGAAAGTATTGCAGAATGCTCACCTTGGAGCATTCTGCAATACTTTTAACCTGCAGTAAGTAATAATAGGTATTGAAAACCAATTTTGGTCTTCATTTTGAGTGGCTGCTTAAAACAGGTTTTACTGTATAATAAGCTGAACATACCTTGTGGCTACAATCATGGAATCATCGGGTGTAAATCCAGCACCACTAAATGTTGATGATGAGTCAACGAACACGCCAGGTGGAAGCTTCTTGAAGCGTTCTTTAACAACATCTCGCACTGTGTCTATTAAATGGATTGCCTTTCCACACCTCACTAGCATCTGCTCTTTTCGGTTTGAGGGTATACACTCCCGTGCATCAAGATCTGTTAGAACAGTCTTTGTAAAGTATTTTCTGTTTATAACATCAAACTGGACAGCTTCAAGTAATTTACTTTGCGTTAGAACATAACACTTAGGTGTTTCATCAACAAATATGATGTCTTTAACAATATCTGTTACCTGAGCAACACATCTTCTTTTGATTACTGGTAGCTCATACAGAAGTATATTGCGTTCTGAGTTAAATGCTACAAACGTTTCTTCTTTACTTATAGCTACTGCATGTGTGTGATATGCAAACTTGTGTAGTATTTCACTCCTTTCTACATCAATGATGTATGGCCCAGCACCCTTACGCACAGAGAACATAACATATTTGTTTGCAATATCAATATCTGCAATTGTTCCTTTACCGAAATTCACTTCACCATACTGAACACCACAGTCAGACCTAAATGTTTTTATACAACTGCTGTCCACTATAATATTTATGAATTTTCCATCTCGTGAGGGATAAACATCACCTACAGGGAGCATAATATCAGGTCTTTCATCTTCATGGCTTAGCTCCCATACTTGGAGTTTGTGGCTATGACGAGGCTTCGCTGTCAAGAGAACACCATCTGGACTAGAGAACACGTCTATGTCTATTACGCATTTGATCCCACCTGCAATACAAAACGTTTCACACATTTTCATTGGTCCAGATAAGGAAATTTTATTTGCGTATTTTTTTTTATATTATTTTCTTACCAATTAATTTTAACATGTGTTTTGGGTGCTCAAAAGAACCGTCTCATTGAGACGGTTCTTTTGAGTACCCACAAGATATGTTTTGGATGAGAAATAAAGAAAATAATTTTCCAATACGCACTCTTATCTGGAGGCGTGCATTTTACTTGAGCCAGTGTATAAAGAGCCCAATTAAAACATGATTCTATTGCAATTGCTTTTCTAACGCCACGTCACACTGCGATATACTGTTGGAAATAGTTTGACTTCATTAGTTACGTCACATTTCGTTAGATGACGTGCAGCTTTATGCGGCTTGCAACAAATCAAGTTGAGAGGTAACTGCAAAAGTTCACTAAAATGGGGATAACCTTATTCAAAATTTTGATTTGGGGAGTTATACATATCATCGGATATAAGGTTGGAAATCACGTTTTATGGCACTCTCAAGCTTTGTAGTAAAACAAGATTTCCGACCGTATATCCGCCCATATAGCTCGCCAAATGCATGCCTTAAGTGTCTACTAAATACTCAGATCAAACTTATAATAAACCCAATCAGATCAAAGTTTATAGTGTTTGCACCTACTTGGTAGCTAAAAAGTCATAGGTTTTTCATGAAAACATTAAAAACTCTGACCGGACATGGCTGATGATCAGGCTGAACTGAATCTTGGCTGTGTGCTTACATTTTTTTTGCTATAAATACTTATATATTGATGAGATGGTAGGAACCTGATGCTTTGGCTGTTGTCAGGCCCACTGGGGTTTGCCTGTTTTATGTACTGTTGAGTCCTTAGCTTTGCTTTATATCCTTTTTATATCTTGATTTATACGTTCTAGGAGATGATGCATTGACAAGTTAGGGGTCTTTCATGCAAATCAAACATCTTTGTGTCTTGATCCACATCTGAACTAAGGGTGAGGTTGCCACCGTGAAACCGGTTTAAGCCCTCCAGTAAAATATTTTACTGACCATTCCAAGGCGGTATTTCTTTTGTGGATCATTTATGGTATGTATGTCTTGTGTTTGTCATGCTTTTGCGTCTGTTCATTGCTGCCTTGTGATCACTTGCTGGGAAAGGGCTGACCTCTTGGCTATTGTTTGTTTTGTTTAATTGTGTTTTTGTCACTTTCCCATATGGTATCCTGGGTAAGGTGTGGTACTTGATTGTATCCATTCCCAATCTTTGCAGCCTTTTCTTACTTTTTTTTATATATACAAATATTGATAAAAGCAAGTGCTCCATTTAATGTGAAAAAAACTATGTTAAGTTTTACTGTAAGATACTTTGTTTTGTTACACAGAACTAAACGCATTACGAGGGTCATTTTTTATGTTCGTAGAATTGGACTGTATCTCTACAAATATAGAATTTACGGTACCATAAGTATATATATTTTGAAAGGTCTAGCTTTTGTCTATCAACTGATATAAATTTTACATCATTAGCGCTTAGTTCGGTCAAGATATCTAGCTTTGAATAGGGCTAATAAAGGACACTGGTCGAAATCCATGCCATTTTAACCACGCAGCAAGCAGGAAATAAGACGCTGTTAAGTTCCATTCGCTATGGTGATATAAGCATTTTTCAAGCCGATTTTTCTTTTGCACCACCAAAATTAATTATTCAAACGCTAATCGTAGACAAGTGCAGCAAAACTATAAGTTTGTTGTTTGCTCTTCTATAACAATTTTAAAACACCTACCAATTTACAAAAATAATCACAGTCAAGTGCTAGTTATAATATCTGTTAAAATTACGATTATGAACAAATTTTAAGATTTCTTCTGGTTTTGCATAGCACATGGTATACTCAATCATTCGTCAGCAGTTATATTGATGTATCGATTGAAGCGTGTAACTGGCAACTTCCGGTACTGGCATACCCCCATGTTATAAAAAGTGGGTGGGGTAAATCAACCGCTCGTAGAAAACACAATAACAATCGGATCTGCATAATTTTCTTATTGCAGTGATTTCAACACCTGTTTAGAAGCACAAAAACAGTTTTAATGTATTTTCTAAATATAGTAACGCTCCATGACGCCATTTATGTGCAAAATAAGGGATTTTAGCACCCCCTAGGTTATTTATTTTGCAGTTCATTTCTAATAAAACAAAAGTATTAACTTTGCTTTTGGATGAAAGTAACCATAACACTTCCATCTACCATATTAACAAGAAAAAATATAATACTACTTTACAGTTAACATATTAAGCCACATTCAAACGCCCATGTCAAACTTCCACTTGTGTCAACTTTTTACAATAAAAGTTTATATGCCTACTGTTCAATTTGCTGAGGTTCCAAACAAATCTTCCATATCTAATAATTGCTGCGCATTTGCTATAATGTTTATATAATATTGTAGCACGTGGAGTCCTTGATCTGCAGCCAAAGTTTCAGAAGCTGTGTATGGCTATGGACCCATTTTCATGCAATTGTTTCTAACGTTCTGTCAGAGACTAAGTCCATAAAATGTCACATTTCTACCATATTTCCAGTGTCCGATATATGGGTATGTCTTTGCCTCTTAGAAGGCATTAAAGAACTGTATTTTGAAATAATTTAAGGTTGCATGTATAGATAAAAGCTCAATCTTTCCAAATATATGCATGAAGTATGCATTTACTTTTGCCGTTTTCATTAGATCTATCTCTCTACGAACATAAAAAACGTCCCTCGTACTTGACTGCAAATATATATAGTCTATGTCGAATGGGCATCCCGTGTAAATTTTGTGACGATTTTTGGCGACCTATACCAAAATAAACTTTGGGTCATATGAAACAATTTGAACCAGTTCGCCCATCTGAGTTCTGCGTCTGGTCCGAGTAATGACGTCATCAAATGGCGGCCATAGTGCGACTTATGTACACATATAAGACATCGTATTTAAAGCAATATTAGAGGGAGAATTTATTGCTAGAAATGATTTTTCGCCTTTATTTAACTGATTGGACGTCAAACAATACGAAAAAGATGTGCTCCATTTTTTTCCAGACGCCTAGAGTCCATTTGGGGCCCCAAATCGATAAATTTGACCCAGATCCTATTACTTTTGTTGTAATCCTGTAGAAAGTTTGTGCTAAAATTAAGTGATTTTTGTTCTGGTTTAGATAATTTGGGGCCATTCTATACAAAATATGAAGTGAATTAGGTTATATATCCCTAGAATGCGAAAACATCTATTTTTGGGGTCCTTATGTCATTGAAATAGGCATAGAGCCGAATTATGGAGCTGTTATCGTACACGACATTTGACCTTATAGTCTATGTCGAATGGCAATATCGTGTAAATTTTGTGACGATTTTTGGTGACCTATATCAAAATAAACTTTGAGGCATATGTAACAATTTAAACCATTTCACACATCTAAGTTCTGCGTCTGGACCGAATGATGACGTCATCAAAATGGCCGCTTAAGTGCTATTTATGCACATATATACATAAGTCATTAGATTCAAAGCACTAGTTATGTGGGAATTTCTTGCTGGAATCAATTGTTTGTCTTTATTTGATCGATTTGGTGTCTTCTGATACGACAATGAGGTGTTTCTTTATTTCAGATCCCTGGAACCCGTTATGGGGCTTCCGAATTCAATAAAATTGACCCAGAACCCATTACAATACTTGCTATCCCGTAGGACATCATGCTGAAATTGAGTGTTTTTTTGTTTCCTTTTGATTATTTGATTGTTTGTGCTTAATGTCCCTACAACAGCTAAGTTCATATCGAGACGGGGCCACAGCTTAAATTCTCATCTGACAGACTAGTGAAACCGGAGATCAAACACACGACCCCTGGTTAACAAGGCGAGGAGTACAGCGGCTCCTTTGTTTTGATGAATTTGAAACCACACTATATAAATATGACTGACCCCTGGGGCTATTTTGGGATACTTTTGTTTTGGGTTTCAAATCCTAGTTAATTGTCATGGCCATGTTGAGATGGTCAGTTAACCTAACCACGCTTTTCTGGGGCAGGCTTAGACTAGGCAGTCAGTACTTTGTGCACACGCTTTCGCTTGTAACTGACAATATCCCTTCTTGAATCACTGAAAGAAGGAGAATGACGATAGAAAATATTTCATGATCAACCTCCACGAAAATATTGGGCCCGGATCGAAATCACGATCCATGTATCAGCAATCGAACTCACTACCGATTGCTCTACATGGCCAAGTCATTTTGGGGTTCCTATTTTATTTAAATTGACCCTGAATCTATAAATTCAGTTTTTGCCCTATTTGATTGTTTTGGAGCCATACTATATGAATTATTGATTGCTTGGCTCACTGACCTGGTCTAGTTGTCAGGTGCATATGAGGCATTCGCAGGGGTTTTGGTGAACAAGGGAAATGGCATTTATTTCAGGGGAACAGAGAACGAAAGGCCAAATTTCGAGGGGAACAGAGACAATATTGGGGAACAGGGAATATAAGAAAACAAAATTTGAGAGAACAGAGGATCAGGCCAGTTTATTTCAGAGGAACAAGGAAACATGTACTCCCCCCCCCCTGAGAGGGTTTCGTATATTACTTAGGCGACAGAATACCACCAAAGTAATGGCCTACAATATAACTCGAAATTCGCCATTGTAAAACAAGCAATGATGTTCGAACAAACGCTAGTGCATAAGTTATTTGTGGTGAAATATGACGCAAGTTGATTTACTGCAACCATTTATTACTCCTTATTTGGAGGTAATGTTGTTATAATAGGAACATAAATGTCACCTTATCAACTCCAACATGTTTTTGTGTTTGTGAATGTTTATTGTATTCTTGTTACTTTCCCATGTGGTACCTTGGGTAAGGTGTGGTACTTGATTGTATCGTTTCCTGATCTTTGCCGTCTTTCTTACTTTCAAGCAACTGTATAGTGAGAATTGGCTCCTTTGTGGATTTCCATATGATGCTCTGATACTGAGATCTTTTGACACTCTGAAGAATAGAAAGGTTAGTTTCCTACGAAACATCCACTATCCTTACCTTGTAAAATTTCCAATGGATGTTCCTGCCTGACAAGCAGGCATATATATTGTCGAGAGCATTCTTAGTCCCGTCTTCCAGTGGGACATGACCAAGTTTCAAGAAAGCTTAATGGCGTTACTAAAAGCTTTCCAACATAATATTTTACCTTGCAAGACATTAATCCAGTAAAATCAGCAACATCTACTTACATAAGTAAACGTAAAGATCTTTGCATGATGACTTCGGCTGATCTAGACCTTAACCTTAAACCATCGCATCAGCAAGTTCGCTTGCTAAGTATATCTCATCCTGACCTTTGACAATAAAGATCAAACAGGCAAACCGAAACCCTTTTTCAGCTACACACCATAAGCAATTAGTGTGCTAAATGAACACCTCCCATCAAAAATGAAAGACGTTCGTGTTACGAGTTGTTAGACAGGTTTCAAGTATACTTGACCTTGACCTTTGACTCTGAAATTATATCAGTAATCTGAAAACCTTCGTTGTCATCTAGACATCATAAGCATTCAGTGTGCTAAATACGAACACCTTCAGGCAAAACTCAAGAAGGCAGTTGGAAGGGCAGCTATATCCCTAACCGCAGAACTACAGAGTGGTTGGACCTGTAGTTATCGACGTGACCTGTCACCGAGCGATTAGTGCTCCCAAATGTGGATCACAGCGTCCGGGGTTCGATTACTGCTTGACCTATACATCACCTCATTGCACTCAGCTTTTGAGCCATCCATCCATTATCATAGCATGGCGAAATACTGTTTTAAAGGATATAGAATGGCAAGGCAACCATGCATGTCTTTGGTTGCTGAGAACAAAAGTCATTAGCCCCATGACTGGTACCATGAACGGCCATGGAAATGTGTTCTACGCATTCTCCTTAACTTAGGTCAATATGTAACCAGAGTTTAATGAATATCCTTCAAGGCTTGGCATGAAGTTAGGACACTGACCTTGAGCCCGTATAACGGAGACATGTGTTCTGTACATCTTCTCACTGAAGAAACCATTTTAGCTTAGCAAATTTAAAAGAAATGTAATGCAAACATGAAATCAAATGTTCAAATTATTGACCTTCAACTGTGATCTTGAGTTGGCATGGATGAAACATAATGTTTGCATACAGTCTCAATGATTTGAATATTTGACTAAAGTTAAAATGAAAATCCTTCTGACATAAAAGAAGGAATTCAAAAGTTCAAACTTGTGACCTTAAATTTTTACATAGAGCTTTAGCCACAGTGTTGTAATACATTTTGCATATCCTGTCACTGAAGCGGACATTTCACCTATATTTTATGAAATAATTTCAGGGTAAAGGCGATAGGGTGCGGACATAGAATTAAAGGCTCAAACTTGTGGTCACCACTGGTGACCACGACCTTGTGGTCATGGTTGAATTACACGCTTCGCACATCATCTAACTTAGACAAATATTCGAACAAAATTAAATATAGGGTGGACATGAAATTCAATGTTAAATCCCATTACCTTCAACTGTGGCCTTGGCCTTGAGTTTGCATGATTGAGCTATGTGTTTTGCACACCCTCGCAGTGAGCTGAACATCTTATCAAAGTGTAATGATAATCCTTCAAGGGTTTGAAGAGATATGGAGCATACGCGCAATTGAAGACTTAATTCCATTACCTGTAACTGTAACCCTGACGTTTAGTCTGCGTAATTGAGTCATGGGTTCTGCACACCGTCTAACTGAGGTGAACATTTGACCAAAGCTTAGAGAATTTCATAGGTTTAATTAGACACAAGAGTTGTGGATAAACGGATGAATAGAAACTTAGGGTTGGTGGATTTATGAATGTGGAGTTTGCTTTAAGGGCTGTTAGGCAAATTTTAAATATATTTGACCTTGACCTTTGACTCCAAAGTCATGTCGGTAATCTTAAATTTTTGTTATAATCTACACACCACAGGCAACCATTGTGCCAAATATGAACACCCTTAGTCAAAACATAAAAGAGGAGTTCGTGTTACGAGCCATAAGTCAGATAGATTCAAAGTATATTTGACTTTGATCTTCGATTACAAGGTCACATCGACGATCAGATCTGAGACCTTTGTTATAGTCTACGATAAATAGCCAATTACTGTGCCAAAAATGAACACCCTTGGGCATGTACAATTTTGTGTAATTGTCTATTAACAATCTGGAGCGGCACAAGCACTAAACTATAAAAGACTTTGTCTGGCTAACATACTTTAATACATATACTATGAATATTCGTATCAATAGCGCGGTGACCGCCATTTCGATGACGTCATTATTTACCCTAGAAGCGCATCTCAGATGTGTGAACTGGATAAAATCGTTGCAAATGCCTCAAAGTTTAATTTGATATAGTTCGCCGAGAATCGTCATGAAATTTACACGGGGCCAAATTTTGTCCTTTTCGACATATGCTACAATGTGACTCATGCCCTATAATGCTCATGGGCAAGATGGCCTATTGCATTTCAAAGTAGGATTCTGTGTAAATATTGTTTCTGTTTAAAATCTGGAGCAGTACTGGCATTTAATATATTAACAAAAACGTTTATTTTGCCAACATACTTTGATTTTCTTAATTACATACGCATTATAATTGTTCGATGGCCGCCATTTTGATGACGTCATTACTCGGACCAGACGCCAAACTCAGATGGGCGAACTGGTTGAAATTGTTGCAAATACCCCAAAGTTTAATTTTATATAGGTCGCCAAAAATCGTCACGAAATTTACACGGGACCATTTTTTTGGCCCATTCGACATAGACTAATATAAATTTGTTGGCTTTTGAACTACATGTACATTTGTAACTCTGATTAATAGGACTAACAAAAACCAAAAACTGGTTACAATTGGTACAAGTAAATCTGGGCATTTTAATGATCCCACCTTCCAATTTGTTTTTTATTCTTTGAAACTTTTCAGCATTTTAGTATTTAGAGTTGCTATCATTTTGTGCCATCTATATATGTAATAGAAAATTAAGTTGCTTTTCAAGTGTTGAGGTTTTTAAACAACTCCGTCAGTAATATCATGTTGTTGTTTTTCAGAAATATTAGCATAATAGAGAATTACCTGCAACGTCACATTCATACTGCAGAGGACCTCCTGGTGTGCTGTATATTTGGCAGTTGGGAACAAGAGGGCATGATCGTTGGCAGTCAAGGTCACACTGACGAATGAGATCTTTGATATATGGGTATCTGTGAACGTGAGGCAAGAGCCTTCCAGAGAGTTCCATTCCGAGAGAATTAGGGTTTACTTCCAATGCTGATTTGGACATTCTCAAAGCATCACTTACAAGATTACTTTCTTTGTCTGTGTATAAATAATCCATCAAAACGCATTGAATGGAGCTTGTTCTCAACTTAGTAGAAATATATTCATAGTTACACAATACATACGCTTTCAAATCTTCACATCGGTTGCAACATGAAAGGCTGTAAGGCAATTGTGAAATTTTCCGTAAGTTAAACGAATCACTTTGCTCAAATCTGAATGGCTGTTCTGGAACAAAGCGACATGCTTCATCTTCAATATCTACACGTTTATATTTAGCCATTAGCACAGCAGGATGACGAAAGGGTTTCCGTTTTGTTCCTGACCAAACACCAAGGTAATAGTCTGAGATAATAGAATGGCAGATAGCGTTGGCTTCGGTATCACGTCTAACGTATCTCTCTTGTGCTAATTTCTCAAACAATTTAAACTTCCATTGTATAACAGAAATTTTATTAACTTCCTTGAATACTAGATATGGTGCTAAGGCATTCCTTAGAATTGTCCAACAGAATTGTGGAAATCTTCGAGTGGTAGCGTAGCATCCAAGCATACTGAACACATTATTGAGGACGTCATCATCCAGTGACAAAATATCTTCCAGTTCTGATTCACTCAGGCCAGTTTTAGATACAGTTATGTAGCCTAAAATCTTCGAGATTAATTTTGTTCCAAATTTAGTTTCAAGATTGTCAAAAATCTGTCCAGCTATTTCAGCTGGAGATTCACCTAATGTTGGCTTTTGAATTTCACTTGATATCCATTGTATTGCTTGTTCAAAAACAAGATTTACATAAAGCGGAGATGTTTTGAGTTTAAACGCATTCTGAATGCATTTCCATTGATCATAATTCACTGAATGTCCACTGCTTTTCATAATCAACTTCATAATGTTTTCACAATCAGTACATGTGAGTATAGGCATTTTGATGAGCCCTCCTTCGAATTTGTTTTCTATTCTTTGGAACATTTCAACATTTTCAGTGTTTATAGTTGCTATTATTTTTACATTTGCTGCAATACGTGATGGTAACCAATCCAGTTTATGACCATTATCTGTCGTTGAAAGCTTATCTAGTCCATCTAGTAGAATCACAAGCATTCCTCCATATTCTCCATGTTGTATCAAATCAATGAAATAGTTCTTTAGACTGTTATAACTAGATGGTACATCCTGTCTATACCTTCCAGCAATGGCTGCAAGCTGATGGCACAAATGATACAGTAGTTGTTGGATGTTCTCGCTATTATCAGTCTGCCCAATAAAACGTGTGATTATTGATGTTGGCATGGTCAAATTGGCATTAGCGATTGCCTCATTGATATCACATGCTGCCTTTGCAATTGTCGTCGTTTTGCCACTCCCAGTGTCTCCGTAAATGACTAGTGGCTGGTCTGTTTCAGTTAGCAAATACCCTTTAATAGAGTTAAGTATATCCTCTTTACCAGAAAATGATGTCGAAAATAATTTAATATTCTGCCAGTTCGACAGAACTTCTTTACACAGTCCATCCTTCCATATAGTATCAATTTTGTTGATTTCTTCATCCACTAAGGATGTTACAGTAGAATAAAAATGGCGAGCAATACCCTTAATGTATTCTTCTGACTTGCTTTCTTCTAAAGCACATCCATTTAATGTTATTGATGATAGCATTACATTTTTGCTGTCTAAAGCAGCTTCCACTTTGGACTTGAATAACATTAGTGTTTGTTTCTTTTTATCATCCCAAGAGCAGGACTTTTTCGTTAAATCAACAAAGCATTTGGCATTTTTGGCATCTAAATGTTGATCTATGTTCTTAATGTCCCGGATGTACACTATACATTTCCTGTTTTGTTCATCAGCAGACAGATTGAATAATCCTTTATGGTGAAGTAGTTCTAGATCTGCAAAGAGAAAAATATAATCATACAGTTTCTCAAACCCAAATACTGAGTATATTTTTGAGCCAAATGAATTTTGCAATATGATTCTTGAAAGAACAAACAGCACACGTTGAGAAATAAGAAGAAAAATAATGTTGAAAGTAAGTAATGGTGCAAAGATCAGGAATCGATACAATCAAGTACCACACCTGACCCAGGATACCAATGGGAAAGTGACAAACTCACAGTAGACACCACAAACGAAATCAAATCAGTCAAATATTTTGTAAAACATTGCTTCAAGGATGATGCCTGTTATATAGTCAACTCTGCATTTCTGTTCAACTGAGAAGCCAAAACATTTGCATTGAACTATGATCGCATGAAAAAGCAAAAAGTATGTTGAACTGCATCAGTTACATGTTGGTGCCTATTTAGTTGCTAAAATCGCAGAAAAAATGGATTTTAAAATTAGTAAGGAAAATAAGATACATCTATTGAAACGCTACAAGCAAAGCATTACCTTATTTTAAATTGTATATATGATTTGTAAATTACAGAATGTTTTCATCTGATTAAATTGGGTCATAAATAAAAGAAAACAGCACTACACTTGATTGAGTATGTCTGTTTATAAGAGATGGTGGAATCCCATGGGGGTACTCTGATATTTTCATATATACATAGGCTTGGTCAATGTTTTTGGGTTCAGAATTTTGAGTTTCAATATTTTTTGGGGTTTTTCAGAAACATAAATAATGTTTGGGGTGTGACGATTTAGTGGATAATTTGGGAGGTCATAACAAAACTGGACTTTTTTTGTGTGGGGGGGGGGATCATTTCTATGCATTTTAGGTTCTTTTCTTAAGGTCAAGTTACAGATGAAAATATTGCTTTGGGCTTGTTAAAATTTAGAATATTTTTGGGGTATGCCTGATATTCCTGATATAGTTTCCAAGCCTACATAGCAAAGGCAATTGAGAGTACTCCCCCTGGGGTGAAATGTACAATATTTCTTGACCTGCTTCAGCCACCCCACCCAATACTTATTAGCCCTTTTTAGACCAATGGGCTTTTCCAGAAAGTTTGATACAGTTAAAGAAAGAAGTACAGCAAGGATCAGGAATCGATACAATCAAGTAACACACGGGTCCCAGGATACCAAATGGGAAAGAAACAAAATCACAATAAACATCACACACATAAGCCAAAAGGTCAGACCTTTCCCTTCAGGTGACCACAAGGCAGCAACGAACAGATGGGAAAGCATGACAAACACAGGACATAAATAACACAAATGATCCATAAAAGAAGTACCGCCTTGGAACGGTCAGTAAATATATTTTTCAGGAAGACTTAAACCAGTTCCACGGTGTGCCAACCTCACCCTTTGTTCAGATGTGGATCAAGACAAATAGATGTTTGGTTTGCATGAAAGACCCCTAGCTTATCTATGCATCATCTCCGAGAACATATAAATCAAGATATGAAAAGGAGATAAAGCAGAGAAAAGGACTCAACAGTACATAAAAATGAAAGTCAGGATGGTCCATTGTATGAAATTGCCTTAAAATCTGAATATCTTGTCAACTACGCAGGCTGTTCTTGGTTGATGCATTTTTTTTGCGTCCAGACCATGTTCTTGTTTCATTTTCTCTTAGTGCCATATGTTATCTGTGCTTATGCTCCTTCCAGGTATGTCATAGTTACTTGTTTTCTTTACTTTAATGTAGGACTTGAGATGATCTAAATGAGATTGAATAAATGTAGTTTTACCTGAGCAGATGTACTTCATGGCTGCTGATTGGCTTATTTTGGAAGCAGTTACACATGCCTTTGCTCCGTCCTCCAATGATGCAAGGACTTTGTTGATTAAGGTGGATTTGGTCTTTCTGTCTGAAAATGGTAATCACACTGGTAAATGTATACGTCGATTTGGTGGTATTTACGCTTATTGCCGGTACTTCATACACTGGAAGTGGTAGATATTGGTGTTAATGCTATATAGAAAAGCATGCCATATGCCTAAAGGACTATAGACTTCAATCATTTTTAAGTATTCAGTAAGTGCATGGCGATTTATGGAAGCATTTAGGAATAGATTCGAGTACCGATCATCCAGATCGGTACTCGAATCTATTCCTAAATGCTTACATAAATCGCCATGTGCATGGCAAATACTTAAAAATGATCCTTTAGGCATATGTCATGTTTTTTCTATATAGTAAGAGCACCAATATCTACCACTTCCGGTCTATGAAGTACCGATAATACGCGTAAATACCAGCAAATCGACGTATACATTTACCAGTGTGGTAAATCAAAAAGCTTAACAAAATGGGTTTCAAATGAACTATGATTGTCTCAATGATTGCAGTTGCCCATATGAGCCAAATCTAGTGGACTCTTTGTTAAAATATACTGATTAGTTTCATTTTCAATGTTAACTGCCTCCAACATCACGTGACCTTTTCTTGATTAATGGAAACCTCCATCCATTTTCATACACAAACAAGATATTACAATGTATACATCGAGGGATCAGGTCAGTTACAGGTTTAACTTTCCAAATCTCACTGAATTTATGTCCCAGAACAATTTTTTATGATCTCACAGTGTCAACCATGCTCAAAATGTTTTGGTTCATATGTTGTATGACATATCATGTGGTAGCATACATTGGCATCTTGTAAACCATAATAATTGTTTTAACCCATACATATCGAATACAATTTTGGATTTTTTTTAGAATTTATTCGTTATGGGCATTATTGATAATTTGGAATTAACAGGTTATAAGCTGTCCAAATTATTTCTTTGCCTTAACTGATTTTCACTGTGTCAGATTGCGCAAATCCTGAATATACCTTGCAACTTGTAGCACCTTAACAGGATTTGAACCGTTTCTAAACATCGCATTTACTTTAGCTAAATGTTTCAACAGCATTTCTATACTACTGATTATGTAAGCATTAAGTTCATTATGTAAATCCTGAATAAAATATGTTCGTAATGAAAAATACATGTCACAGCATTTTTTTTAATTTTCAAGCCAGATTAACTTAAGATTAAAACCGTGAAGACAGGAATGCCGCCATTGGAGGTCACTTAAGATGGAGGAGTTTAGGCGATGAAACTGTATTCTTACCAGACGGAATCTTGTGCTGCTGCAGGCGATAAACATTTGGTGTGACATTCAAGTCTTCCTCATACCAGTCTGTCAACTCTGAAATATCCCTCTCGTCCGCTTCCAGTGCGGATTTTATTGCGTTCAGTTCATCTACTTCTATAGTAGATGGCAAACGGGTTGCTCCATATTTCTGACCAATGAATGACTGAAAAAATATCATGCCAAGTAACCATGTAAGGAGAGATCAGAAAAAAAAATTGATTGTTTTTTTTATTTGTTAAGTATTTTCTTTATTTGTTTAACTTTTTAACAGTTTTTCTGTTCTCCTAATGAATATGTCCTGGTTAACTATGATCAAAATGCAAAATTTTCATAAGCTCTTAAAGGTATACAATGTAAAATCCCTTCTTACAGAATAGCAAATAAATATGTTTTTGGGGGAAAATGTAAAACTAATTAAAGAGTTGTTGCCAACATAGAGACATGTCCTTCTTGGTAAAGATGAACAATAAAGCTGAAAATAATCAAACCCATGGTTGCCTTTCCACTAAGTATCCAGCCAAAATTGCGTTTTTCCTGCATAAAAATACAATGTTCAAAACTGTGCAGAGGAAATCCAGATGAAGTTTACCAATATTATTTGTTGATTAAATGTTAAAAGATATGTATGTTAGTTCTATCTTGCTGTTATACCAGGTGGGAAGCGTACAAACTATGAAACCCGTGCAAACTGTATAGGTTTCATGTTTTGTGCATTTCACGGAGCTGTATTGCTTCACGATTTTAATGTGGTTACTGCAAATATAGTTGGAACTTTAAGGGTTAATACATATTTGCTATGGAAACGTATCGTACTTGCCTAAGGTATCGTGGAAACAAAGTCAAAACCCTAGTATCGAGGGATAAATCCATATTTCTGAAAAAGCTTACCACAAAATTTGGTCCCATGGAAATTTCTTTACAGTGTTTGAGTTCATCATATAGCACATCCATCTTTTCACTATCTGTGCAGGGAATGCCAGGATTTCCCCAGTACATGTCAGAAAGCTAAATATAGAAATAGAGAATCCTAGGTGAGTGTCTTTTAATATCTAGTTTACCAGGCAAGGCTTTGAGAATGCTTGTTGACATCTCGAGGCTTGCCGAGGGATTCAACATGCGTTCTCAAACCAAGCCTGGTAAAATTGATATCAAATTACGCAAACCTGGGTATTCTATTTATCAGTTTATTCATTGTGTCAAGCTTCAAACTAGCGATTATGATGTAATTTTCGATTTTTGTGTTGATTCATCGTCATTAGCGACGTCATTCAAAAAGTGCAACGTCATCATGACCTGATAAAGGCACATGCGGAGATAGACCATGGTTATCTGGCAACAGTTAATATGAGAGGTAACTGATAAACACAGATATAAACCCTCTTACACAAATTAATTCTTTCAAAGTTTAGTATTTTGCTTTAATTTTTTTTTTTGAAAATCAAGATTTTTGAAATATCAGACAAAATGTCAGGCCTGATCTGACAAAGGGTATCAGCAGACAACAAAATTCGCCGCCAGTAGACAAAAGATTTAATAGTAAGTATTAACTTACAAAGAAGTTAAATATTTGCTTTTGTTTAATAATGGTGATTATTAATTGAGTATACTGCATGGATGTCTGTATTTATCAAAGGTAAATCACTACTGACCTGAGATCAATAGTATTGGTCTCAGGACACCTGTATTAATTGAGGTCAAACCATTTTGCCATATGAGCCGTGACATGTGATTTCCGACAGTGTGGCATTTTGACATGTGTAGAATCAGACCAGCCCGTGCAGCTTCTTGTTAAGCTTAGAAACTTCAAAGTTTGTTTGGTCAGTAACTTAACAGTCATAGAATATTCAAGCGACCAGCAAAGCCTCTGATCAGCCTGCGCATATGCGCAGGCTGGTCTGAGCTTTTGCTGGTCGCACATACCACATTGTTGGAAATCTCATGTCATGGCTCATATTGCCTTTTGCAGTGAAATTGCTATATATTCAAATAGTTAAGTGCCAAAAAATGCATCTGAAAATATATTTTGCTGAAGCCGTCTGGTGCAGATAACGGCTTAAAGTTATTGACCAATTAAAGTATAGAAGCAAAGGGCATGCTTGTCATAAATACTTCTTAAAAATTTCAGCAGATAAGAAAAGTAGACAATTTTTTATTACAATTGACACTTTTAAGCTGCATAGTCTGTAACTTTTGCTCTTTTAATTTTAGAAATAAAGTTTCTATTTTTTCAAGAATACAGTAAAAATACCCAAATTCAGGTAAACATGTTACCATTTTCGTAAATCTTAACACGTTATTACTATCAAAACTACACCATTTATGTGAAAAATCAACTGTCTAGAATTATTGGAGGGACGTAAATAATTACAAATAAGAGAAAAACACCTATTTTAATAAGATAATTCACTTTTCCTTGCAGTTTTCAGTTGCACTGAACATATATATTGTGAAAACATAGCTTAATTCTATTTTTTCAAATGATTTAAAAAGAAAATATTTTTTTAAGGGATAAGTAATTACAAAATGATGCAAATAATTGCCTAAAATTACTGACAAATTACTGACAAATTACTGACGGATTAAAGTATAGAAGCAAAGGGCATGTTTGTCATAAAGGCTTCTTAAACATTTCAGTTGATAAGAGAAGGAGACAAATTTGTTATAAAAGACACTTTAAGGGATAAGTAATTACAAAATGCCATTAACATCAAGTGGTTACATACAGACCCAGCCTCAGTCTAATACAGCTGCCCACAGATCTGTAACTCCACCAATACCAAATCACTTTATTCGTAATTTAATAACATAATATTAAATGACTGTACTTTTCACTTACCTGAAAGTCAACGCCATGTGTCTCTCTGCAATACTGGCGCACCAAAGGATAGACATGCTCATGTATATAGTTTCTCTCAGCTTCAAAATCTACAGACATAAGAAAGAAGATTATTTGTTTTCTTTGAAATAAAAATGTTCACAATTTTAGACATATTCTACTACAATTATCGATGATTAAACTCATTTTTTAAACTCATATATTTTATTATTTGATATACTTTCATGCAGACTGTGCCTCATAGTTCTCAGCATTTTGCTGCCACCAGACACTTTTGAAAGCAGTGTTGCATTTTACTGGTGTAGAGGATGCTGTTTCAGATCACTCTTGACTGTATTCTTGACTTCTTTTTATCTATATTACTTCTATGTGCGCTGCTCTTAATTATTTTATGTGGGCAGTAAGGAATCAATTGTGTTGCTCTGTATCATAATAGAGGTGTATTATTGCCACCCTTTATCAACTTAAACACGTTGATAGCAAGCACATCAGCATCCATATGTATGTTACCTGGCATATGAAGTTGTGTTTGGACATGAAACAACAATATTTACTGTTTACATATAGCCAGGACTTTAGTTAAAAGAGCGTATCCATTTTTTTTCTTATTTCTCAACCAAAACATATGCTGTGGGTACTCAAAAGAACCGTCTCAATGAGACGGTTCTTTTGAGCATGCTAAAAATATGTTAAAACACATTCCAAGCTACAATGATATTAAAAATTTAGACTGTGTGATTTGACATGCTGTGGTTAAGAAGAAATATCAATTCAATGGTGTTATTAAATACAATTTGACATGAATGATAGCTTTTGCATGTAGAATTTGCATGTGAGTAAATACGACACTGGCCTACAAGAGTTTTGGTCACATGGAAAAGTGTAGAAAGGCCCAGTGAAGAAAGACCCTGGTTAAATGAATATATACCTGGGCCAGAAGAGCAGACGAACATGCGTACAGTTCTGGGTCGCAGAGATGGTAACTGATCCAAGTTGACACCGCCATTTATAAGTTTGTTAACCAGATCATACTGAGGCTTGTCTAGATCAGAGTACCGCAATGGTCTCTCAAGTTCCTGTCGACGCTTGTCCGTGACATCATTTTCTATGACGTCATCAAGATGGCGAATTCGAATAGGACAGCCTGAAGCTGGAAATAAAGAAACAAAAGCATGTGTTAAAGTATGGAAGTGATTTCCCGCCGAAATTCTATGTGGCCAATTTAGTTTTTGTTTTTTTAAGTTTGCAATTTAATTTCGTAAAATATGTCATTGTAGCATGTGAATTGCCTAATGATAACAGCTTGGATCAACGGATGTTGCTGAAGAATTAAAAAATAATACAAAGTAAACTGTAAATAGCATCAACAACATAATAAAGTGACACGAAACAAGCATATAATATTGTTGGTAATACAGCGCTTCTTTCAATGCTATAAATTTTGACGCCAGAGGGAGCGCTTTCATTTATAATTTATAGAGTATCCCTTTTTCGAAACCCATCGATTAATTTCGGAAAACGGTGTCAGGAGACGTTTTGACTGAATGGTTTATCCGAAAATGGATTTGCTTATTTTTAAATAAATATATTGAAAAATTCAAGCGTTTCAACTTTCGTCCTTTTGTAAAACGTTTGTTATAGGATGCAAGATAATTTCATACAAAAACATCCATGTAGAATGCCATAAATATAAACTCATTTAAACCTTAAAAATGAATATCAACGAATACATCACAAGGATGAAAACGTAGTTTAAAGGGAAGCAACCTAGTGGAAATACGAGTTAAAAATTTGAGAAAAGATTATTACCAACTTGAGCACAATATTACTTTGAAAGAGATAAGACCCAACGTATTCATGATTCTATGAACCTTCCAAAAATCGAATTCATTTCTTAAATAATTGAACTTTTTCACCAAGGGGTCGCAAGTTTGACCCCAGCCCAGCCCCATACTATTGGGGAGATTGATCATGAAATAAGTTCTCTGGCAATTCTTCTCTCTTCCGCTGAGTCAAGTAGGGTTTTTAGTATATGCACGAAGTACTAGTACTGGTTAACTACTTTGTCAAGCTTGCCTAGTAGAAACGTGTGGTGTACATGTTTTGCATCTCTAAAAGCTGTCTTTCGGGTTAAGACTTGCTTACAACAGTCTGCTCAGATACAGAGACTAGCGTATTGACTGGAATTTCGCTTGTTGCAAGCTACGATATGATACTTTCAAATAAGGGCGCTGATATGCTAGAAACAAAATATCAATCTTCTAGCTAGTCTCTGTAGCTGAGCAGGCAGTTTTTTGCATGCATCCTTGCGAGAAAACCTGTGTTCTACAGATTGAAATTTTGGTTATGGCAAGCTAACATATACTTAAGGAGAAAAGAAAGGCAACAGGTGTAAATATAATTTTTGCATGGTTAAATGACGGTTTGATGAAATCTCTTTTGGAATTGTCTAGTTGATTATTTGTAGCTTGTGATGAAATTACAAAACGTCATTTCAATGCTAGAGTTTACGCTACACTGTAAAACATATGAAAACGTAACATGCGACGTGAACGTCAGAATTAAGATCACTAAAAATAGTAAGTGAGTATGATCAGGAAATACCACAATCACAAACTGTGATCAACCCGGTCGCACCGCAAGGAAGAGCTGCTCAACCGTCACAAAACACTAGGAAGACAAATTAAGCAAAGCAAACAGCTCTCTCTTCTCCATCAAGTCTTTTGCATGCTTGGTTACATGGCGTCGACTTGACAATTTGCAAATAAAAAAACGTCCAATCATATTCGTAATGCAGTCAAATATTGTGTCAAAACCGTCTACTTGAATGCCAAGATACACAACGACAGAGAATAAGCAATTGGCGTCACTTAGAGCCGTCGAGTTTGTGTCGTTGGTGTATAGACAGTGTAAAACAAACCTAGAGGCATCAGAACATGCATTCTCGGAAAAAAATGACTTTTCAGATACTGATAGCAGGGTGTTTATATTGACGTTAGCCAAACTTAGCACATCATAATGCAAATGAAAACACTTGATTACATGCTGAAAGTAAACACTAAACTTGCTTCAGCTGTAACCAAAATTCTGTGACGGGACCATTAATTGGAAAAGCGCATAAACCTTATTGAAACCATAAAAATGTAGGATAACAGATTTTGATGCCATAATTGACTTTTTTGACGTCTGAAGATCTTAAATCATAATTATTGAAGAAACTTCCTTATATTGAATAAAAAGTCAAACAGAAAAGAAATTTTACGCATCAAACGCATTATTCAGAGTTGACGTTAATGACGTTAAGGCAACGTGCATGCGTAATTGATAATTACGCTGAATGTTGTAATGAACTGTTGTTATTTGACGGTTACATACCACTCCCATGAATTTACATCATTTTCACAAAAAACTGACATCACATTGTATGCTAGCAATGAATCAAAGCGTTTGTTGCGTTTCTTTTTTCCTTAAGTATATAAGAGAACATCAAAGGGGCGGATCAGACTGCAGGATGCGTAGGCTGGTCCGCACCTTTGTTGTGTGTGCAACGACAGATTTTTCTAGCGTTCAGCTTAGGTAAGTGTTTGACTAGGTGTTGTTCGCCACACACTTTCATGCTAAGGTTATAATCCTGTAAGATTGTAATGAATTCCATCTAACATTGTAGGTGATATGGCCCAGACATAGAAGCGTGTCAAGCAAAAGTATAATTTGCAAAACGTATTCAATATACAGAACAACAATGTGTAGTTCTCGATTAAACATATTTTAATAGTCGTAATCCCATTGAAGACATGTGCGGATCCAGAGAGGGCGCCAGGGGGTCCTTACCCCGCTCCCTGAAAAATTACTAAGCTATACGATTCATTAGCAATACTGGTCGTGAACCCCTGGAGAATCACAAAGCATTCAATGTTGGACCATGCTCAACCCGCCAGCGAAAGGCCTTAACGCCATTTAAATGGTGTTTTGCTGACAGGCCGATGATGGCCCACTTGAGATGTTATTGAGATCATCAACTGAAAAAATTGCCAGAGTTGGAGCCGTTTGACCCCCTTTCTGGATGGGCATGGAGGAGGTACCCACAGTATATTTAGAAGACGGCTTGTATGTCATACGTTTGATAAACGCATATCTGTCTTCAAACAACAAAGCCAAATTAAATCTTTCAATATGTATTAAAAGAGAAACACCTTCGTCGCAAAATGCTTCTAGCATCTAATTACATCCCGACACCACCATCTTTTTTTCATGAAATTTGGAACTTAGCACAATAGCGAGCGAAGAAGGCTCAGACGAGACAGTGAGCATGTGGAATCTCGATAGAGCCTTCTCAGAAGTTGGACGCCGATGGAAGTTCAGATATTTGGCTTTTAGACAAACTAAATATTGCAGATGGTTCATCCCTAAGATGAAGATGGTCATATACTATTTACATGAAATGACTTTAATTCAAAGTCCAGCTTGCGCAGATTAAGATTTTTTCAGAGGGGTCCAACTCTGACAACTTTTTTTATAGGTGATGAAAGAGGAGCCAAATACCATTAAAAGTGGTTCATAATTGGCCCTCCAACAAAACGCCGTTTAAATCGCCAGCAAAACGCCATTTAAATGGCGTTTCCCTGGTGGATCAATGGTGGCTGAACATCAAGAATGCTGGCTTGGAAGTTTTGAGATTTTCGATTCATTTTGTACGTGTCGCATTTACGAGCATTAAAGACACAGCCTCAACGTATATCTTTAAGAGAATTTTCGTTTCCATGCCCATTCATTTGTTGGCATTGTTTGTTTTATTTATTATGTCTAACTTATTTTACAGAGGTGGGGGGGGGGCGAGTTCCAATTTGTCTGTTTTAAAAGAAGCTAAGACAAATTATATGGGCCGGTTCATTCTTTTCCAGGGGGAGGGGGTCCATTTGCTTATTCCTTTTTTTATTTTTTGCTTATTCCTATGTCCAAAAAATACACAATACGGCAATTATTATATCGATTAAATAAATATGATTTTTCAAATAATATGAGTTGACGGAGATGCCCCATTTTTTTCTTATTTCGTTGAAATGTCTTTTCTTTCATTAGATTATCAGTCAATTAAGTTGTAGAAAAAACCTTTATGAATGAATCAGCTCTTATTACAACATGGAAAAATAGATAATAATTTATTATATGTCAGCTTGAAAATTAAAGGGAGGTAAAGTTAGTCAAGACAAGTATGGATATATATAAATATGTGGTATCATTTCGTTCTACCACTGACCCAGTAAATACGTGAAATCGAGCTGTGCCATGAAATTTCCAGCAATGTGGTTTGTGCGATCAGCAAGGCTCAGACCAGCAAGCGCATATCGACAGTCTGAACAGAGCCTTTGCTAGTTGCTTGAATATTCTACGTCTGTTAAGCTACTGATCAAACATCACTAGAACTGCCTAAGCTTAAAAGGAGGCTACACAGTCAGGCTCATCTGAGTCTATTCATGTCAAAATGCCACATCGTTGGAAAACACGTGTTGCAGCTCATATATTGATGTGTTTATGCTTGGCAGGAGTCAATGCGCGGAATCAGGATTTTTTTTATTCAGGGGGGGGGGGGGGATGGAAAACAGTCTGGACAACGTTTTTTTTTTTTTTGTGTTTTTTATAGTCCTGAACTTATTTTACAGTTAACAGAAAGAGTCCAATGGTTTTATTAAAGAGAAAACTATACTTTTCTAAGGATCCAGATGGGGTCCAGAGTTTTCCAGGGGGAGGGGGCCTAACTTTTTCCTTATGTTAATTTCTAAAGAATACCATATAATTTGTGGTTTTCCAGGGGATCCTGATCCCCTTTCCCCCCTATGGATCCGCACATGCCTGAGGATGTGAGGCAGGAAGGGTCAAAGATTTCAAAGATTATTCATAGGGAGAATTTCTTGGTAGGAAAAATCATCCACAACACCGTTTGTAGCGAGTGCTACTTGCACGGGAGATTCTATTATTTCCAATAAAATATGTGGGCCATCTGGCGTCAAAATTTTTAGCATATTCACATTCGTATTATGACAACCTAGTTCTGTCTTTTTACAACTTAGTATTGTCTTTTCACAATCTAGTTATGCCTTTTGAAAACCAAGAAATGACATGTTCTGAATGAAACTATAGTAGTAAATAAAAATTGGTATGATATAATGACGAAAATTAACAAAATAAAACTAGACTACTGACTTAAAAAGTCTAACATGTATGCATAGAATTATGTCGGAAAATCCCTTCCATATTAAAGAACAGATAGTACTACTATGGATACATGTTCGTACTACTGTATTCGAATTTGTGCAAGCAGTATTACTATGCATGTACATCATTCACAAGGGTAGTTGCATCAGACTGGTGTCTAAGTTAGAACGAAAGGTTGACAATTATATTTGTGATATGACGTGTGGCCATATGTCAACTTACTCATACAGATCTTATTATACATGTATTGGCTAAATGCAACAATATAGATCTACAAATATGGTATTCCATATCAAAAAACGCATATGTTCAATGCTTACTCATACAGATCTTATTATACATGTATTGGCTAAATGCAACAATATAGATCTACAAATACGGTACTCCATACCAAAAAAAGCATATGTTCAATGCTAGATTTTCGCGATTAAGAGTTTATTTTACCATGCACTGAATAAATGTGATTCACTGTATATGTATTAACAGCATTTGCAGTAGTTTTGAAAGTGTGCAATTAAGTACAGAAACTTTGTATAAAAAGTAAAAAAGTGCCAAATAATGCTCAAGTCGCTATGGCCAGTTGTACTGTATATACACGAGTAAATTCCTCGTTTTACAAATAGTTAGGGTTAAATTGATAGAGGATCTTACATGAGTGCTCATGTATTATTGGATTCATTAAACTAGTTGTGAAAACAGAGATGGAACCTTAGGCTTTGTCGAACATTTTGTCGTTTCTTTTCGACGAAGAGGGTGTGGTTGTCAATATTATGTGCAAAATGTTGCATTTTAAAGGACCTTTTCCGCAATCACGGCTCTGGTATTTTGCTGGACAGTTTAGGAATTAAGAAGTGATTGTCAAGCTCAATAGATCTTCAAGTATTGATCAAAGATCAATAATGGGCGCTCTTATCTCGATTTATCTTACTCCCATGGAGTAACGCTATTCAATATATCCAAAAACACTAAAGTGTATACTTTTGAGGATATAAAGAACAAATTCACAAGAGGGTCGAATCACATCAAAACCGAAGGTTGTTACAGCTTGCTGTATGCAGAGAAATAATTTTGCCAACCAACTTGCATTAGATATATGGGCCAGTGCACGAGATTGTGATACTAATCGCGTGGCGAGCAGGTCACAGACATGTAAATGTAAAAAGGGCAGTGATTGGCTCAAAGGATGGAAGCCAAGGGCAATGTTTAAGAATAAAGTGTTCCATAATTGGTCAATTTTAAACATACGGTAAACAAGTCATATTTATTAGATGGAAATATATTTGCTACAATTTTTAAACATCTCACTGCTTTCGTTGATTTAGTTTACAGATGTGGCTTTGTAAAAAAGGACCTTGAATCTTTATAAATTTTTAATGAAATGTTTCTCCCATGGTCCAAGATGTGGCAAAACATGAGGGTCACCAGGGTATCTCACTCTTGTTTATTGATTAATCTAGGTCATATCTGTAATTCTATGGCAGCCGCATTGTGATTTAAGAGTTGTGAGGACCAACTATAATGGCGGTATATGGAACAAGAAATATCTTTAAAAAGATATTCAGCTGCGTTTAAATTGTGAAATTTGTTTTTATATGTTTGTTACTTAGAGTCATCCGACTTGGGAAAATATAGTTAATACCCTTACAATGCAAACAACCTTATAGTTTTGTTATTGTAAGGGTTTTAAACATATACAGGGCATACAAAATCACAACGTTGGTGCACTTGCTATTTAAACAAAGAACAGCCCCTTCAATTGTTACTGAAGCCTCATACAAGCTCAATATGCAAACTAAGTCAATGGTTTGCAGACGACATTTTAACATTGTTTGGAAAATTAATGATATGAAAATATTGGATTACACATAGGGGTAAGGAATTTTTAGTGAAATGATGAATTTTCATGCCTAAATTAATGTTCTTCAACAGTGACCTGCAATGAATATATTTGTCTAAAAATAGAAGTCTACTTTCAGTTTCGTTGTCATTTTTCTTAGAAGAAAAGTACAGAAGTACTTCAGTCTGTATCCCTAAATTTTGTATTAGTTTTTAGTGAATGTTGTCACCTGGATTAAGTTTGTATGGATAGTCTGGCAATTAACCACTGAGATTTTTTCATATATCAGCAGGTACTCTAATATGCAAATTTCTGTCTATTTCTGATTGGTTGAAATTTAGCCGATAACTATTTACAGGTCTGTGCCCAGCAGCGTAGGCATATAGGACAGCATCAGAACATAGTTGACCATATTTTAAGCCAAAGCTATTAGAATTTCACTGTAAATAGTGTTAACCTTGAGTAAACGTGTGATTATGGCTTACTATATATTTGTTAGATCTATAGCAGTAATTGCACCTTTTTGTATTCAAAAGTACAGAGGTATTATTTTTTAATAGAAAAATTAATCAATCTATTGAAAATCATATCCACCACATATTCTGTAATATATATCGCTGAAAACTTAGAATAGTTTTGAATGGATCGGTGTGCGCTTACAAATTGTCAACGCCTATTCAATTGATAAACTAATGTGATGAACAGTATTTTTTGTTCGATCTTTTTCAATTTTTATTAATAACATGCTGTCAAATTTTTCGAGCCACTCAATTCCTAACTATAGGCCCCTCGATAAGAGTGCGTAATTTAAAAAAAATCTTACAATGTGGCAATTTGACAAGTGTAGACTCAGATGAGCCTGTACAGCCTACTTTTAAGTGTAGAAACTCTAAATAATGTTCAGTCAGTAGCTTAACACTCATAGAATAGTCAAGCAACTAGCAAAGGCTCTGATCAGACTGCGCGTATGCGCAGGCTGATATGAGGCTTTGCTGGTCGCACATACCACATTGTTGGAAATCTCATGCCGGGTTCAAGTGTTACAAACTAATGGGTAAGAAAATGTTCATACTGATTTTTTTGTATATCTGGACCTATGAATTATGAATCAAATATGGCCCCTCCCATCCTAGATGATGATGATGATAAACATCTAGGTAGTAAGCCGAGGTTTATATCCTTTTCCAATCCATTTCCAATTTTAGGGTTTGGGCAGTAAGTACACGTTTTCATTTTTCTTCAAGTCTTAACAAAACATTTGTTGCAAATAGTGAATACCCTGATCGGATCATTAAATAAATAGATAAATAAATAAATAAATAAATAAATAAATAAATAAATAAATAAGGGCATCACTTTATAGACTTCGAGCTAAAAAAGGTCCTGCTCCCCCCCCCCCTAGGGAATTTTGTAGACATATCCTATCTTAAAGAAAATTTCAAGCCGCATCTTTTAAGAGATGTTTGCACTCTGTGCTCCGGGGCGTTAGTCTCTGACAGCCTGTTACATATGTTACTGTAGCAAACTAAGGAAAAAATCAAAATGAAAGTTTGAGCTACAGAAAGAAGACATTAAACCATCTAATTATTCAAATTTCTTAAGTAGTTTGCAAGCTGGATGCCTAAGCTACATAAAAGCAGCATTTTAAACAAAATTACAGCCATCAATGGTGTTATATGCGTTACATAGGTTAAATTTCCCTTTGAAAGTTGAAATCGTGACTAACATCATTCATTTTACAGACGATTTGTGCATTTTTACAAGTGTTTTTAATCTTAGTTTACTAAAGTACTCATTTGACTAATAGAAAAAACAAAGTTTGCTTTTCTATCTCAAATACATTGTTTTATATGAGCTATTAAACAACCCTACCCCCAATTTTAAGTATCCAATTTTGGTATCTATTATTGAAGAAAAATATATGAAAATATTTGACGCTCGTGGATATCTTACATTTTTGGCACTGTCTTGCTAATGCAATAAGAATCATACATTTGCAAGTTTGACATCAGGATCAGAGCACTTATTAAAGTATGTAACGTATGTTACATGGCATAATGAATAAGCTAGGAAATTTTCTTGGAAGTAAGAGATGATATTTCAGAAAAATACGTTTTTTCACATGTTTTCCTATTAATCTCTAGCCTCTAGTGCCTTAGTCTTAGTAATTACAGTCATTGCTGATAACAAGCCCTTGGAATTGTGTTACCTATGTTATATATAACCTTTGTAATCACATGTTTTCTAATGCCTATAATATTAAAATATATAGACATATAGATAGAAAATAATAGTACTCATTTAAATGACACAATTTAATAAATATTCCTATTAAATAAAATTATTCAAAAACAATCTTTATTCAAGTCACCCTCACAATGTCTATCATTGTGTCTGCTTCTATTGCAAAATAATCACCCATTTCATCACAACCAGTAGAAATCATGGCATTGTATTAGGACTGCAAACTGAGTACAACCCTGTTCCTCTCCACCCCTTTGGGAATTGTGCAGACATATCCTACCTTAAAGAACAATTCAAGCTGCATCAAATAAGAGATGTTTGCACTCTATTAACTAGGGGGTTAGCCTGTAATGGTATGATATGTATGTTACCATATCAATTTAAGAATGAATGAATTGGAAGTCTGAGAAACAGAAAGAAGACATAAAACTATCTATTTATTTGAATTATTCATTTAATTTGCATGATGAATACCTTTGATACATAAGAAAAGATTTTTTAACAAATATACAGCTTCCTATTGCGTTATATGTGTTACATTAATTAAGATTACTTTTTAAAATTGGTAATTGTGACAAACATCACTTATAAGCATTTCGTGTGATCCTCCTCTTTAGCCATCAAAAGACTTAATTTTCTTTGTATGTGTGGCCAGTGCCAGCGTCAAACAACTTGACTCAGCCAAACTTGAATCCTTAGCATTCTTCAAAAGCAGAAACAGCATGTCAGTGTCATGGGATCAAACACCTGATTAAATATGGGTTTAATGCCATTTCACATCTATGCATACAATGGAGTATGACTCTGGTATATATCTCTTCCTGTGAAGTGGCAAGAGCAATCTAACTGCAGCTGCCTCTGCATCCATGCTAGTCAAATGATAACTTTGCTATGATTTCGCAAAATCTATGTCTCTACCGTGTACCTCTAAGAATACTTTAAGATTTCTGACATTGGTCAAACAGAAATTTGATAGGCTGCTTTTTTGCATCATTTGCCATGGAACCTATCCAGTCTTTTGGTGCTTAAGTCCTCAGGTCTTAGATCAATAGTATTTTGCTGCGCCCAAAGAACTTGATAAGTTTTCTTTAGTTACAATGTTGACTCTTGATGGTTTTGGCAGACTGTCTGAAACAATTTCTGTTACACCTTGAAAGTTATCTGGTTTAAGAGAAAGAATATGAAGCTGGGCATTGCCATCAATTATTTTTGCAGTTAGTTGTTTTTTGATGTCATTACATTGAAGCATGTCTTAAAATAATATAAAACCTATGATTTCTCAGTTTTTGCAGCCATATCATTAGCTGTTGCATTCAAAAGAAGGAAAGTGGACTATAGGTAGAATGGGATAAATAGTAGTTCTATATTATGCTCTATGGAAGATTCATACAGAGTAAACAAGTTAATAAGGTGCCTCATTGCATGATCCATTGAAAACACTTGCCTCTGACTGTGTAATCAAAAAGAATGTCACGACAATGCCCTTACTCATTTATTATGACGAGTTATATATGTTACATCCTTTAATAAGCGCTCTTATCTTATAAACTTAGTGAATCATTGAATTGAAAGGGTCTAATTTGCGCTCTTTTCATCCTGCATTTCATTGCTTTACCTGCTGTGATACATCTAGTTCGTTTATCTGAAGGGAAAGAGTTACCTCGGTTTCAGCACTACTTCAAATAAGTTTTTGAATGCTTGGGGAAAGATAATAAGTGCAGAGACATTATTAGATGAAAATATGTGGGTTGCATGTATGGAAAGGCTACATTTATAAAAGTTAACCAGCTAAGATATGATTCTTTATCACAGAAATATCAAGGTACATCAGTCCAGGTTCTCATTGCTCTTAATGGCATAGTTTTCCTCCTTGTAAAGCTTTAGTCTTTCTCCTACTTGCAGAGTATCACTTGAAACACATACTCAAAGAGCCAACTATTAGGAATTCATATCAGTTTCCCAATGTTCCAAGCCATAAATGGCAAAATTGGAAAGTTGATAATGGCTCATCAATTTTGAGTGGACTGGTGGTAAAATTTTATATTAGTAAATGATTGAAATATTGTGTGATGATTCTACTAGTTGCAAGGAGGCGTGTGATACCTGGTAATAATGATTACCACAGAAGCAGACAACGACAAACGTTTAACATGAGTGTTAAATCGATGAGAAATAGTTTGGACCATTTCATTTATTGTATTTTTCTTATAAAAATGTAAAACTATCTTTTCTATTTGTGGCTCTATATTTAGCATTATATGCACAGTATTAGGAAATGTGTCCAAAAGGTCATTGATAACATCTGTAACACCAGTTCATGGGCTTGATAATCAGAAATGAATATAATTCCTAGTGTTTTGGCACCAAAGACTTATAAGTACACATTAAGTGTCCTGATCTTTAACTTAATGACATCTTGTAGATATATGAGCAAGACAGACTAAGAAAATGAAAAATATCCACACACTGTAATCGCTTTCATGTGTTTTACTTAAACGGTAATAACAAAATTCGCTTCTCTGTAAAACTGGGAGTAGGGCTGTGTATTAGCTCCTAAAAGACAATATATTTAAGATAGAAAAGCAAACTTGGTTTTTCCTATTCATCAATTGAGTATATATTTGTAAAATCTAATAAAACAGTTTGAAACCAAGTCATATTAGTTGTTAAACTACATGACGATAGCCACAATTATAGCTTTTAAATTATAATTATTAATGTTAAACAGCTTCCATATGTATTAAAGACATCCAGTATAAAGACTATAAGAATGTCAATTTATTAGATAATTTTAATGTCTTCTTTTGGTAGCTCAACCATTCAAATTTCTTATTCTCAAATTGATATAGTAACATATGTAACAAGCTGTTACAGGCTAACGCCCCGACTTACAAAGTGCAAACATTTCTTATTAAATGTACCTTGAAAGGTTATTTAAGATGTAATTTGTCTGCAGAATTCCAAAGGGGATTAGGATGGAGCAGGCCCTTACTCAGCTTGATGTCAAAATACTGTTTCATGATTTTACTTATCACGCTAACATATGTAACGCTCTCTGATCTTTAAAACTTGATGACAACTAGCAGATCTATAAGTCTTTATCATAGGAGCCAGTTTAAAATCCCTAAACAATGTAAGATATCCAACAGCTGCGAGTTTTTTCACAATTTTAGCTCAAACTTTCAAACTACATTTCCTTTATTTGATATAGTAACGCATGTAACACGCTGTTTCAGACTAACGCCCCAACATAGAGAGTGCAAACATCCCTTATTCGATGCAACTTGAGTTGTACTATAAGAAGGAATATGTCTGCAAAATTCCCTCGAGGAGATTAAAATATTTTAGGCATATCTTACGTAAAGACAATGAGCTTGCCCATTTATTACATCAGGTAACATATGTTACAGCCTCTGATATTAAAAATTTTGAACAAACTTGCAGATTTATAAGTCTTTTCATATAAGCAAATAAATCCCAAACAATGAAACACATTCATCAACTGCAAATATTTTTTAACTATTTTTACTTTAGTTTTAATACCAAACATTTCACCTTAAAAATGGGTAGGGGTTATTTAATTGCTTATTTCAGAAAATATATTTAAGCTAGGGAAGCAAACTTTAATTTTTCTGTTAGCCAATTGCATAAGCTAGTCATACATAGTTAAAAACATTTTGCAAAACACACAGAGAGATTGTGAATGTAAATGATGTTAGCCACACTTGCAAATTTTAATGGGTTATCTGATTTATGTAACGCAGATGACACTTTAGGAAGCCGCAATTTTGTTCAAATGGCTGTCATACGTAGTTAAGATATCCAGTATGCAGAATGTATATGAATGAATTTTAAAAATAAATATTTTAATGTCTTTAATTTGTAGCCCAAACTTTCAATTTACTTTTTCATAGTTTGATTAAGTAACGTATGTTACAGGCTCTTACAGACTAACGCCCCGGAGCACAGAGTGCAAACATCTCTTAAAAGACTCGGCTTTCAATTCTCTACAAGATAGGATATGTCTGCAAAATTCCCTAGAGGGGGGGGGGGGAGCAAACCCATTCTCAGCCATCCGTCTATTAAGACATCTGCCTCGGTCTAGGAATGGCCGCTCTATATCTGATCACTATGAATACGCTTTGCAAAGACGCATGCGCAGTCTTGGGAAAACTTTGCTTGTTGGCTATAGATTGCCTAGATTTCTTTTATAGCTTATCAAAAATGCGTATTTCAATGTATGCTAATCAACTATTAAATTTAAACCATGGCCTCAATGTTTGCCGTGGACTACTTTATTTGTTGATCTGTTGAATTAAATTGGATAAGATTCGGAATATTGTTTGACCTTACTGAACCTGCCTTATCTACATACAAGTATGGCCGTAATAAACTCTTCCATGCATCCCAGCGATTATTATTGCCACTGAGACCTGAGACTATCAGAACATATCATCAGTGTGAGGGTGGGATAGAAAAATCCGTCCCGAGTATCACCGTTTGACATCACGAGGCTTGCCGAGTGACGACAAACGGTGATTCCGAAGGACGGATTTTTCTACCCGCCCTCACATTTCTTCCTCACCATTAATTCTTGAATATTAATTTCAAAAATGGCTCCAAAGTTCCTGAATTGGAATTGCAAATATGTCGCTAATCAACAATGTTCATAGCAAGTGTATTTGAACCGTAGCAGGACAGTCTGCTACGATACAGACAGTCGTGTTTACCTGGGCACGTGCGTTTTGGCGGTAATTCAATTTAGTCTTTTTTAGTCATTTAAGGAATCCTGGTTGAAGACCAAAGCGTCAAACGATCCTGTTATAGGTGGCCATTAAGATATGGCAAGATTTAAGAATTATATAAGTGAAAACGTGATTATGAAGTAGCTATGATAACAGCCAGTCCAATAAAATGATGTTAAACTTAGAACATAACATAACAGAAAGATTATTTAGGCTTAAGCATAAGCCAGCCCATCATCATAAAAAACAAATACCATGGAATTATAATTACATACAAGCAGCCACGATGCCTATCAGCAGAATGGCTGTTTGATATCTGAGAGTGTCAACCATGAATTAATAGCTGGTAAGATTAACGTGTTTCTATTCTGAAGCAAAGGAGATATAGAAAACTGGATTAAATCCATGCTAGACTCGCGTCATGTATGCTCGCTAGAACTGTCTCTCAGTCTGTGAGACTATTCCAGCAAGCATCCATGAGCGCATGACAAGTTAATATCAATACTTAGTTTTGATAATAACAATATCACCATTTCAGAAGTTATTGTCAATGGCAATAATATCGGATTCGATCCGAGCCAATCATATCAGCAACATCTTGCTGCGCGGAGGAACAATTAAATGCATTCATGGTTGGTGTGCAGTACTATACAAAGGAACAAAATGCATATAACTTTATGATTGCGACTGATTTGTTGTTGTGCAACACTGCTCCCATATTAAAGATAATAACATGAATGCAGATGCGAACAACGTATCATTCCTGCGCAAACGCATATGTATAGCTACGAAGGTCCATAGTGGTTAACAGATATAGTACCACGTGCTAGAAAGACCTTTTTCTGAAGTCAAGCCCAAAGCAAGCCTTATGATAAGAGTGCGTAATTAAAAATTATTTTTCTTATTTCTCAACCCAAACATATGTTGTGGGTACTCAAAATAATCGTCTGACAGAGACGGTTCTTTTGAGCGCACAAAACAAAAGTTAAAACTGATGGATAAGAAAATATTCACAATTTTATGCTCATTTTTTGTTTATCTGATCCTATGCCAAATTGATTAGTATAAATAACTATGCAGAAGTTCGTTAATGATTAATGATTAATACTAAGATTCCAATACATACAATTAAACCATTCATCCATTTTAATTGAGTTTGAGATTTTATATAGCATTAAAGCATTGCATTAATATAGATTTATTTTGATCCTGCATATCTTGTCATGGAAAAGAGCCCTTCGAGTTTTCTGAGGCCTCATATTTTCCAGTTACACGTTCAGTCTGGCTCCATACCCTGTCTTTCATTTTTGCATGTTCTTCTTATAAAGGGACACAGATCTTACATTTTCCCCTATGGCTGAAAAGATGTTTTTGTTCAGCCAGTGTTAACAGGTGAGCTTGGGGGATTAAAGAGGCACCAAAGAAGCATGTAGTAAGGTGAAAAACAAAAAACAATAACGACGGGGGCCATTCAAGCTCAGAGGATATTCTAAGATAATTTGGCAGAAACTATAGACTCCGATCTGGACTTTCGTTTCCGCGTATGATTGAACATAGCTTCATAATCTATGCGCTGGCTGAGAATGCACGCGTATGCTTTAACACTTTTCATTCTGATGTATTATCCCATACATATTGATATATTAAAAAAGTATGGAATTTTCCATTTTGTATTTTAAGGGGTTGTGCGTCAAAATTTCTATAAAGTGATGTATTTCTGTTCCTGAAGATTGGTTTCATCGTAGCCAAACAGTCGGGCAAACAGTACAGACCCTGATGAAATGCCGCCTAATTTCATCTTGTTTTTTTTTCTGTTTGCCAATGTACCTTGCAACTAAACTTTACTAAAATCTGAGGCTGAAATAGACATTTCGCCTTCCCACCCACCCTTCGCGTGTGGCAGAGATACTTGTAGCTTAGAGCAGGGGTTGGGCGTCTTTTCACACAATGTGAACATATCACTTTCTACAGAATAGCAAATACATTTGTTAAAAAAGTGGGTAAACAAATTAAGAGTTTTGCCAATATGGAGGTCTGGTGTTTTCAGCTGAACATGAACGTTTATTCTGCTCATAAATGAGCCGTGGCATGAGATTTCCATCAATTTGGTATATGCGACCAGCAAAGGCTCAGACCAGCCTGCGCATACGCGCAGACTGACCAGAGCATTTGCTGGTCGCTTAAATATTCTATGACTGTTGAACTACTGACCAAACCTCATTTGAGGTTTCTAAGCTTAAAATGAGTCTGCACAGGCTCATCTGAATCTACACTTGTCAAAATACCACAATGTTTGAAATCACATGTCATGGCTCAACAATTGTTGGCATGTTTACGTTTATTAGCAGGATAACTACACCATCTGGATGTTTAAGCAGGAAACAACCTTTATATTTCTGTACTTTAGCTTTTATGAACAGTTGACATGTAATGCTCAGTTGAGTTAAGCATGAAAAAAGTTTAATAGCCTCGGGGCCCGGCTGAATAATGATGTAAAAATAAAAACTGCAGACCGCGTTTCCCGCCAAAAATGCGACTTTTCCACAAATATAATACAATCTTCAAAATTGCTTCATCGCTGGTTTCCAGTTTATAGGTAGTTTTGCTGTTCTATACAGTTGTTCAGAGGGAATCCAGAAGCACTTCACCAATAATTTCAAGAACGAGCTAACAAGTTTAAAAATGAACTGCTTCAATTATATGTGGTAGTTCTATTTTGCAGTCACAATCACAGACAATGTACAAAATATGAAAACTGTGCAATTTTGCACAGGTTTCATATTTAGTACATTTCATGCGAGCGGGGTACATTTTAATCTTGGCCCTCATTAAAAAAACAAGAAAAACAAGGAAAACTCGTGTGTCCAATTCACCAATTGATGTAAACTGTATCATTCTGGGCCATAGCCGCGATTATGATTTCCAAGATCGCAGTCCTGAACATTAGTAAGGGTATTTGTGGAGAGGAATGCGGTCCTAATACCACTTGATCATATCTTTTCAGGCGAAATTTATTTCGTTTTACAATTTGGTCCTTATACAAAATAAACGATTCAAAAATCCCCTAGGTACCATTTTCGTCCATTATAAAGGGGACTTTGTACCACCCTTAATAAACTTTAGTCCAAAATATATTGGTAATATGCAAGGTCTACTCCTTGCATTCTAATGCACTGCTAAGAAGAACGTTGCACATGCAGCAAGCATCTGACCACTTAGCGACGATATACTGTCGCAAATATATGACCGTATCCAATGAGATGCCTTGACGGAGCCAGAACGCTGAAATGTTACGCACATCAAAGGGAGACTACTGGATTAAGCAGTGATTTTCTTCAATTGAGTCCCATTTTAAAAGTGAAACTTCTCTTAAAGAAAAGAATTTGCCACCAGAGGGAGCAAATCTTTTCCTTTAAGAGCAGTTCCTTAAGGTATGAAAAATCACTTTTACCCACATTTGGTGAGCTCCCTCGAGTGTTACTATTTTTGTTACGCACGTGCGTTTACTGCGTAATGGGCGCTACGCCAATGAATGCTGCAGTACATTTGCAAATGTACACTACATAATCACTGGGGCCAAACTGTTTTGCAAAGACCACAGCAGACGGCGAAAGGCATAGGCAATGAGTTAACATACTTGTAATAAATTAAAAAAATATTAAAATAATACCTTTATCAATTGCAGTGCTCATACGCCGCATGTTAGCTTCTCCTATTGTTTTCTTTTATCCTTTAAACAACTCCATCATAAGCCTTGAAGACCCTGAGAAATCTCTCTAACCGTCCACCTCGCCCGTTGTCAAGGACTTTAAACAGCCGAAGCCTTCACCAAACACGCGGTCATCAAGTCGACCAATATGTTATAGGTATTAACTTTGCCTAAGCTCATTAAAAGTTTCCTTTCAAGCCAAAGAAAAACTCGCGACCTTCAGAAACAATCTCTCTTAAGCTATTTAAAACCAATAGCGACATTGGCACAGCGCAAACATGTCTAAAGAAGGGGTTTTGTGCTGCCTTACTGTATATATTGGATTGTCAATAAGATATTACCGTGACGGCCCTGTCTTGGTATAAAAGACCCGAATTCTACAGGAACGTACACAGAATTTCATAATTGGCTCACACCCGTTTACTAATCAAGTCTTAACATAGATTTATATGCGTATTCGCTGTTGATCTTCTTTGTCTGCAAACAGCGATGTTCAACGTTCTCATGATCAGACTGTACGACCAGTCGCTGTTCTATAGCATTAGGTACCTTTGGCGAGACACGACCAATGTGTCTATTATGTATATTTAATCTTTATAGCTATTTTTTTCCTGTGCTAAATAAGGTAATTTATCAAATTCGATCCAAAAACGATCATTTTAAAAATCGATTTCTGTCTAAACTTTTATTAATGACACAATGAATCTGATCACCAGGTTTCTAGGAGACAAAAGAATGACTGTGTCTACACTGTTCGCAGTTAGCGACCACATTTGAATTCAGCACGATAATGATTAAATGAGCCGCGGCATGTGATTTCCAACAATGTAGCATTTTTACATGAATAGACTCAGACGAGCCTGTGCAGCCTTCTTATAAGCTTAGAAACTCCAAATGCTGTTCGAGCAGTAGCTTAACAGTCATAGAATATTCAAGCGACTAGCAATGGCTCTGATCAGACTGCGTGTATGCGCAGGCTGGTCTGAGCCTTTGCTGGTCGATCATACCACATTGTCGAAAATTTCAAGTCGCGGCTCCAATGACGATCGAATCAAATTTCAGTGTGAACCATACAATTTGTCTTTTATGTGTGCAAAAACGTTAACCCCATTGTCAGATAAACCTGCAAGCGATGGCAGTGCCATTTGGTGCTCGGTATTTGTTATAAAGATTTCGCCGAGGTTGACAGATCAGTGTGCGCAGCTGCGCGTGCTCGGTTTCCAAAAAAGCTCAAACTCCTTTCTAACATCGTTAAGGTTGACTTTTAAAACTCACGATTAACAAGATTAGTGTTAATCTATTGAACTTTTCGGCACCTGAACGGAACCACCCGTGATATTTGCTTAGTCGACAGATTATGAAAGAGTTGTTAACAATCAAGCCCGAATAATGTTATTAAGGCCTTTAAATTTTGCCATTGGGTGGAAATTCGTTCAATGGGTACTTATAAATTGCGGATTATATACGTGACGCACTAATGAAATGTTGGGTTCATTTTTTTATACGTACAGAAATGCACTAGAATTAAATATTAAATAGAGAGTTAAAAAATCAGACAATCGTTTATGGAACCAGCACATGAGATTTTAATACATGTACATCAGATGAATGTTTAGGCGTGCTGTCTCGAAAGAGCCCTCGCTAACCCGTAGTAGGAAGTCGACATGCGCGGATCCAGAATGTTTTTACCAGAGGGGGGGGGGGGGGGCAACTTTGATAAAAGTTTTTTTGTTTTTTTAGTCAATGGGTGGATCTAAATACCACTAAAATCGGGCCATCATCGGCCCGCCAGCGAAACTCCATTTAAATGGCGTTTCGCTGGCGTGCCGATGATGGCCCAACATTAAATGCTGGCTTGGTAGCTTTGTGATTTTTCAGGGGATCGGGGCCAGTATTGCTAGGATACCCTATATTTTTGTGATTGTCGGGGGGGGGGGGGGGGCACTGCCCCCATCTGGATCCGCACATGGTCGAATCTTGCAAATTCGAAGTCCTAGGGACCAGAGTTTATTTCGAAGAATTGAAAGTTCGAATTATAGAGAGGTAGAAAGTATATATATAACCCCTAAAATGATTATAATAAAACATACGTTTTCGGTGCGTAAAAGAAACGTCTCAGTGAAAACATTTCTTTTACGCACCAACAAAGTATGTTTTTTCATAAACAAATATTCAAATAGTTCATAAATATGTAAATATGTCCACTTATCAAGTGTGTCCCAAATTCATTTCGAATAAACTAGGAATTCAAAAATTGGCGTTCGAATTTTCGAGTTTTTACCCTATACTTCTGCCAAGCCAAATTTGGACTTCAAGTCCAGCTGGATGTTGAAAGAGTGACTAACGTGTAACCCTTAGTCGTCTGCTTTTCTCGTCTGCTGAAATGTTTAAGAAGCCTCTATGACAAACAGTGTGGACCCAGATCAGACTGCTCCTATAGGAGCAGTCTGTTCTGGGTCCACGCTGTTTGCTTCTATACTAAATTTACCAGTAATGTTAGGCAATAATTTGCAGCAGACGACTTCAGCAGACGACATTTTCAGATGCATTTCTTTCTTGGCGCTTTAAGGGTTAACACAAATGCGACCAATAGAGATTATTATATGGCATTTTTCATACCATACCCTGAATCAACCCGAGACACACATATCTGCCCGAGTGCCGAATGCCCATCGATATCTGATATGAGCCAGTGCATGAGATTTACAACAATGTGGTATGTGCGACCAGCAAAGCCTTAGATCAGCCTGCACATACGCGCAGTTTGGGTATTCTATTATTGTTAAGCTACTGACTGAACACCATTTAGAGTTTCTAAGCTTAAGAGGAGGCTGCAGAGGCTCGTCCGAGTCTACACTTGTCAAAATGTCTAATTGTTGGAAATCTCATACCGCGACTCAATGGGTGTCTCGGATCACCAAACTTTATACCAAATACGATTCAAGTTGGGATGATAAGTGCTACCGATTGGTTTTTATTTGTCTCTAGTAACGTTAAAATGATAACTTTATGGCATGTAAACATTATTTATGGAGAACAATTCCTTTTATAATGTACATTATTGGGTGTTTAGTATTCGTAAATTTATTTGCTTTTAGAAGTTATTAGATTTTGAATTACGATCGATAGTCAACAAAGGGGCGGGTATCTGTTTGTCTTTTCACACGCCGACCAAATACTGATGGTCGATTAGAAACCATGAAAAGGCAGCGCTCCAGTTACGCAATACAGGCGCCTACAGGTAAAACTAGAAGCTCAAATGGGCCGAGTTCGCTAACCTGGATGAGACTCATCATGCCATGCAATATGGCTGTTATAAATGAACAGACGCCTCTTACGATGGTCATCTTTGATATCTGAAGGCAACAATTTGAGCAAATATGAATCTCCACGCTTCACCCTTGCCTCTCTCAAAGATTCGGATTGAGCCGCGACATGAGATTTCCAACAATGTGGTATGTGCGACGAGCAAAGCCTCAGATCAGCCTGTATACAAAGTTCCAACTTTCCAAGTTGTGGAAAGGTTAAGGAAAATGAAAAATTTCTATTAATGGTCCATATCGCATCCATAGAGTCCATAAAGTCTGTGTCTTATCCGCAGCCTCTGTTTCATCCGCACCCAAATTTTGAAAAGTTTCACAAAAGTTTTGCCGATGAGTAAAAACATAGAGAAACAATAAATGTAAGCATTCAAAAGCATTAAACCAAAACTCAACCATATCTAATATGAACATAAACACATTTAGCCTATATTTCTTTAGATTTATTTCTAATACATATCTAATTTTAGCTATGCTTAAACTAAATTGACATTATTCTTGAAGAATTAGCCGTCTTTTGAAAAAATGTAGTTATTAACTTACTGCACATAATATGGATAGTTGCAAAGACGACGTATGCATCTAAATTCGACCCACCCGGACCTATGCATATATATGCGTAAGAGCATGCGTATATGTATTGGTAACGGATGGAGTGGTGGAGTTTGTCTCTGCAGCTCACCATGCTTGTGGGTTTATATAACAGACTAACTGTATGTCATATTGCTTTCAATTGTATATAGACAAAGACATTGTTTTTTGCTGATATGCAAATAAATTTGCATTGTATTGTACTGCTCCATAGAAATTGTTAAATTAATATCTGTTGGGCCCCTGGTGGTTTAACCTTCACCCCCTTCAACGGAACATGAAATAGATACATGTTCAATACAAGTAAAACAAGACAGCAGTGGAGTTATGGAGCAGACACGAAATTCAAGGGTAAATCCCATGACCTTAACCCGGAATCTGCGTAGCTGAGTCATTTGCTCTGCACATCGTCTCAATGAGAGGAACATTTGGATGAAGTTTAATGAAAATCGTCCAAAGGGTTCAGGAGATACGAAGCGGACAAGGAAATCAAGGGCGAATCCCATGACCTTGACCTGTGACCTTGAGTCTAGGTAGCTTGGTCATGTGCTCTGCACACCGTCTCATTGAGAGGAACATTTGAGTGAAGTTTATTGAAAATCGTTCAAATGGTTCACGTGATATGGAGGCGACACAGATTGAAGGGTAAATCAAATGACCTTGAAGTGTGACCTTGACCTTAAGTCTGCATAGCTGAGTCATTTTCTCTGCACATCATCTCACTGAGAGCAACATTTGGGTGAAGTTGAATGTAAATTGTTTAAAGGTTTCAGGAGATATGGAGCGGACACGAAATGGAAGGATAAATCCCATGAACATGACCGATGACCTTCAGTCTAGGTAGCTGCGTCATGTGCTCTGCACATCGTCCCACTTGAACATTTGAGTGAAGTATAATGAAAATCGCTCAAAGGGTTCAGGAGATATGGAGTGGACACAAAACTGATGCGGATTGAATGACGGACTGACAGATAGACAGGCGAAGGGCATTAAAATATATTAACATATAGATTTACGAATTAAATGTATATTTCATAGACGTTAATTTCTTTGACCTTCTTTGACCTTAATTTTCCTTTGCTTTTAGGAAAAAAGAAAGAGGGATTCATAAAAACGACATCATATATATGTTTATAAAATATAATAATCCGTATCAGAACACACTAATTATTGAGTGACATATTAACAATTCAATATTTGATTCAACCATCAGAAAGTCTATCAGCAGCAGATACTGGCTGTTGTGTATGTCACACCTTCTATCCGCAAGACATGTGCAACAGTCTGTATCGGAAGGTATCTATCTATTCACATTTATATGTATGTAAAGGTAACTGAAGGTTATATAGGAAAAGTAGTCTGTATCTATCTGTTTCTATCTCTACTGTGTCAGTTTAAAGGCAATGCATCTAACCACTGACATCCACATTTACTCTCAAACATCCGTATCTATCTGCATCAAAGGTAGCTATGTCTCGTAAATGCCTCAAAATAATAGGCCACTCTTACAAATTTCTGTGGGTGACTGCTGAAATATCCTAAACAATTTGCAATTCTGTAATGTGTGTGTGTGTGTTTGACTGGGGCATAACTTCAACATAATTATTCAGCAAAAAGAGTTGGGAACTCCCCTTCAGAAATTTCTCCTAACACACAAATCAGTTAAGTGTAAGTCAGGGTTAAGATGCATTTCATAAGGGACTTCTATGTCCGAAGCGCTGTAACTCCATCAAATATGATAGAATCAAATCCAAACCCACATGCAAATCTTCTATCCAGAGCAGGAAAACATGAAAAGTTTCAAGAAAATAAGTTGATTGTGTAAGAGTTGGAGACACAAGAATTGTGACAGACAGCTGCTCATATGTACACACACATGGAAGCAGTTCCTTTTACAGCCCCCTTCCTCCTATATCGGGTGACTAAAATCTGTATATTTGGTCTTGTTTTTGAAGATGATTTTTAAAGTCCATCAAATACATTACATAATGTTATTTTCAGCAAGGTCAATCCAATAGCCATATTGTCATTATTAAAGTTAGGTGATCTGAGTTTTGTTGGCTCAGTGGTCACTGTCTAAACCATATTGCACTAGTCTTCAGACTTTCAAATAATTTCAAGCCTTGGTCAAGAGATCTGAGATTGAAGTTCATTTGCCCAGTGATCACTGTCCGAATCATCACTCTGTGAACACTGCAAATAAAGAAAATGGTATAATTTCATTAAAAGGTTACTTAACTCTTTGTTTATCCGACATCCCTAGAGGGATACTTTGGCAAACAGTGAAGACCCATATGATAATGCTGCATTTAATCAGTGTATGCACTGTTCGTTAAGATTAAACTACCTTCAGGAACATTCAGAAAAATCTACATGTGAGGCTTTGACCCCTAAAATGACACAATGGACATTCCCATACTTAGTGTATCAATATTTAACAAGATTGCTGGAAAAAGACCTGAACAAACCGAAAGAAAATTACTAATTGTGCCATGGTGGGTCCAGCCAAGGCAAGCTTCAAGCACCAGTCAAGTAACATTGACCTTCAAAACTAATCAATATTCCCCAACTTTAAATAGTTACTGGTAACCTCGCTAGTTAAGTGTGATAACTAAGAGGAAACTAAAACTTTTAATTTCGCCTCTCATAAAATGGGGTACAACATATTGCGTTTTCATTGTTTTGCACTCATCTTTTTTCCAATTATAACTTAAAATGCTTTTTATATTACTCTACCATACTTATTTTGAGTCCAAAACCGAGATTTAGGTATTTCGAAACACATATATTTCCTCAAACGAAAGGGTTTTCTAGGTTACCTCTCAGTATGAAAATGCCAAACTGCGATGCTGTGTACAAACAACAGATAGAAAAGTGCTAGGTTATTTAGACTTTTAAGACCAATGCTCCCTCTAAGTTATCACAGCAAAGTTTAACAGATCAGACGATCTTAAAAAGGAGAATGTTGAAAGCAAAATTTACAAATTTTAGTCACAAAATGTGTTAATGAAATAAAAATTATGCAATAATTTTGTTATTTGACAGTTTTAACTGCCCCTTTTTTGCTGCAAAATATTGCATGATGACGTGATAAGAATCACTGTGGCATTTGCATACTCTGTAACTATGAACATTTTTCGAAAAATTTTATTTTCTTTTTAAATCATTCGTAAAAGTAGAATTAAGCTATGTTTTCACAATAAAAATGCTTCGTACAGCTGAAAACTGCATGGAAAAGTGAATTATCTTATCAAATAGGTGTATTTTTCTCTTGTTGGCAATTATTTGCGTCCCTCCAATAATTCTAGACCGTTGAATTTTAACATAAATGCAGTTGTTTTGATAGTGATAACTTGTTAAGATTTACGAAAATGGTAAAATGTTTACCTGAATTTGAGTATTTTTACTTTGTTCTTGAAAAATAAAAACATTATTTTTAAAATTAGAAGATCAAAAGTTACAGACTATGCAGCTTTAAGTTTGGAAAAATTGATAAAATACGAGGTGTGTGTCTTGATCCACATCTGATCTAAGGGTGAGGTTGGTGCACCGTTAAACCGGTTTAAGCCCTCCAGTAAAATATTTTTACTGACCGTTCCAAGGCCGTGCTTCTTTTGTGGATCATTTATGGTATTTCTGTCTTGTTTTGTTATGCTTTCATGCACGTCTGTTTGTTGATGCCTTGTGGTCACCTGCTTGGAAAGGGCTGACCTCTTGTCTCTCGCTTGTGATGTCTAATTGTGACGTTGTCACTTTCCCATTGATATCCTGGGTCAGGTGAAGTGCTTGATTGTATCGATTCCTGATCTTGGCCCTCTTTCTTACTTTGCCGAGCATTTTATTGATTTTCCCAACGAGTTTAATAAGTTTAATAAAACAGGAGCACGAATGTCAGATTATGTTCATCACATGACATTAAAATTACATTCAAATAGCAGTTTTGGTGTGAAAACGTTTAAATTTTGCCAACTTGTACGTAACGTTATAATGGACGTCACTACGTTACATTACTAAATCTGTAAACCACAACTGGTTTATCGATTTATGAAACGGCGTTATATCATTCCCAGACGCGACGTCATGTGATAAATAGTGTGTGATTGTTTATACACAACAACCCTCCTGCAAAGAAAATACACCTTAAAAATCTATAAAACTTGAGGACAAAAGAGTGCGCCCTGTTTGACTTACTTCTGTTAAATTCTGATAGCATCCGTGTTTGTATCTGATGACATCTCCCCAAATTAAGGGCTCTTTACACTTCGGACAGCCGCCTTCTACAGGCAGGATATGTGTAGACATTTCTCCTTTCTTTTTCAGGAAATGATCAGCTAAACATGTGATATGATACTGCATGCTACATCTAGGGTAGTAACAGCTCACTGCTGTGTCAGTGGTGGCCTGAGGAAATATAATAGAACTATTTTAGCTATAAGATACTGTCCTGCCAGCCAAGAGTGACAGTGATGCCATGTTTTGTTTATATAACGATATCAGGGACTTAGAATCGATAGATAACTTGTATATTAATCCTATCCACAGGAGATTAATACACAAGTGATCTATCAATTCGCATTAGCTCAAGTGGAGTGTACAAGTTAATGTTTTACTTTACAATTGTAAGCAAAATAGTACGTCACTGTCACTCTTGGTTGGCACGACAGTAGGATATTCCATTTCCAAACCAATCTAAGATTGTTTTAAGGTTTTTAGGAATCAGTGCTGGAGATTAGGATGTGTATTGCCTTGTATGTAGTACTATGTATGCACTGTTTTTGGTCTGGTTATATTCAGTTTTTTTCTACAGAGGGTTAGGAAAAACTCCTGACGTGATCGAACCATATGCGCATCAGTGTTGCGCATCATGTGACCGCCCTGATATTTTATAATATCACCCCCTGCTATGGCAAACACGTGGCAGTATTCAACGTCGCTGTAGCAACTGGTGATATTCTAAAATATCAGTCGTTCGTCTATGGAAGTTTTGAATGGGAAATTCGCGTGAGGCATAATGATAAGAATTTACTTGTAGGTACAGTACCATACTTACAGACATTGTAAGAAGACGTTAATGAACTTATTTAAAAGTGAATTTTTCCGAATAGAAATAATAATCAATCATTTATTAAGTTTATAAACATCCAGTACATAAAGAAGCCTTTCAGCTTCAAACTATTTAATTTTCAAAAAGATGCATTTGGCAATTCTCCAGTAAATCACATCGATAGTTGGTATGAAAGCCAGAACCCCTAAAATGTACACATTATGTACGTATTACAATATAATAGATACACATTCCAAGTTACAGTGATACTTAATGCTTAGACTGTGTGATTCAGCAAATGGTGGTAAAGAAATAGTAACTCAAAAGTGTCATGAAGTAAAATTGGACATTAATGCTAAATTGTAAATTCACACTTTGTCTTTGACTTTTGCGTGAGTAAAGTGTCATATCTACATTAATTGCTGATTCCCAGTCTACAGGTGGTCAGTAATATAAATAAAGGTAACCAGCTATAGGAACTGGTTACCTGCTTTTCCATTACAGACTACCTGTAAACCAGGAACCAGCAACTATTGAAGGTATGGTCAATACACACTGGCCTACAACAATTTTTGAACAAATGGTAAAGATTCCTAGCCTGTAAAGAAAGACCCTGATATATTGCAATTCCAAAACTGAGTATGACCAGGAAATGCCACATTCACACACTGCAGATCAACCCACGAATAAGATTTATAGAACACCAACAGCATTATGGCAGCAAGAAGACAATTAAAGAAAAGCAAACAGCTCTCTCTCTCTCTCTCTTACCTAGTGAGATGATGGCAAAGGACACTATACTAGATACTGTAAAACAAAACAGGGCTTAAACACAAACCCCTCACAAACAATTGGAGCAACAAGGAACAGTAATCAACAACAGAACCACCACCTTAGAACAGACAGCATCTTCGCAAGCCAAGGGTACTAAGTCCACTTTGTTCCTTACGCACGTAAGGAAAGAAGTGGACTTAGTACCATTGGCTTGTGAAGATGAACAGACAGCAGCCGAGTTTTAAATTAATTTTACATTAAAATCAGTCAAATTGATCCTCAACTATTTTTTAACAGTTAGCAAAATAGGCAGCGTGTTTGAGCACTTTAAAGTACATGTATTTGTGTGTGGTTTCAAGCGCTTTCAATCTGTGTAAATGAAACTAGATGTGGAAGCAAACACAACACGACCATATTCATCCGACTTCAATCAAATTATTCAGAGAAGTATTTCTCAGTCTGTTAGAGGTATTTCTCTGTCGAATTTCGATTGAAGGGGAAAGAGGAATTTAGGTTGGTGAGAAAATGTGTACTCATTAAATTCTAGGTACACACTGTATACGTATTTTGATGTGTACTGTACAGTACACATTGTGAAAACAATCATCTCAAGCTCTGTGTGATATTCCACTTCCAGATCAGTCTTCCATAATTCAATGCTTTTATGAATGTTTTGGAAAGTAAATCCCATCTAATAACAAACCTATAGAAGACAATTTTCATTCAAAAAGATAAAAAAAAATGCCATCCGCGGATCCAGATCAAAATACCACTATTAGAAGGCCATCATCAACACGTCATCAAAACGGCATTTAGCGGGCCATCATTGGCACACCAGCCAGACGCCATTTTAATGACGTTTAGCTGGCGTGCCGATGATGGCCCAACACTGAATGTTCTGGCTTGGTAGCTTTAAGCTTTGTCATTTTTCAGGGGATCCAGACCGGAATGGCTAAGAACCCCCTCTGGATCCGCCCATGAATGCTATAAAAGATAGACATACTGAGGAATTATCAAGCAAATCAATGGATCGGCTGATTTTTGCTGGTTATTTCAGAATTACCTGAATTCTCTTCACACAGATGGCGCATCTAGGATGCCTGGATGATTGAGAAAAGTCAAGGTCATCTGAAACAGCTTGAGAGTTACTTCCCTCTTCTGGTGCTCTCCCATCTTGACTGTTTCCCTTCACCTTCTTGCTCTTCACTAAACCATAAGCTATTGCCATATGAAGTGGGGGAACCAGGTCTGGCAGAAAGTCTTGTTTGTATTCTTGTTTCAGCCATCTTACTGTTAGAGCTAGTCTATTCCAGGGTCCAGTCCGTAACATGTTTGATACAATTCTGAATCTATACTGAAATGCAGTTTCTTTGGTTCTTTTCTTAGTAAGGTGCCGGAGTCGTCGAGATTTGTCAGGATGTTGCCATGCCCATTCAAACTGAAAAGCAATATTAAGATTAATTAACAATTCACCAACAGCTTTAAACAACTGTTAATGCTTTGGAATAAAACCTTATCATAGCCTGTATGCTGACTCTTGATAACTTAAATAAATCTTTTATGATGAATAACATGTTTGAAAATGTTTTTTAAAAAAAGAAATTACATCCACATTTTAAAGCTGAACCAACATCGTTATTTAAGCGAATGAAGTAACAACAACTTAAAAGAGTGTTGTTGTTGATATGGCTTCATGTAAGCCTCCATTTGTGTAACCTATTGTCAAGAATTTAAAGCAATAATCAGCAATTAACGTCAGAAATACTTTTATTATGTTAGGGTGGTCCTATAATTATAACTTATCATTGGTTTCAGATTATTTGTAAGCGTAAAAAACTTTCAGCGAAGACAAAAAGAGAAGTAAATTGTAGAACATTAGAATATGTTAGTAAATGTCCACTTTATATGGCTGTGTAACACAAGGGTAAGGCCTAAATGAAATATATGTGTGGTTCCTGTTGCTGCGTGTTGCATACCAACAAAGTTTAGGGTAGGTAGGTAGGGAAATTATTAAATTTTGTTATAACATTTAACAAAGAAAACATTGACAAAATCTGAAAAGTGCCCATTTTAGGTATTTTCTCCAAAGACCATTTTAATATTTAGCGTAGGGTTAAAAAAATTAGGGTAGGTAGGCCAACAGGAACCACACATACATTTCATTTAAGCCTAATGTATTAAGTAATGATAAAAATACATACCCTTAACCCTGAAATCTCATTGGGAAAACCATGGATGATGAGAACCATTTCCCTGAAAATAAATCAGAGCTAATTCACACCACCGGCAATTGCTCCTCTGTACGCCCCTTTACTGAGACAAATACATCTGACGTTTAAGGTAAGCGATGGAATTGTAAAGGCGAATACTAGGTTTGACCCCCTATCAAAGTTAAATATTTTTAAGTCATAAATTTAATTTTATATGATATAGTCAGTGATTCATTTACATTTTTGGTCTTATGGGTCCTGGGACTCGCTGTTTCCCATATCAATGAGTCAAACTGCAAACTAATGAGTCCAGAACACTATTTTAATGATAAGTCTTCAATACTATTGCATCCTGGGACTCGCTGAAATAAAAACTTTGCATCCCAGAGACAAAATTATGCGCAAAAGATGCAGGATGCGCAGGTAACAAAATCACTGTATAGTACATGGATAACACTATCTTCTCACTGTCTTTACCACGTGTAACCTCATGCCACATCCTACGCTTTTCACAGACAACCTATGGCTAAATCATGACAAGATGTCCAAACAGAATATTTTTTATCTTCCTACGCTGAAGAAATAATTTTCAACGCTTCTGAGACGATTGAAAAGGAGCAGAACACTGGGTCATAATCATTTTTGGACCGGACTGCTGAGGTCACAGATTCGATAGGAGAAGAAGGAAATTGGAAAGTTTTTGTCACCAAAATAGACTGTGGAACGTGGGCTGTACAAGTGTATGGATGAGTTTGGCCAGGCTGCCATATGATATAAATCACCGAGTTTTACACCTTTTTCGCAAAGTATTGACAGAAGACATTAATTTCCCTGGAAGTCTTCAAAGTCTTCCAAAGATGATGCATGAATAAATAAAATAAACAGTAAATGAGGAGAGAATAAGATCCAGGGGTCGCGAGTTCGATCCCGGCCCGGTCCCATACTTTCGTCGAGATTGATCATGAAATAATTTCTACGGTCATTCTCCTCCCTTCCACTGAATCATTCAAGAAGGGTTGTTGTCAGTTACAAGCGAAAGTATGTGCACGAAGTACTGGTTAACTGCTTGTTCAAGCTTGTCAAGGAAAGAGTGTGGTTAGGTGAACTGACCGTCCCGCCATGACCATAGCTGTTGACTTGGGACGTAAAGCAACAAAACAAACAAACAAAGTAATGCTATTTTTTCTTTTATACCCGTACCCGTAACCGTGTAGTTACCACGTGCTTTCTCGATCATTATAAATTATAACGAAGTGTCCCGAAGCTATATTTAGAAATGCAATGAGGTGTGTAATTATGTTAATAGAGGTCACCAACGTCAGGTGAGTATGTTTGGACAAATACAGTATGGTCCTAGGTGAAGGTTAATATTAAAGTTTGAAATTAAGCACCAAGTGGATAAAGATACAAATGAGCTGCGATATAGATTTGTTGTACAAAACTCTCTCAACTTTAAGAATGCAAATATAAGAATGAGCAGAATTGAACCAGTACTAAGCAGAGGATAAAGTGTCTTGCCCAAGGACACAACACCACAGTATGTAAACTGAAATAAACATCCTGTACCCGTTCCTCCTAGCTCACGCCTTATACATTATGAATTACAGCACTCGTGCGTAACCAGTTGTCGGAAATCGTGATGTGAGAGTTGTTGGTACAGCTATAATTGCGAGGGCCCACCTATTAAAATTCATTTTTCCATAGATCTAAGTAACTGTTACATTTACAACCATGTAATCATGTATACATGTGATTGCCAGTTCCACTTAAACCGTGCAATCTGGCATTTAAGCTCGTTTTCGACACAGAACGGCTCTGATTGTGAGCAAGTCGTTTTTTATTAAAGCAAAATGCAAAGGAGGAAACCGTTAAAATCATGGAATAAAACGGAATAAAAATGATAAAATGGCTTTTCTTACCTTGTTCGAATATGTTTTGTCTGTATCGCTAACAATATAAATCGAGACGTGTACATGTACCTAAATACACGCATTTTCCGACTACTGGTTACGCACGAGTGCTGTTTTTCATGTTTATAAGGCGTGAGCTAGCGGAGGAACGGTACAGGATGTTTATTTCAGTTTACATACTGTGAACACAGTGCCTCCAGTTGGTCTGGAATCAGTGACCCTTCAACCTCATGTATAACACTCTGACGCTCCTCGTGAAATCATGTGATAAAATACATTCCATATTTACGCCAAAAAGTATAATAATCAGGTAGACAGGAATTCGTCACGCCCGACATGACTGAAAAATTGTTTACTGGTCTTTACTGGGACTTAAAGCAACAACATAAACATAACAAATATATGCTTTCAGTGTTATCTAATGTATAACATCATGTTGTAAATAGGGTATCTTACATGAGTGCTCGTGTATTATTTAATTTATTAAACGAGTTAAGGAAAAGAGATAAAATGCAAGGATTGCAGATCATTTTATCTCTGTCGCAACACCATAAATAAAGTTCAATAATACAGGAGCACACATGCTAGATTCTACAGATAAGCCAGAGGAACACTTGACACCCTTTTTCACATGAGTTGGACATGGGTTGCACTACAGCTAGTATTGTACAGGAGCACGAATGTTAGACTCTAAAACTATTTATCACTTGACATTAAAACAAGAAATATCTTTAAAAAAGATATTCAGCGGCATTCAAAGGAGAACATGCATTTAAAGTCCTGTTGTAATTGTAAGATATTTTATGCACAATAGATTGGTGTTAGATGTTGATTAATTGGATGAGATGAAAATTGAAGGTTGCCAACGTGAAAGGTTGACTCAAAGTATGTGAACGATGTCTTTTGCAGATCAAAGGGGTACAGTGTATTGTAAGCCTGTTGTAGGGACACGGTGAAAAATTGTAATTAGTCTGGAAAGTCAGTTGGTGGAGGAGTTGCATTGTAAAAGAGAAGTGCAAGTTTAAGCATTGATCTGGCTGCGTAGGTTTCAAAGCCCCTGTTACACTATTGCAGTATTATAAGTAGTTCATAACTAAGAATGTTTGGAGTTATGGTATATTTTGTATATTTCATGTTTAATATTTAATATAGGGATTAAAAGTAGAATGTGAAGTTGGAAAAACTTTTAATACAAATGGTAACTGGAAGTCACTAACTATGAAAGCACCTGATATGTTTAACAAATACAACATTTCTTGAGATCATTGTCTAAATAAGTAAATTGTATGCACTTGAAAATAATACAGTTGTAGTCTCATTAATAATGATATTAATCTGGCATAGATCGTTGTATTTTATCTTCATGCGTAGGCTATTTATAGTTACTTCAAATAAACTTGGTGGCCGAACATACCGAAATATACTGGAAAGTCGCCGACAGCGACACGTTTTTTTTAAGACAACTCGTCGACAGATTTTGAGACAATTCGGGGACACTTTATGAGACAACGCGACGACACCTTTATTCTTAGTGAGGAACTGGAAGGGTTTTTAAGGATACAGATATATTGGCCAAAGCCTTAAAGGGATATAAAGAAAATCACATACCTATGATCAATAGGTTAAAAAAGTGAACATTTTGTAAGTTTGGTAGGTTCGGCCGAATTCGGTTCAGTTACAGCTTTTAGACACAACCGGGTGAAATGGGCAACCAGGGCTGAGCCAGATACTACAAAACAAATAGCCACAACATCTTTCAAACACAAGGTGATTATGTTGAACAGGCAGTTCCAGACAGAATGGAATTCTTTAAAACAGGACCCAAAGAAAACTGCTGCGATTTTCTTGAAATGTGACGCCGGTGAGGTTCGAACCCGCGGCCCTTCGGTCTCAAGTCAAACACTGAGTCACTGCGCTCCCCTTCCTTAATCATTTTCTAGAAAGAAGTTTGTGAACTTCAATAAGGCGACATTACTTTGTGTTACTCAGAATCCTATCAAACCTATATGCACAGTCTCGTCATAGCATCTGCTGCTGGTTTATACAAGATGATACAAGAAATATCTTTAAAAAAGATATTCGGCGGCTCTCAAATACTTACAATTTTAACACAACTAAGTGACGAAATCCCCTTATACTCCCTGTCTTTGCATGCTGGAAAAGGATGTTCCGTCTAAAGCCAGCGAATTTGGAAGTTGTGCTATGTTTCTGGTCTCTCTTTTGCTTGGTGCTCTTTTCGCTGAGCGATATGCATCTGAATCGTTCCAAATTTTAGGCACTTCACCAGCAAAGGCTAGGGAACAATGTTATTAGTCCTAATGTTTTTAAGAAAACGGGAGATTTTGACGATAAATGTTTGTACTGAAACAAACTGAAAACCCGGAAAAAACATGCCATATTGTTGTTGTTGTTGTCACATAGGCTAGATTCTGCCCGTCTCAGATCTCAACTTGGAGTAGTTTTCAAGTCTTAAATGGTTTACACTTTCACCACTCTATTTACATATTATGAATGTCTCTATTTACAGAAAAATGCTGATATACCAAATCGCTTTTGTGTGGGACTAACTCCTATAACCTTTCTATTTCCTGTGGCACCTCGCCATAGCCGGGGTCGGGGCATAAATACATGTAGACTCAAAAAACTGATCGACTAGCTCCCAGTAAGCACGTAAAATCCGGCTACTCTCGGCCCGCCAGAAAAACACCACCCGAAAAGCGTTTTGCTGGCGAGCCCATAGTGGCCCGAGATTTGGTGCTGGCTGTTTGCAAGTTAGCCCCGGGAAGTTAGCCTTATATGATACATGTTCGTCTGACATACATGCAGTTAAAGATACTAGAGCTTGTGCTTGTCATCTTCCTAAAGGAAATAGCAAAATACGCTGATACATGTACAGCATCGGAGGTTGATCTGAGTCTAAGTGTAGGATTGTGGGTTGCGGGCACATTCAAATTGTAGGAAATTATGTGCCATTATTTACATTAAATATCCATGTATCTTGTTAAGCGCTATTAATAGACATTATAACGTGGGTTTTTATGCTGTCTATTTATAACGCACCATGTTGTCTGATTAAAGAGAGACTCTGCCGATAGCTACACTGTCGTTATAAGAACATGCATTTGCCGGTCAGAGCAAGCTTTGCACGTATTTACTCGCCTTAACCTCGAGGTTACTCTCTAATTCACGATGAATTTTACGCCCTTGTATATAATGTAATGCATTAAATACACTTGTTATATTTGTTTTATAAATAGACTAGACCTATCAGTGATTTTTTTTACAAATTTGGTTCTATGAGTCCCGGGACTCACTGGGCCAAAATTCTTTGCATCCCAAACTCGAAGTTCTGCATCCCATACGGGGTCCACTTTAAATTATAAATTTTGTGTATCCATACGAATCCGGCCATTCATAGAAGTAAGTAATGGTGCAAAGATCAGGAATCGATACAATCAAGTACCACACCTGACCCAGGATACCAATGGGAAAGTGACAAACTCACAGAAGACACCACAAACGAGAGCTAAGAGGTCAGCCCTTTCCCAGCAGGTGACCACAAAGCACATATAAACAGACGCGCACAAAACATAGCAAACACAAGACAGAACAAAAACATAAAAGATCAACAAAAGAAGTACCGCCTTGGAACGGTCAGTAAAATATTTTACTGGAGGGCTTAAACCGGTTTAAAGGCGCCAACCTCACCCTTAATTCAGATGTGGATCAAGACACATAGATATTTGGTTTGCATGAAAGACCCCTAACTTATCAATGCATCATCTCCTAAAACATATAAATCAAGATATAACAAGGAGATAAAGCAAGGATAAGGACTCAACAGTAAATTAAACTGAATACCGGAGCAAAAGAAATCCAACAGGTAAACCCCGGTGGGCCCGACAAACAGCCAAAGCATCAGGCCCCTACCATCTCATCAATAGATAAGTCTTTAAGTCGGAACCATCATAGAGTCTGAAGTCCGACCCACCGGCGTGCAATTAAAGAGGAAAGCAAAGTTGCCAACCGTGATTGGGTTGACTACCAAGCAATTTGGGAAGCAAAACACTGGCATACTTATTTATACTATAATAAAGATCAAACTTAATTTACTTTGTCAAGTAAAATAATAAAGATATAAAAAACCTACCTGACTTTCTTATTAATAAAAATTTCAGTTCCAGACAGTATATTTCCTTAATTTAATCATATTATCATCTTTTGCCAAGAGTCAGACTTTTGTCTCGCAGTTTTCATATATTTTTAGAGCCCAGGTCATTAGCCCGTGTTCATCTAACTCTGCATGCCTACAAGTGTAGTGCTGGAAGTTACTGCATTTGAGCCTTTGGACATACCATATTAATTTTTCTTTTATCATCTATGCACAGTACAGTCTCCGTACTTCATGAGCCTGCAGTAATACTTTAACCATTCTATTGGTATTTGCTCGAAGCAGGGTGTTTAAACTTGCGGGTAAAACGCATTATACAAATGTTTCATTTCGGGTTGGTAGTATTGGATCAGTACTGGTTTATCGGCACTGGTTTTTACCAGTAGTCCGGTACTGGCTTTTACCAGTAAACTCCCCTACAGCGGTTCATATCTGAAAACACGTGTTTCCCAAGGGAAGTAATGATCGCTATACTGTTGGGGAGTTTTTTCAGTACCGGTTTTTTACAATATTATTCAAGACACGGTGCGCAAGTTAAAAAAAAACACTCAAAACGAAAGTTGCAAATACTAAATGCAGACTTTTCGCCACAATTTTAATGCATCCTGCGGGACTCTCATGGTTTAAAATCATGCGTCCATTTGTGAGAAGCATGCGTCTGAGAGCCAGGACACGCAGGTAAAAAAAAATCACTGCATATTGTCGAAATTTATGAAACAGACTATAATCGTGTAACGCATTTGATAAGGGAAATCATAATGGCTTGAATAAAAAAATACAAAGATTTGCTTTATATAATGCTGTTAAAGTCCTTTAGGATTTAGTGAGTTATCTTATATTGCACTTATTTACTATGTGCAATGAAGCAAGGCATGCAAAGAATGGTAGTAAAGCAAATTAGAAATGCTGTACAGCGGGAGTTGACCTATATTCAAGATCAATGTTCATTGTTAGGACTAGTGCACAGACTGGTTCTCGGCCATTTACATGGAAATTTTCAAGTTAAATTGCATCTATAATAAGATCGCGTGGTCAGTCTGAGTATTAACCAATGAGGGCATTGTTTTCTAGCTGGTGTGATGAATATTACAATTTTAGAGTACTTATGATTGGCGAAAATTTACATAAAATTTAGGTTCAAAATGATAATAGAGCGTCGGCAAAGCCGCCGCAAAAATACGAAATACGTCGCTCATCTAATGAAACTAGCTAGAATATTGTTATATACTGAGGGACTTTAAAAACGCACCATTTTACATTCCCTGTCTCTTCCACATGATTAATTTGATGGTGTTTTCTTTATCATATTTTATACTCTCGCAAAATGGACCATGATTTGCCATTATTTCGATTTGCTCATGCTGTTCATTCTGACGTAATATCGACGTAAGTGTTTTTCAACAATTGTCGTCTGACAAATTTGAATTTGATTCAATTTGAAAACAAACACTTTAAGGTGGTAGCCAGATGTCTTAACAAATGGAAAAACACAAAAGTTTTCAGAAATAATCGTTTTATTACACTCCCACACGCAGCGTTTCTTTGCTAACGTCAGTCTTAAATTTTCAAACATCAATACTAGACGGGTGACGTCCGCGCATGTCGCAATACTTTTGTCTTTTATGCAACTGAATTAGGAGTATTTGTTGGCAACAAAAATATTTTGATTTTTCGTGATCCTTAGGATATAAACGGCCAATTACGCCAAAAATCACTGACGTCATGTGGACGTAATGAACGTTGCCAGAGGCCTAAAACTTCATGATTTGATTTTGTCTTTCCTTTTGCTTTCAAGAACAAACATCGGTTCGAAAACTTTTTTTCGTTCCTAATGGAAGGTATGGGGACTCTGTGACTTTTTGAATTTAAGTTGTCTCAGAATTATTGCGACGTCACAGCAATCATAGGTCACAGCGTTTCGATTTTCTCATTGAATGCAAGCCAAATGACGGAACTTGTCAGTTTTATTTTTCACATAATGAAAATATCAAATATTCGACATAAATTAGCATTTAAGCAGGTGGTGCGTTTTTAAAATCTTTCAGTATATTACAAGATAGATAACGTTCGTACATCATAAATTTGTTCACAGTGAAGGCTCCTCAGACGAGTTCTCGCATCTTACACGAATCCAGAAAGTTTTGCCAGAGGGGGTCCGACTTTGACAACGTTTTTTTCTTAGTTGACGAGGGGAGAGACGATCCAAATACCACCATAAGCGGACCAACATCGGCCCGCCAGCAAACGCCATTAAAATGGAGTTTCACTGTCGTACCGTTGATGGCCCAACATTGAATGCTGACTTTGTAACCTTGTGATTTTTCAGGGGATCCGGGCCAGTATTGCTATAACCCTATAGAGTTGTGATTTTTCAGGGGGGGGGGGGTCCGAACCCCCTTTCCCCCCTCTGGATCCACCCATGCGATTATGCACAGTCTCGCCAGAGCCTTTACTGCTTGTTTATTGAAGAGTTAGAAAATTAAGCACACCTTCCTCGAAAGATGTAGATTGTATCCTCGCGAGCTATATAGCCTACAGGAGTTCGAATAAAACTCAGTTCTGTTCAATGATCATGCATGTACATCATAAGTCAGATCTCAGTGAAGGCTCAGACGAGTTTGCACATTTTGCGCGGATCCAGAAAGTTTTGCCAGAGGGGGTCCGACTTTGGCAACGTTTTTTGTTTGTTTGTTTTTTTCTTAGTTGATGAAGGGAGAGACTGTCGTACCAATGATGGCCCAACATTTAATGCTGGCTTGGTAACCTTGTGATTTTTTCTGGAGATCCATACCAGTATTGCTAGAAAACCCTATAGTTTTGTGATTTTTCAGGGGGGTCCACACCCCATGTCCCCCCTCTGAATCCGCCCATGCGCATACGCACAGTCTGGGTCCAGACCCCATGTCCACCCTCATCCGCCCATGCGCATACGCACAGTCTCGCCAGAGCCTTTACTGCTTGTTTACTGAAGGTAGTGGATATGCAAGATAGAAAATTAAGCACGCCTTCTCCGAAAGATGTAGATTGTATTCCTTGCGAGCTCTATAGCCTACAGGATTTCGAATAAAACTCAGTTCTGTTCAATGGTCATACATGTACATCATTAGTCAGTTCACAGTTAAGACTCAGACGAGCTTGCACATATGCGCAGTCTCGCTAGAGCCTTTACAGTATATTGTTTGTATACAATATAACAGGGTTTCTATCACATCACAAGACATGAAGGGTACATAGGACTCAGAAAAAATAGAGTTCAGTTAAATAATAAAAAAATCCTGTATTAGTGCAGGTAATCGTCTTGTTTGCTGGCATCAATGACATCATACATGGATGGACTATAAACACAGTAATATTTCCCAAAGCATGTTATAGGCTGTGGGAATCCCACTGCACTATGGATGACGCACCCTCAAATCAGAAAATAAATTTGTTTTCAAAGTTTTAGTTTTGTTCTAAATTTCGGGAAAGGCGTCATTTCCATTGATTAAATGCTCTCGCATTCAGTAAACAAGCAGTAAAGGCCCTGGTGAGACTGTGCGCATGCGCAAGCTCGTTTGAGCCTTCACTGTGAACAAATTTATGATAAACGAACGTTATCAGTAGTTATATTTGAGGGATGACATCATGAGGGTGCTGCTGAGTCAGCAAAAACACAAGAGGGATAACATCCTGATGGTGCTGCTGAGTCAGCAAAAAGTACAAGAGGGATAACGTCCTGAGGCTGTCATTTTGCTAACGCCAGCAGGAATCCTGAGGCTGTCATTATGTTAACGTCAGCAGGAATAACATCTTGAGTGAATATGCTGACATAGGTATATACAGATATAGGACTAGACATCCCGACGTATATCAAATTGCTGAGTTTACAAAAATCTAATGTATTTTAGGAAACGACAATAGCAACAATAAAAGTTATTCTTTTATTTTATAATGTCCATATGCATAACTACTGACTCCATCCTCTTTTAAGTATCGTTTATCATCAAAACTTGATAGACATTTTTTATACAGAGTTTCAACTTTTAGTACATGTGAATGGCTTCGAATTAAGTCCATCGACAACACGGTTTCTTTGTTTTTGAATAATGCCTCTTCGTATAACGTGAAATATAACTTCTTCTTAATGGCGGCTTTACAAACACCTTTTGCTTTTTTAACCTCTCTTTCATTATTAACCACCTTATAAACGTAGAGTTTTGATCGAAGACCACAAAATCTTTCAATTGTGGTTCCGTTCGTTTCGTCTTTAAATTTCCCCAAAACTTTTTTGTTTCCGTCTGAATGAAGAAAATGATCTGGGGGATAATCTGATGTGTCAAACAAATATATGTAGTCTCTCATGTCCATGTATAAATCTGACTTGGTGTCACGAATCTCATACAGGAAGGAATCCGTGTCCGTCATCAACAAATTGCACTTGGCTCCATACCTGCTTTTGAGATAGTTATAGTAGAAATCATACATAAGGACTTTGCTCAAGTCTAAGACAGCTTGTCCGACATAGACTGGTTTTGTGATGGCAACGCTTGCATTTCTACACTGTGCAGCCACGAGCTTTTCATGGAATATTTTACACGTCTCGAAAGTAGGTTTTGAAGTTATTTTTTTTCAGTGCTTTAGGATTTGAAACCAGGGAAATGTTTTTATACTTGAGTTGGTCTTCCATCATTTTGCCGAACACACTACAGTTAAGTATCTTGTAAAATTTCTTTTTGAATTGTGTTTTGGCGTCTTTCCTTTTTTGTGTGTTGAAATCGATGTAGCGCTTAAGCCAAGTATCTTGGTTGAACTCTAGTGCCTTATGAATTGATTTAATTTCCATGCCAAGTTGCACGTACAGTTTTAGATTCCTGTAGTGAACAACGTAATGATCTTTATCGTGTAGATCGGTGATGAGTTTCTCTTGTTTCGGTCGTCCTACAATTTTCCCAGATTTACTAGGATGAAGTTGTAGCCATAAAGTCTTAGCATAGGGAGACAATTGATCGTTAGCAATGCATTTCTTTTCAGGTGCAAGAGGGAAGCCGTTGTGTAGGTCATGAATTTTTTTCGGATAGCGAAGGCTAACCTCGACAAGGTAGCCCTTTTGATTATCATCGGGAATGTTCAGAATGTCAAGATGTTCTAATTCTCGCTCTTTTAAAAATCTGAAACCTCCTTTGGGCAATGGTTGACTCATAGCCCAACCATACAAGTTGTTTGCATCCAAAAGTTGAATGTACGAAAGGGGTTTCGAAAGGTCGTAATTTGGTACTAGTGAATTATTGGCCACCACGTGTCTGTGACCGATGAAGCTTAATCCACCACGCTGGCCTCTCCTTACAAAATGCAACATGTCTATGTCAGTGAGAAGTTGCAGTTCTACTTTTGTCATCTTCAACATGGCCGCCCAGCTGAGACCAGGGGAGCTGTAAAAATGCACTGGGTCTAGCTGAAACTCGTCCATTGTCACATCTCTGAAATTTTCGAAGACCGAACATAACAGTAGGACGTCCATCTTCAAATACAGATCTGACCATTCTCCAAGATTACGCAGACTCATGTAATCAAATAGCTGACAGGCTCGATCGTATTCGTCTTGACTTATCCCTTGGTTCTTTATTGACGAATAAAAACAATCAATCGGCGGCAGACGAGTTTCTTCAAACTTTGTCTCGCAGTCCATGTAATCGTAAGGATATGCATTCTTTTGAAGTAAACCTTTTGTGTCCTCTCTATTGTTAAATTCTGAGAAAAAATGTCTGAAATTATAGTCTAGGTTTTTAGTGTCCATTTTGAGGTCCACTACCAGTGCATCTAATGACGCACTCAGAAACTGGAGGGAATCTATAAACCTTAAATTTTGAAAACTGAAACTGAGGTATTTTTCAAGATTTTGAGGTATACAGCTGATTTTTCCATCAAATTGACCTAGACTTTGTGCAATCAAATGACCGTCAAAGCCACGAAGGTTATGAATCACCACTGGAATGAAAGACAGAGTCTTATAAACCAGATTACAAGTCATGTGAGAAGCACCCCTGTACTTCCCTGATAAATGACAGTGATCGCGACATTTGTCTTGTGGCTCTTCAAAACCTCCACCACATATGTAGCAGTGAGTGGCTTTTTGATATTGTTTTATGTCTTTGCATGTCATTTTTATAGGTTCATTTCTCTTCAGGAGCTCTTGGATTTCACTTTGCTCCTCTAGTAAACATTCGAGGAATTTACTCGATGCATCTTTGCCACGGTATATTCGAACTGACTTCGTGTAGTTCAAATCCACGCTGCAAACAACTTTATAGCCAAAACTCGATACATCTAGTGGTTTTTTTGGTACAGTCTGAGACTTGTTTGGAGCATTTTCACACGTGTCAATCCGTCTATTTAATGTCATAAAATCACAGCAAATTACAAATGGTAAACGCATTTGCTTTAAATAATCTTTAAATGACACCGTGTCATTATGTCCTTGAATAGGCATGACCACCTTTTGAGCTCCATGACTTCTACAGAGCGGAATGTGTTTGATAAGCATTTTCTTATTTGTAAAACCATTGAGGCAAAAGTAGCAAAAAAAGTGTTTGCATTTCCTGGATTTGGTCCTCCCTAAGAATGTGTCAAACTCTCTGATGAGGCAGTAATGTGACGTTTGATCTGTTTTCATGTGCAACAAGTTTATATGATGTTGCCTTTGGGTGTTTTTTGTTATCCTAAGAGGAATTATTTCAGAGTTTTCGAACCCAAACACGTTAACTGATATCGTTTTGTTTAGCCTTTCAAATTTATTTATCTGTGACAAAGTCATTGGAAATGTAAGTCCATTGAGTTTTAATTCATTTTCATGCGTAATGTAACTAGATGCATGATGTGGGTTCGAAACATGTGGGAATAGCTTTGCTAGAATACAGTATATGAAACACCTGTTATCTTCATTTTTAATGTTCAGTATAGACTTTGATCTTTTTAATGTTGTAGGTAGCTCGATGAAGCTAGAGGCAGCTAATGGTGTATAGTCAATTGTGTGTACTTGGAGATATTTGACTGATTTTACAATCCATCCGGAACTCTCGTGAATGAATTTTTCTAATCCAGCCATGACTTTCTGAAAGGCTTCGTTTAAGTGATGATCTGTCAACTCTGTCGGTGTTAGTGTTCTGTATGTAACACTTCTGAAGTATGGTTCAATTGTAACAACGTTTCCTTCGTTGTCCTCTCGATAAAGTTGAACTCTTGCAACTACGTACCATTTTACTGCAGTATGTCTGGCTCGCAGCCTGATTGTTCCCTTCACCTTCTCTTTGGCGCTTGCCAAAAACGACAATAAGTCATAGCGATCATGATTACGTGGCCAGAGTGTTTTAATTTGCACCTTGTAATTTATCGCCGTTTGAGTTGCGTGGTCTGTTACAATTCTCGCTGGTGGTGCTGGTGTGGATTGTCCCCCTCGTTGATTGTTCATGTGGAGTATCTTCATGTGTCTTCGTAAATTCACTAATCTAGTATAGTTGCGACCACAAATTCTACATTCATACAATGTGGAATGAGTCGCCTTATGTAAGTTTCGATTTTTAGCCAACTTGAATTGTTTTCCACATACAGGGCAATGAATCTCCTTCTTCTTATCATTAGTATGCATTGTTCTCACGATACTATAACTAAATGTCTCGTATCTGTAATGATTGATAAATCAAAAGTATCAAATGTAGTTCTCTCATCCATTATATATAGTCTAATATGTCACGTGACCGCAAATGTTTTGCTTGTTTCAGCAGTTTGAGTAATATCAAAATTTTGTTTCACTCAGCAATTTGATAAGTACATCATCTCCTCATCCATTATATATAGTCTAATATGTCACGTGATGGCAAATGTTTTGCTTGTCTCAGCATTTTGAGTAATATCAAAATTTTGTTTCACTCAGCAATTTGATAAGTACATCATCTCCTCCGTGACAGTCCAAAAATGTTGCATATTCAATAATGAATCCATCTCTGTTGGATCGAATTTCTCTTTGTCTTGGAATTCTTTCCCTTTGACTTGGAATTCTTTCTCTGGTATTTTGATCCTGCAAGTGTTAAAAACTGTTCGATGGATTGTCTCACATATTTTTTACCTGCTCCTTTCATCGCAGATCTAGACTCTTGAACAGCTTTCATGAATTTCGCATTCTCCTCCTTTTTTGACTCATTTAATTTCTGTACGTTGTTTAACGATTCCTTAACAGGTGCTTCTTGATCTTGGCTCAAGTCCTCTTTATTTGATTCCATTAAAGTTGAGTTCTGTTTGTTGTTTACCGATTGATTAACTGACGCTCCTTCATCTTGATTAATTATATAGTCTGCTGTTCGTTTCTGTTTTGACAATAATAACTCATACTCTTCTTTTGGTATTAAGACTAGCTCTTGAGCCATGTCTATCTTCAATTCGCTTCAAACCCAACTGTATAATTAATCTGAATATGTTTGAATATTTTTGTAGCAAATATCTTTTCTCTTTCACACTTGCACGTCGATCAACAACTTGTCGAATGATCTTTTTATAACGACCAAGCAGAGTTTTATTGCTCTTGCTAAGATCAACTGTTCCTTTCAGTACATTGAAATCCACTTCTAGAAGAGCATGCAACTGTGGCTTTGACATCGTTTTAATCAGTGCATGATGTTGTTGTCGAGAAGATGTTGTATAAAGGTATAGAAAATGTATTTGGTCTTCTACGGCTTTCATTTTAGTGGTTTGTACACTAGCGTGGTTTCATTCGGTAAAATATTGCTTCGTAAAGCATAAGATGGGTTTCCTCTCGGGTGAATGTCTATTAATAAATAGCCATATGGTCGTGAAACGGCCTTTTTATATGCATCCATGAAAAACGCCGTTTGCCCAGGAAAAATTTGAGATCCTAACGTCTGGACTTGTCCTTGATGACGTTGATTTTTAAAGATGACGAAATAATGTGCATTCAGTGATATCGTTCTCAGCTTTTTCGAATCACCGAAGACGTTTTGAACTAAAAAAAACACCGTATAGGTCATATGGCTAGACAGTACACAAAACAAGTCAACAATATCATTACTTGTGCTTGCCTTTTGTAAAAGGTCATCTAATACAATTATTTTATGACCACTGTTGATTTTATTCCTTTCATGTAAGTTTTCTCTACCTGGCAACCCTTCGAAGAATTCTATGTTTTTAATTTCAGTCTTCATCTGGTCGAACAAAGGTTTTTGATAGACATTAAAGCAATAAATTACAGATTTAGGTGCAGATTCAAACATTACAGAGGCATTTTGCAAAAGTTGGTAGACTAGATGTGTTTTACCACAGCCCGTGCTTGCAACCACTATAATATTTGAAGGTGTTTGAAACGGTATAATTGCTGTTCGAGACATTGTGTTAAGTCAATCTGACGTGTACTATGAGTTGCAGAGTCTTTTTATAGGAATTGAAAAAAGAGAAGCCCAAGTATGAATAAAAATATTTTAATAACTCAATTTTAAAGTCCAATATTTTTTATCAGTGGCTTAAAATTCTGATTATTTGTACAAATGGTCTGAGGAGATGAAAAGCACATGTAAAAAACATTTTTCTCAAATCATATACTTATTGGTCACTGTGATCAAATGAAAGTCTATCAACTATCTCCCCCATAGTATATCCTCGCGCTTTACAAAGTAAATAGAGAACCGAATATTCACCACAAACTTTCGAACGATCGTTTTGTAGTTTTTTGTCATTAAATTGATATTTGTGAGCATTTTGAGTCAAGAAGTGAATTTTGATACTCGCAAAAGGCATATATAATACGTTTGGGCGAAACCTCAAACATGCCTGATGACTTCTTCAACATTTTACGTATAAGCTCTGACTTTCCTGTCATAGTTGAACTGGATACCAAGATAGTTGTACTGGAGTGAAATGGTAAAAGAGAATTCTTTTGCCACCATTTTTCTTCATCTATATGTTCTTCCATGTTTAGCGTGTAGGTGCTAGTAACTTAATTACAAACTATCTTCAAAAGGTTGATTTTATAGGATACTACATTAAAACAACATTTCATTTTGTATTTATTTTTTTATTACCAAGACATCATAATACTACATACATTAAAAACAGTTAGAACGATTCAAAATATAGCTGTACACAAAGTCATCAGGTGATTTAAGACTATCTAAAATATTGCATATGTCTAATATACTTTTTCTCTCACATTTCATTAACAAATAGAACAATACATAATATCCACACGTTGTCCTGTCTCTCTTTTGGAATTGAATGTTATTATATGTACATGTTTCTGTATTTCTTTCCAAAAATCCAGCAAAACTAGAACTGTAAGTCTCTGGTAGATTTACAAAGCTATCAAAATATTCGGATGTAACTGCATCTTCTAACCAAAACACAATCCAGTGTTCCCCTGGAAGGTTCGAAGGATCCGTATTGACTATATATGCGCAAGGAAAGAAACTAATATACTGAGGTAATGTGTCTGGCGAATAGATCTTTCTTGCAATCATAGATAAGCAAAATCGTTCCTTGATAACGCACATCAATTGATCTAAGTTCATACTTGTGTATACTTGACTTATCGTGAATGGGCAATTTCCAACAATGCTGGGAACTGTGCATATGCTAGACAGTTCAAAGTTTCTGTTGTGTTTGAGGCAAACTTCACCTCAAGTCTGACACTTCCTTGTCGTACCAGATTTATATATTCTTCACCGAGGTCACTAGGAGCCAGATTAAAAGCGTATATGGCATAACCTTCATCAAACATTTTTCTGTTAATCTGAAGACCAGCATCTTTGTTCCATTTTTCAGCAACTTCAAACAGGTTCACAAAACGTGTCACATAGTTTTTGTTTGTTCCAACATCTATCTTCATGGGCCTAGCTGGTACACTTTCTCCATTTATGTACAAAGCTATTTCTTCTGCAACATTCAAGAAATTGAATGGGTTATGCTTCCAAGACCCATTCACTGCAGCCTGTTTTACAAAAGCAAAGAACACTTTGGTAGGTAAGTTATTTGCCCACACATGCTGCCAAATGAATGATCCAGATCCACTTGGACATGTATTCAGTTCTGTTCTTGACAGAGGATACTTGGCTGTTGTGTCTTTAAGAATTTCTGCATGATTCAACAAAACTCCGCTGTCAACACGAATCATGCATGCTTTGAAAACTACATCAAGTAACTCAATTTTGTAGTTAGGTGTAGTTTCTGAGCTCATTATACAGAAGGTTGCTCTGTTTCTGAAAAGTTTTAGATGTATGTCCACTCCATTCACAAGATACTTATCAATGAGAAATATATCTTCATAAAGTGGTCCTTCCATGTCAAAAACTTGACTCTCTTTAGTAAATTGGTATCGACCAGCCAAACCGCCATTCGAGCCAGTGGATGCACTGGCATCATCAACATCGTAATCATCCAGAAAGAAAAGCTGTGACTGCATTTGTGACATGGCTATGTCTTTTCCATTTGAAAGCAATACTTTCATATAACTTTTCCATGGGTAATAAGAACTATTAACGCTTACAAGTTTTCCATTCATATATGTATCAATTTGAGACCACAAACTTTGAAGAGGTAAATTGATTATTCCGGTTTCTTCATTGGAAGCTAGGGATGTACCATCTGATTTCAGTATTTTGCATTTTACATACAGGCGACTTCTCCTAAGATCGAGGTATTCATTTGAGCCTCCTGGTATTGAGATTTCAATAGGTGTGTCTTCAGTGTTGTAAGAGGATACAGGTCTACATTCAGTAAAGTATGTTTTTTCAATGGCCACCTGATTTGGGGGGACAGTAAACACTGACAATTCTGCTGGCTGCCCAATTTCTGTTAGTTTGTCGTTGAGATACGCCATTTTTTTTGAAAATATATCGTTACTGTCTCCCCCAAAATCTGAATGTTTTCGCTTTCTAGATTTGACTGGTTTGGTTTTCTTCTTCTGTCCACTTCTTCGGCCAGTTGTTTTTCTTTTCTTATGATGAGCTTTAAGCGACTTTTGAAATGATTTCCGGGACTGCCACCTTCGGATTTTCTTTTTCTTAGATCCTTTCTTCTTCAATCTGCTTTTCATACTGACAGATTTTCTTCTTGTTGGTCGTTTTATACTCGCGGGAACATGTGGCATATCTTCTTGAATTGCTTCTTTCATTTCTGTTTTTGCTCGTTCTTCTACAGCAGTTACGGGTGTAATTTGTTTTCCTACGATAACTTGCTCTATTTCTGGTTATTTTGATACGTGACGATTTACAGGAATCATGTATGGCTTCTTTGCATACATATTACCAATACCTCTTCCAGTTTGACGTCCTTTGTATTGAGTAGGTTTGAATTTTCCATGAATCATGTTTTTATAAAATGATTTCCAAATACGAGGGTCTGAAATGTAAGTAGATCCTGCCATATTTGAAAACGTTTACCTTCTCAATCTGTCTCCTCTACAATACTAAGTAATGAATATGTGTTTTTTTAACTGAAGTGTCACAGTCACTTTCTGATTTAAAAATGATGCAGGGTGACCATTCGCATCTTTTATATAGATGTGTATATCTTGAAATTGACCTACTCTCAAGGGTACCTCAAAAGGAAACTGGTAGATGATATTGTCATCTTTAGTCAAGTATACGCGTCTAAGTAGAGGGAGTTCTTTTCCAGAAAGAATGGTATCACCGCAGATACTGGCGAATATGAATAATTCATGAGTTGGTAGTTTGCTTTGTACAACTGGCATGGAAAATTCGAGAAGAGACACACTCCAATTTCCAGTCAGTCTCATAGGCCTGGACAGATGAACTCTAAAGTCGTGTGGCTTGTTATCACTATATACCTCAGTACTGTCAGAAGATGATAACACCATCCGTAAGGTCATCATTTTACTTGTGATGATGAAATGTTGAGGGGGTCCCCCTTTTATACTCGTGGATAATTTAAATATTTTCTATGTCATGCTCTGGTACCCAACTATTATATTTCTGAGGCCAGTTTTCCCAAGAAACGAGCACCTCAGTTTTTCCATTAACTTTTCTTTTTCTCAAAATGCTAGACACTTTAAAAACTTTTGAAGAAGATATATTTACTTTCTGCAATTCTTGGGTATAATACGTTCCTAAAAGAGGAATTTGATCAAATTCTTTTAACTTGTATACTGGGATGTTATCTCTCAAATATCTGTGTGAGATAATAAAAATTTCACCAGTCCATTTTTCACTTGCTTCTCTAAGAAAAGGGGTTTTTAAGCGACTTATCCTAACTCGATCATTGATTTTAAACTTATAAACTGGCCTCTTATACATTTTACGAGTGGTTGAATGTGGTTTTTTCCTTGTGTTTTTGACAGATTTTAATTTTGTGTTTGATCTTACAAGATACGCATTTAGACGAACTTCATCTTCATTTGACTTATTAACACTTGAAGGTTCAATATTACCAAGTGATCGGTTTGGAGTATTGTTGATACCATTTGTTATATCCTGTAATTCTTTTAAATATTTAAATGAGTTTTTCTGTGAAAACATGCGTGACATTTTGGCTCGAAGGTTCTGAATAGCTCTCTCAGCAAAATTACTTTTGGTTTCATTTTGCGTAAATATTTGATGAATACCTTGCTCATTCAGAAAACTGGCCATTTGCTTGTTTTTGAATTCACTTCCTTTATCAGTGCGTAAAATCTCAGGCTTACGGCTGCTTTTTTCAAGCACAGATTTCAAAGCAGTTACAACTACGCTAGCCTTTTTATTTCTTATTGGGACTGTAAAGATGTATCGTGAAAACACATCCTGAAGTACGAGTACATACTGATAACCCTGATTATATTGTCAGTCCAACTTTCCAGGCTCCTGTAAGCACAAGCGGGGAGTTCAAGTGAATTTTAAAGCTATACGCTTCGTTATCTTTGAAATATTCATCACTGTCATCACTTCGAATGTAAACATAGTGATCCATTCTGATATGCTGATTCTCCAGAAGTATTACAGACTTGTGAACAGCTGTTTTCCCACACTGGTGGTCATCAAGAGCAAGCTTGAATCAGGTTTCTTTGATTTTTTATGCTAATGTCTTAATTTCGCTGGCTAACACGTAAGAGTTCATTCTCGTGGGATACCCTTCCCACCTGACAAGATAATGGAGTTGTCCATTTATTATTTTCTTTCTGATGAGTTTCTCAATGAAGAACAATTTGTCTGTGTCTGACGCATCAACGGGTGTTAAGTCTGTCTCATAAAAATTACCCTGTATAGTTTCTTTACCATCCCAAGACGATAACTTGTAAAATGGATATCCTTGAATACGCCAACGTTTTTTAATCTTGAATAATTCCGTTGTAAATTGTTGTTCATAAGATTTTCTAAATGGGTGTCTGAGGTAAGAAATACGAACGTAGTCACCCACTCTGAAACGAAATGGAGTGATTTTCCTTGTCTTCTTGCTTCCCGTCTTCTTTAAATACATATAAGCCCAAATATAAGCTTCATTTTCTTTGTTGACGTCATTGGGTGCTACGTAATTCAAACTTCTGTGGGGTGTGGCGTTATAACTATCCACAAGTTTTTGGAGGTCGTCGATGTAGCGGTTATTTCTCTTGTGACGTAAATAACGGTATAGTTTCTTTTTAAATGTGGCCTGAACTCTTTCTACCATGGCTGCATGGACTGGTGAATTTGTCGTAAAAAAATAGATATCCCGTTTCTTCAAATAGTTTTGCACGACTTTATTCACAAATTCACTCCCGTGGTCACTGCGGATCTTCTTGACCTTCAGCTGTGTAATAATTGGTCACAGCGCATTCAATATGCTCTGCCCTCGTTTGTCTTTCAGTGGTTTCACCCAAAGATAACGCGAGAAAACGTCAAGGATGAATAATAAAAAACGTACACCATCGTTATATTTGCTCAAATTTTCAACTGCAGCTAAATCTATTTCTAACTGTTCATGTATATGTGTCACGACTATTTTCGGTGTCTTGAATCTCCTTCTGGGTGTTTTAGAAACAGAATATGCATCCACACCCGTTAACCAGGCATCGATCGCCGATTTCGTAAATACCTTTGGATATTTTTTGTTTAGCACTCTTAATAGCTTTTCGGAACCAGCATAAGCAGCGGGATTAGAAACGTTAAAATAATAGTCGTTCAAGATCTTTTTTTGCCTATATGACAGTTTCTTTGTCATTTTCAAGATATATCTGTGTTTTCTTCAATTTTCTTTTCTTTCTAGCGAATTGCTCTTCCCAACATTCAATCAGTCGGTTTGATGCTTCAAACGCTTCGCTTCTCAATTTGTAATAGGGAATAAATGACTTAGCCACATACTCGTGAAATAAATACAATAATGTCAGAATCATATTTTTACTACAAATATAAAAGCCACCTTTGTATGTTTATATAACTCCAATAATGTGGAGAATTCAGTTAGATCCTCCATGCATAATGTTACTAGGTAATCTGAAAGGGAAAAAATTGATTTATAACCCCAGCTTAAAGTTATTTTAGGACATTGGTTCAAGAAGGGCAGTTATCAGTTTATGAGAAAAGACTGTACTGGTTAACCACTTATGTATAAGCCTGTCCAAGAAGTGTCAGTAGGTAAACTATTCGACCCGATTGTTGACAGGGCCGTAAAACTTCAATAAAAACAAAATTTAGGATATATCATACATACAAGTTGATGTTTTTTTTTATTTTATTTCATTCTCTCAATTAATACAATAAAACTACAGTATAATACACTATTACGTTAACACGCCCATGCAAAATATAGACTATAATAAACAATTGGTCTGAATAATATTCCCACTCTATCGCGGGGACAAACACCTTCAAACAAGTCTTATTCAGTTGTAACTCTAAGTGTTTCGCCCTAAGAGTGGTACACCATGTGTAATCAGGCAGCTTACACCTCAAGCACTAAGAGAAATATTTTTATCAATATGCGAGTACACACAACATCAACTAGTAAATATATAGTTTGAACTAATTCTCTTTTATCACTCACTGAAATCTAGATTCAAGATGCGTGAGACGAATTGCTGTTTCTAAGAGAGAAGTTTTCCATTTGTCTGTTTTCATTTCTATACACAAGTCATTGTCAGAGATTTTGCCTATAAACTGTTCAGGGGATTTTTTCTCGATAAAGTCAAAAACACTACAATGTTTTTCAATTTCTTGAGTTACATGACGTTCATCAACCATAGCTAGTAAATTATCGAACCAGAGCTGAAGTTTTTCTTCAGTTGATAACAAAAGACATTGATGTTCTGTTGATTTGAGCTGACAACCTATACAGTTAAATCTTTGCACTGCTGGCAAGTTTGCGATCAATGCTTTGGCAAATTCGAATTTTGAAATAGATTCCAGCAAAAGTGTAGGGTAGGATGCTGCATAATGCTCAGCTTGAATAGTTTCGCATTTCCATTTATTTGTTTCTTTAACTAATGATGACATTTGTACAATACTGTCTCTTAAATCGCATAAGTTATTGAAAGTGGCCATACTTAACTGACATCTTCTGCGATTTTCATCTAAAAACTCGATTTTTATCTCACTATTTTCCTTTTTTAAATTAATCGAATTGAAAGTTTTAATAGTAATCGTATTTTTACTAATGTCCCAGTTTAAGCCAGTAATCCTTTTTGTCGTACTTAACATCTGTTCTGCCATTGCTGAAGCTTTCTTTGAGCATTTTGCATCCTCTCTTTATATTATACTATTATTGCATAACTGCAAGAAAGCACAAAAAAATATCAAATCAGCAGAATATATCTGAATCAGCACTTTCTCAGTCAACTTTTTTGATGTAATGTCAACATATTCCAACGTTTATTTAAATCAGCATTTTTTTCAGACGATTGTGTAACTCCTCCTTTGTGTCCCAGTTTAAGCCAGTAATTTTTTTGTAATGTCAGCATATTCCAACGTTTATTTGAATCAGCATTTTTTCGAATGTTGCATAACTCCTCTGTCGCTTACGCTCTTGACTTGTGTATATAAAGAGCAAGATATAAGACACAACGTCATTCTAGCATAAGTAGTCGCAGATCTTTTTAACTATGTCGGGCGAGCATACTTTTAAGGCAGTACGAGATGAAGCGGGAGACCTTATTAAAATGAAAGCATCTATATCTAACTACAAAGATGTAACTGTTAATACGTTCAACGATAAATGCTACGTGCATTTATCCGACGTCAGTAAATGCTTTAAAAGGGGTGGTGGCTTTGATTTGAAAAAGGCCAAATCTGTCACTCTGAATACAGAGGAAATCAACGAATTCATAAAAATGACAGAGAAACTCCCATCTGTAATGAGGAAGGTTCTTGCTTCCCCCGTACATGAGCGAAAGAAGGAGCCAGTTTCCTCGGCAGACAGTGACGCCTCAACAGACGATGATAAAAAATCGAAAAAAAGAAAAACTGGCGTTAAGCAGGGAGTCAAAAAGACAGCTACCCATCAGGATAGTGATTCAGAGACAGAAAGTGCTTTTCCACACAGAAAACAGAAGCAACTAAAGAAAAAGCGCACACATCCATATAACAAGCCATTAACGGAAACAAAAAAACGTACAAAATCTCAGAAAGCCACAGAAAGTAGTGACACAGATGTACTGTCGGACTAAACATATATAATGACAATTAATGTAGTATAAATGTTTTCTCTAATCTGTGTAGAATGTCATAATATAACATGAATGGTTTACATGTAAATAAATACATACTTTCTTAATCTGTGAACATAATACTTGATCTGTGTAAATTCTTCGTCATTTTGTGTATATTTCCTAATACATGTAAATATATAAATTGATTACTTTAGATCTAGCACCAAATAAACGTCTGGCCAGTTGTTCAATCAGTTGTCTTTTCTTTCTGAGTTTCTTAAAACAGCAACTGATATAGGTCCACACTATATTATATATATTTGGGGAAATAAGTGGCGGGGCCCCTCCCTACACTAGTGGGATGCACTACCACTGATATTATGTCCTGTGCAGCCTAATCAGGGTCTGCACTGTTTTAGGTGTGATCATGGTTGCATCGTATTATTTTGCATAGTGGGATCAGTACCTTCATTGTTTGAAATGTTGTTTTTGTTGTATTTACAAGTCCCATTGTGGCAAGCCTTTTTTCTTTTTAAAGAGATCGAAACAGGCGAACAATTAAATATGATTGCAACAGTAATATTCGTAGCAGATAAAACAAGTGCGATTCGGTTTTAACAATCATATTTGGCAGCAGACCAAACAAGTGCGATTCGGTTTTTAACAAGTTCGGTAATTCTATGAACCGACACGGCTGTATACTCTAAAGAGTCGCTTCCCTTAGACCGTTCTGCGCGAGTTTGACGCAGTTATTGTGCGGTCAGTCTTAATACCCCAGGACACCCTAGGACACCCCAAGACGTACGAATATGCATTATTAACATGCTCTTTTGGTAAAACTATGTAAGTTGGTAATATTTGATTTTATGACACATTCAAATGTATTCTCATGTTTTAGTCTTCATTCTCATGATTTTTTGGTGTGTGGGATTCCTAATTTGTGCTACTAGTGCTTTTTAATATTTCTTTTCTGGCTGATTTAACTCATGCATGAGTACATACATGTATAAAACCTCTCTTTTGCAGTATATTGGGAATGGTGTGTTGTAGGAGTTTGTCTTTTTTTCCATATATTAATAGTGTTAGGCTTTTTGTTTAGACAAAAACTATTACATAGAACTTACAACAGGGATGACAACAACAGTGAACAAGATGAACAAGAATTAGTTTTGTTTTCAAAGCCGTTAAATGACAAAAGCACCCAACCTTCTATTACAAAAGAAGTTTTTGTCTAGACAAAAAACCAACATCATCCATCATATGTAATACTATTAATCACATTTGTTGTACCTGTGCTCTGCTTTATTGACCTTTTAATCCTTTTCCTGTTGCAAACAGTGAAAATCCAGATGAGACAGCGCTATTTCATCACAATTTTCACTCTGCCCATTCCAAACAACAGACCTCATAATGTGCCGTCTCATCAGGATTTCCACTGTTTGCCCAGTTAATTTTGTTTAAAATTCCAAAACAACTGACATGTTAAGGAAACAATGTCGCCGTCCGAATTTACCCGCTGTCCGAAGTTACCAGCTGTCGGAAATTACAGGAAGAAAGGTTTTAAATGGTTCTATAATAGTCTAAACGCAGGTTTGTCTGAACCATTGCTGTTTGCCTAGACAATAAAGTGCCCTTTTCTTTATGGGCTTACTAAATTAAGTTTTGGCAGTGGGGTCATCTCAAAACAATAATTCAAGATTTATCGATTGGTATAGATTTACCATAGTAAAGTCTACATTCCTTCTTCAAATAATTTTTGAAGCTGAATATATTAATACAATCTAGAGTACAAAGTGTACACTAAGTTATTTGTTTGCAAAATGTTGTTTCAGCAGTATAAAAACTAGTTCGCATATATTGCCCCAGTTTAAAATGAGTACAGTCAGTTTCCTCAGGTGCATATATGATATTCGCTAAATTTCCAGCCATGACTGATGTATTGATCTAATGTCTATGACTGGAACAAACAGTGCAGGTCCAGATTAGGCTGTCCAGAGGAATTTTACAGTAAAATATTATAGATATTCATATGTTCTTGCATCTTTAGAAACAAACGAGAGAAATCTTCGGTTAATAAGACAGTGAGAGAAATCTTCAGTTAATAAGGCACCTTTTCTGCATGCTAAGCCATCTTTTCTTTCCACTCTTTCACTGATGAAAATCTAGGTCAGCATGTCTGTCTATGTACTAGGTCAAGAAAGTTAACATTGCAAAATGAGGGACGATCAAAATAAATATCACTTAAAAATAAAACAACATCTCTAGGTAGATTGTAGCCTCTGTTACTAGTTCGGAGGCTCTATCAAGGAAGTGGTCGTGTATTGCATTAGCATATCGCAAAAATTGCGAATATAAATACCTTTTCACAATGGACAGTCTCCATGAACGTACGTCAAGATGTCTTAAAGAGCCATTCCTTGTGATCAGTTGGCGTTTCCATTGATACTCATTTTTAATGGTTATGATAATGGTATTTAGCACATTCTCATACCCAGCCAGTAAGGGTTCTTTAAAAATTTCGAACCACTGATCAGTGTATTCACAGGGTTCGATTAAATTTTTGGTGTAATGTGATTCGTATAATGTAATTTTCTGCGACAGTTGTTTCTTGACATCACAGTCATCAGGCATATTTCTTCCGAGCTCTTCCAGAAATTCTAAGCTAAACAACAGACAATCTGTGTAAAGGAAAGACTCCATTTTACCCCACTGGACTCCTTCGAAATCAAAAGTGATATAAGATGGAAAAAACAACAGCAACTTTATTTTTATTAATAAAAATTTCACAAGCAAAAGAAATTATTGCACCACACTCAACTCAGTATGTTACCCAATATTTGAATGGTTTATTTTTGAGGCTGATTGCAGAAAAACTCATAAATCAAACTATTTGCTTCACTGGTGTTAAAGTTGAGGTGTCCTGAAATAAAGTATTTTGAGAGGGTCTACCTTTTACTTAGTGTATCATACAAATAATCATTACGTTAACACTCCCATGCAATAAGCATCCCACAAAACCCCACCTTATAATGTAAAAAGTGGGGGGTTTGCAGGGGAATGGATTATTTTTCTTATTTTTGCTCCTAGACATAGGTTGTGGGTACACATTAGATTATTTTTTTGTAAAAAAGGTGGGGTTTGCAGGGGGGATGGATTATTTTTCTTATTTTTGCTCCGAGACATAGGTTGTGGGTACTCATTAGATTATTTTTTTGTAAAAAAGGTGGGGTTCGCAGGGGGTATGGATTATTTTTTTATTTTTGCTCCGAGACATAGGTTGTGGGTACTCATTAGATTATTTTTTGTAAAAAAGGTGGGGTTTGCAGGGGTATGGATTATTTTTCTTATTTTTGCTCCGAGACATAGGTTGTGGGTACTCATTAGATTTTTTTTTTGCTGACACTGAAAAGTTCGAATGAACTCTTAAGAATTATTTCGTAACTTGTACGAAAAGGTGTTGACTTCTAGGCCATATTTTAAAATTATAACCTGGTGAGGTATAATTTTTTGAAAGAAACAGCAAATTCAGCACTCATTTTTAAAGCATTACAGTCAAAGTTTAAGTGTCCTCGCTCAATGAGTTTTGACATGACACAATTAATTAAAGATTTAAAAAATATAGAATTGAAACAGGACCCCCGCCCGGTGTAGTTCTGGAATTTTGGTTTTGAAAAGAAAATGATAGTATAAAAACGACTAAAATTTTCACAGCAAGTTTAATTCAAAATGACTTACGTTGTTAGAAAGCCTCATTACATTAAAAAACACGTAAGTCAAAATAAAGTAAGAGGAATCAGTTATTTTTATAATGAAAGACAAGCACGTGCGGTAGTGTTGCAGACACTATTTTGCGGGAATGTCTTATCATTTGGAATAAAGAAAACGGGACCCCGTCGGGTTCCCATTGTTAAAGTTAAAAAAAGGTTTAAGTACAGCTCTTGCTAAGAACCATGCAAAACCTGCAAAAGGTGATACATCGCATGTTACAAAAATGAACATTTTTTGTTTTTCCAAATTGATTATGTCCTAAAATAAGTCAAATGACCCCTTCTACTGATAAACGATTTTGTAGAAGAATGCTATCGATGGATTAAAAATCATCATTTGAGATGAAATTCCCATAGGGTTCCATTATGAAAGTTGAAGCTAAATTTTCTCTCATGATGGTCCTGTTATTATTATGAAACTGGGTCTATTATATGGCAACAGCCTTTGTTTTCTTATTTCAAAATTCAAACCCGTGTGTTTTTTAGGTTATCTATGGTAAAAAGGCTAAAATGCAGTTGTCATGGAGATACCTCCCTTAATATTCGGGAGAAATCGTCAATTTGAAACGAAAACATTATAATTTCTATAACTATTTTAAAATAATTTCTTTGATCTATGCTAAAAACAACAGTTTATTTTTCTAATTATTTGTAACACTGTAATATAGGTTTTAACTCCTTAATTATCCAAAAATTAAATTATTTTATATTACTCCTGATTTATTTAATGAGGGATCCCTAACAAGTATGGTAGCTTTTTTAAAAGAGTATTTTTGTGGTGCACCAGTACTGGCCGGGTGGGTTTATGCTTTTTGTGGTTCTATGTCCAGGCTGGTTCTGAAAATGCCCAATTTAGAAATCATTTACTACATCTATCATATCTATATATATATTTTATTATTTTATAGAGGGTGATCTTCCCTCTTTTCAAATACATAACAAATGATTTAAAAATTCTTCCCTAATACTGCAAATCATCCATTACAAATAATTATGAGGCAAAAGCGGTTAACCAGTAATTCATGCACATACTTTCAAGTAAGAACTCAAGTAAGAAAAATATCGGTAAAAATTTATGCAATTGCCCTCCCTTGCCGTTTTTGAATTAGCTCCCTTGTTGAAATTAATTTAGCAAGTTTTGTAATTCCAAGGTGATTATTTGCTTGTTTTAATATATATATTTATTCCAAATTACAAATACAATAATTTTATTTTAAATATTTTATAATTTTATATTCTACCAAAGATGCCATTGACTGCAAGCCTTTAATCACTAAAAACAATAATAAAATATAAGAAGTAAAAAAAAACATAATATTTTAAATTGGTGTCATATTTATGCATTATAAAAATAGATCTAAAATAATAGAGCTAAAATAATTACCTTCTCACGTTCAGGCGATTTATACTGAATGGAGGTGTTCCACACATGGGTAAGGTTGACTATCTCTCAAACTGGACCATTAAATGGATCCAACCAAAATAAACGGAAGCCTGAACAATATGAGCTCTGTTTGAACATTGACCACATCATCATTCATGTGCAAAAATACAGTGATAAACACACATATCTACTAAAGGGATACTTGACCTTTTCATTCTGGGTACTGGAAACAGGTACTTAGGCAAACAGTGAAGACCCAAACAGTGGCATTTCATTAGTGTCTGCACTGTTTATTAAGATATTTTACCAATTTTCAGGTAACTAACAAATTATAAGGCGGAAACAGAAATGACTTACTTTGCATACATGCAAACAGTCTTGACCAAGATCAAACTGCTCTGAAAAGGATCCACAATGTGTGCTACAGAGACACTAAAACTGGATCTATAATGGTTGCAAGACTCGATCGCTAGCATATTGTTATATGGGTCTGCTAAGTCAATAGTTAATTTTGGCAAATACAAGTTTATGTATTGTCTAAAAATCGGCCCATCCCACCAGTACGGCATTCCTCTGGCGGGTCGACAGTAGCAACTCTTGAGTCTTATGCTTAGCCTTGGCATAGCTCACCATTAAGGGGAGCGGCAAACTTAAACAAACGATAACAAAACTCCTTGCCCTTCCATGCGGAATAAAAAACTTACACTTTCAGGAACAGTGGGGGTGACACTGTGCAGACAAATTGTCACGTCAATCCCCACAAGATTGAAACCTGTTTTAGAGCATTTCAAAAATTCAAACTAATTAATGCCCCACACCTTTACTTAACGCAGATAGGCGTAGGATAAGGGCAGGATACAGCCCGAATTCCTTTTTTGAAGCCAAAGTGGGTGCATAAAACTGGGTGTGCCGTGTGTGCTATATAGCCTATGCCTCGTGCGCAGGGACCGCGGCACACCGCCACAATAACGGAATAATGTATGTAGCTTTGACATAGCTTTTGGGTGCTCGAAAGAACTGTCTCATTGACGGGCGGAACATATTATTAAAAGTACAATGATTTAGGTATACTGACGGACTTTAATTACGCAACACTAACTTCCCCTTATATCTTCCAAAAGACTGTTGAATGTAAACTTCCTTTGCGTCGATAATGTCATCATGACTTGGGTCCTTCAGCAAACACTTTAGTTTTAAATGTATAACTAAAGTGGACGACGTTATTTGCTCCGTATGAATTTAGGCATTTAAACATTTCTTAAGTAGAGGAGATTTTAAGCTATTGAATGAAAGGGTACACCCAGATAAACGCCATATACGCAAATATGCTGTATCGCAGACCTGCAAATCAATATGAGAGTGATTCCTCGATGACTAACAAAGTCCGTGATACAAATTTGATGCTTCTAGTGTTTCTTGATTTAAAGAAGTAGGGAATCTTTCATTCATAAAATTTGGTCACATGAAACAGTTGACCCCTATCTCAAAAAGTTTACATTTTAATGCAATAAGTTCATCTTAGTTGGACAAGTTTTCCGTGTTTTACTTACAAATGAATGCTCTTTAACATACAATCAAAATTATTGTTCTGCCTTCTTTTTCGAGACATAAATTAAAGCTGTTATCCAAGTGTTGCGTTTTTAAAGTCCGTCAGTATATATGCAACAACTGAAGCATTACTGTAATCATGCTGTTCGGTATGCTGTGAATAAATTCTTATCCAGCTTTTGGGTGCTCAGAAGAACAATTTCATTGGTTGGGAATAAAGAAAAATATTTCAATCACGCAATCTAATCTAGGTTCCTGGCAGACGGACGGACGGAGTGGCAGACAGACGGACGATCAAATATACCTGGTTTTTTCTTTTCATATCCATCTGGATTTCATGTTCATGCCGCCGCTAGTACAGTGTTAAGATACTTCATGATATCGTAGAGCTTGTCTTGTTAGAAACTCTGCCCTTTGCAGCTTTCAAAGACTGCGCGTTTCACTCGAAAAATTACACAGCTTCAAGGATGATTGGTCGTTAATTGTGTATAATTGTACTGTTCGCGAAAATCGTATCACAGCGTTAGGATTATCTTTGTCGGGTACGATAGCAATTAAACAATGTGCCTGCAATCGCTTTTTGCTAACTATTGAAAGTGCAATGTGGCAAAGACAAAAAAAATACGACAAGTCCGTGGGTTGAGCCAGTTATTCAACAATGTGCTGGACAATGCACATACTACCAGACCCTGGGTCACTCCTTATAGGTGGGGCTCAGGGCCTGGCATCTGACTCTGAGACTCTGTGTCTAGGTGTCCGATACTGATCTCAAAGAATGCCCGGTACCAGACCCAGAGACACTGAGTATTATTTATTTATTTTATTTATCTTTTGCGTCAAACTTCAATATTCTAGATGTAGCCCCCCTAACATACTCCCTAACAGGCCTGCCAAAAAACACATGCACAACTCATTAAACACAAAAATTCCGTTCTTCATGGCTTTTTCCAGCTATGTCAAGACTTACCACAACGGGTTAGGGCGACCTCCAAGACACGGATTTATCAAAACTACATTTTCGATCGCCGAAAATAGGGTTTTCGATTGTCATAACGGTAGTATAGTAGAATGCAATTATAGTGTTATCGATCGCCAATATGAAACAGTGTGATTCTGTTCAACGTTCAACCAACAGTTAAGCAATAACGGTCATGGAAAGACGAGAGAAGCCAAGAATCAAACCAACAACCCCTGGTTTATAACCGAGTGGTTTATCCACTATAGGAGAAAAAATATCTTGAAATGTGCCTTTTCCTCCATTTCTTAGATTTTGAAAGTGGTTTAATACATATTCCTTAAATTTAATACAATTGCACACAAAATGCATGCATGCTTTTAAAGGACATCGGACAGTCTTAATGAAGGATTGCCCATAAAATGGCCGGATAAAAGTTTCAAAGAAAATTATTTTTTTCCATGAAAAAGATAGTAGGTTCAACTCTCGAATTTTCCACAAAAGTGTTTTTCTCATTGGACAAATAACAATTTAAAGATATGGGTAAAAACTCTGTTTTTGCTACACATATTCAACATATAGAAAATATAAAAAAAAATACTGAAGTGCTCCCCCGCCCCTCATCGTGGTCAAACTATTCATTTTGTTTACACTTGTACTTTAACATTTCACACATCATAGAAATTTTATGTTAAAATGTGTCATTTTGCTGATTTCTTCTATTTTGAAAACGGTTGCTGTTACCTTAACACAATTGCACGCAAGAGAAGAAAAAAATCATGGGTTTCTTGCATTTTTGTTTAAGAACATACATTACTTTATTGGTTTTAAAACATCATTGTCTTACATTAGTATGGTCATGGGAGAAAAATTATGTTAAAATGTGCCATTTTTGCCGATTTCTTAGATTTTGAAAACGGTTGCTGCTACCTTAACACAATTGCACGCAAGAGAAGAAAGAACACATGGGTTTCTTGCATTTTTGCTTAAGTCGTACATTACTTTATTGGTTTAAATATATCATTGTTTTACATTAGGATGGTCATGGGAGAAAAATTATGTTAAAATGTGCCATTTTGGCAGATTTCTTAGATTTTGAAAACGGTTGCTGCTACCTTAACACAATTGCACGCAAGAGAGGAAAAAACACACGGGTTTCTGGCATTTTTGCTTAAGAACAGACATTACTTTATTGGTTCTAAAACATCACTGTCTTACATTAGGGTGGTCATGGGAGAAAAATTATGTTAAAATGTGCCAATTTTTGCCGATTTCTTAGATTTTGAAAACGTTTGCTGCTACCTTAACACAATTGCACGCAAGAGAGGAAAAACACATTTTTTTTCTTGCATTTTTGCTTAAGGTTATACATTACTTTATTGGTTTAAATACATCATAGTCTTACATTAGAATGGTCATGGGAGAAAAATTATGTTAAAATGTGCCATTTTGGCAGATTTCTTAGATTTTGAAAACGGTTGCTGCTACCTTAACACAATTGCACGCAAGAGAAGAAAAAACACATGGGTTTCTTGCATTTTTGCTCACGAACATACATTACTTTATTGGTTTAAATACATCATTGTCCTACATTAGGATGGTCATGGGAGAAAAATTATGTTTAAATGTGCCTTTTTGGTCGATTTCTAAGATTTTGAAAAGGGTTGCTGCTACCTTAACACAATTGCATGTTAGAGAAGAAAAATCACACGGGTTTCTTCCATTTTTGTATGAGAACATATATCACTTTATTGATTTAAATACATCATTATCTTACATTAGGATGGTCATGGGAGAAAAATTATGTTAAAATGTGCCATTTTGGCAGATTTCTTAGATTTTGAAAACGGTTGCTGCTACCTCAACACAATTGCACGCAAGAGAAGAAAAAACACATGGGTTTCTTACATTTTTGCTTACGAACATACATTACTTTATTGGTTTAAATACATCATTGTCTTACATTAGGATGGTCATGGGAGAAAAATTATGTTTAAATGTGCCTTTTTGGTCGATTTCTAAGATTTTGAAAAGGGTTGCTGCTACCTTAACACAATTGCATGTTAGAGAAGAAAAAACACACGGGTTTCTTCCATTTTTGTTTGAGAGCATATATCACTTTATTGATTTAAATACATCATTGTCTTACATTAGGATGGTTATGGGAGAAAAATTATGTTAAAATGTGCCATTTTGGCAGATTTCTTAGATTTTGAACACGGTTGCTGCTACCTTAACACAATTGCACGCAAGAGAAGAAAAAACACATGGGTTTCTTGCATTTTTGCTTAAGAACATACGTTACTTTATATGTTTAAATACATCATTGTCTTACATTAGGATAGTCATGGGAGAAAAAATATGTTTAAATGTGCCTTTTTGGTCGATTTCTAAGATTTTGAAAAGGGTTGCTGCTACCTTAACACAATTGCATGTAAGAGAAGAAAAAACACACGGGTTTCTTCCATTTTTGTTTGAGAACATATATCACTTTATTGATTTAAATACATCATTGTCTTACATTAGGATGGTCATGGGAGAAAAATTATCTTGAAATTTGCTGATTTTTCATAATTTTGCTAAAATCCAGATTATAAGTACCCCACCTCCCAATACTAGTTTGATTTTCGTGTACGAGTTATCATAATACAATTGTTAGTATATCATTTATTAAAGCCAAGATCAATCTACAGAACTGATATACCAAATTAACTATTTTACTACCACGGCACAAACTCTTGGTAAATCAAAATAACCAAAAATCAGCTTTTTTGTAGCATTTACACTGGAAAATGAGGTAAAATTGAAAATTTTTGGTTGCCATGGCAACGAGCTTCCAATCTAAGAAATATTGTACCAGTCTGTGTTTGGTGACAAGTACTACATGATAGGACACAAATTTACAATTTCTGTAACCATGGATGTATCGCCATTTGCATGGTGCTTAGCAAGAGCTGTACTTAACTTTCCAGTGGGAACTCGAGACGGCAAGACCTGCAATATGGTGTTGGTCCTGTATGTAGACTGCGGTGATGATTTTCTGGAAGAAGAACAAATCATCACTGCATACCCCGTAATTTAAGATCTTTTTTTAACCTTCAGGTGTTGAAAACTGGAGTAAATATGCTACCTGACGAAAAACTTGGGATTACTTTTCTGTTGAGACTTTCCAAATAGTAAGAGTCGTCTGTGACAGAAAGTTGGAGTAAAAATACTCGGAGTTATTGAGAACTCTGCACTCTGTTGAGTGGTAATTGTTCGTGGAGGTTCCAGTAATTGGTTCCAACACGTGTGGTGTACGTTTGATCACATTTGCCAAGGTTCTTCTTCGCCTCGTATGGAGATGTTGGGAACGTTTGGCAGCACGTGTTTGAATTGTCACACACAATTATACTTAATTATTTTGTACTACGATCTTGTTTAAAATGCAGAACGATGCTACTTATTTGTTTTATTTTTTTAATATGTTTTTTTAAACAAAACTTACAGCTATTAACTGTATCCTCGAAGGGATTTTGTTCAGAATCTGAACAAATGCAGGGGTAGAACATTATTAGAAAACGAGTTTTCTATAATGCTCTACATTGGTTGGGTAATGCAGCCAAAGCCTGTGGCAAGCCAGGTGAGCATTACGTATATTCAACTCGTAATGTAAATGCAGAGCCACCAACTCAGTAGTTCGAAGTAGATTTTTTTTCTCGATTCTTAGGATATACGTCGGGATGTCTAGTCCTATATCTGTATATACCTATGTCAGCATATTCACTCAAGATGTTATTCCTGCTGACGTTAACATAATGACAGCCTCAGGATTCCTGCTGGCGTTAGCAAAATGACAGCCTCAGGACGTTATCCCTCTTGTACTTTTTGCTGACTCAGCAGCACCATCAGGATGTTATCCCTCTTGTGTTTTTGCTGACTCAGCAGCACCCTCATGATGTCATCCCTCAAATATAACTACTATGTTATCTATCTTGTAATATAACCATATTCTAGTTTCATTAGATGAGCGACGTGGTTAATGTATATAAAGATTATCATCTTGTATAAACCAGCAGTAGAGGCTATGGCGAGACTGTGCATATGCGCAGACTCGTCTCGGCCGACACTGTGAAACATATGACGAAAAACCGTTGCTAATGTTGTGGGTGTTTGCAAAAAACAAAGGCGCAGACCAGCCGACGCATCGGCGCATTAGCTATGCTCAAATAAATAAATAAATAAATAAATAAATAAATAAATAAATAAATAAATACTAGATTCTGAGTAACACAAATGAATGTTGAGCTCATTGAAGTTCACAAACTTCTTGTTCCAAATTCTTTCGGCACTAATTGACCAGATTAGATTCTTTAATGAGCTTGTTCGGTTCTATTATTGATCAAAGTCAAAAATATTATTCATTAAATGATGGTCCCTTGATTATATTATGATGCAAGCGGACCATAAACAAGTTTAACTGACCAGTTATTTGTCCAGCTGTAACAACGCAGGAAAAAGGGCCAATTGAGTGTATGCGTTATTATTATTAATATATTCCATTGCATGCCTAAAACACCCACTAAGAATCATCTGAGCCATGGATTCTAGTAAAAATGCAGCCAGGACAAATGTTCCAGTAATCGACTGTTAAAAAATATGGCAAACTGCCACTAACGCAAGTGGCAAGGCACGGCAGGGGCTTTCCTACCCCTGACACATGTCAAATCGCCATTAAAATCATTATTTCGGTAAAAAAATAATGTATTTTTGTATTGGCAATTGTTAATAATACTATTTGCAGATGACAGAGGGAAAAAAATACGGAATTACACCTCTTAGTGCTTCGGGAAAGGAAAAATATATTTCGAGCGCGGCAGATTTCGGCGCGGCACCGCGGCACGGTACCGGCTTTCATACCTTACAAATTATAGTCCATTTCAATGTTCATAGTTAGCAGACTTGCAGATGTAAGATTGTTTCGGATTGGTGGATAATTTAGATAGTCCGTTTCAATGAGCATAGATAGCAGACTTGCAGATGTAAGATTGTTTCTGATTGGTGGATAATTTAGAGTAAAGTCGATTATAGACAGCTCCCGCTGAAAAAACCCTTTGATATCGCAATTTAGGGTCAAAATGTTAAGCTTATGTCATTTTGTAGCAAACGTTGACGAACGCCATTTCATATAAAATCTATACAAATTATTAAAACCACTAGTGATACATGGCGCTATATCACTCCTAGACGCGACGTCATGTGATTTAATGACTGCATGAAAACATTTGAGCTGTACAAGAAAAACATATGAGTTGCACTGAAGTTCGTTCCATTCCAATAATACTTTCGTGGAACTACAACGTGAGGACAGCGTTCGTGACGACAATATAATTCTTCTAGAAATAATGTCCACATTTAAGACAATAAAGTCCCATTTAAAAGGTCATATGTTAAACAAATCATACACTCTTTTAAAATATTCGAAATAATGACTCTTGTGAGCGTGACGGATTGGTGATTGCACGTAATTTACCCCTCCTACAGAGGAAGACATTCCTCATAATTAACATACAAATTAAACCTAAGTTATTGAAACCATATCCATATTTCATTTCGGCCTAACATGCAAGATGAACAAACAAAACCTACCATGGTCCTTTTCCGTCTGTCCTGAATGCCCCACCTTTGTGCCTGCCAAGGTTATGCTGTTTGATCCTTCTATTGGGGTCTACTGTGTAGCCGATATACGTACGTCCCTTGTATTTTGGATTCACATTATAGAGCAGGTATACACCGTAGAAATTCTCAATTTCTTGAACCATTGCAATCAACGTACTCTACCTTGAAGAGAAACAGCAATTTATTTCATGCAGAATCATAGGCGGATCCAGAGGGGGGGGGGGGGGCATGGGGTCCGGACCCCATGGGGGTACTCTGATATTTTCATGTATACGTAGGCTTGGGCTATTTTTTTGGGTTCAAAATTCTGAAATTCAATATTTTTTTGTGTTTTCAGAAAAATGAAAATTTTCTTGGGGTGTGAAGATTTTGTGGTTAATTTTTTGGTCATCACAAAATTGGACTAATTTGAGGGTCATTTCTATGCATTTTAGGGTCTTTTTTAAGGTCAATGTACAGAATTGGGATATTTTTTGGGGTTGCTGAAATTTTAGATATTATTTTGGGATGCTTGAAATTCCTGATATTTTTTTGGGGTGAACGGTAGATGCTGGGCCCAAGCCTACGTATGAGGAAAAAATTAGAGTACCCTCCCCCCCCTGGGGTCCGGACTCCCTGAAAAATCACAAAAATATAGGGTTTCTTAGCAATACTGGTCCGGATCCCTTGAAAAATCACAGAACTACAAAGCCAGCATTCAATGATGGGCCATCATCAGCATGCAAGCGAAACGCCACTTAAATTGCGTTTCGCTGGCGGGCCAATAATGGCCCGCTTATAGTGTTATTTGGGTCCTCTCTCCCCTCGTCAACTTATAAAAAAAACAAAAAAAAAATTGTTAATGTTTGTAAATGTTGGACCCCTAAGAGTTTCTTAGCAATACTGGTCCGGATCCCTTGAAAAATCGCAAAGCTACAAAGCCAGCATTCAATGTTGGACCATCACCGACACGCCAGCGAAACGCCATTGAAATGGCGTTTCGCTGGCGGGCCAATAATGGCCCGCTTATAGCGTTATTTGGGTCCTCTCTCCCCTCGTCAACTTATAAAAAAACAAAAAAATTGTTAATGTTTGTCAATGTTGGACCCCCTGACAAAACTTTCTGGATCCGCACATGAAAATGCTATCAATACTCCAAAGATAGATAAGATTTTGCAACCTATCGCATATGTGAGCAGCAAAGCCTCTGACGAGCCTGCGCAAAATTGCTCTCACACTAGAGCTTTAGCTTCTCGCACATATACACATAGTAGGGACATAGAAACAGACTCATACTAAAATTTTGTCTCTATCCCAACCGAGGCTTGTATAGGCGGTACCAAATATCCCATATCCCGTGAAGTAAGCAGGCAAATATCCCTTATAAACTGGCAAATATCCTCATAATTAATTTTCCTAAATATTCAATATCTCTGAAAGTAACCAAAATATTGAACACAGTATCCCATATCCCTGGAGGTAAAATGGATAGTATCTTATATCCCTGGAAGTAAAATGGCAAATATCCTGTATCCCTAAAACCCCTTTACAAGCCTCCCAACTAGAAAGCTGCGCATGCATGTAGAAAGAGTGCCTTCTTGCATATTAGACTTCAAGCTAAAAAAGGTCCTGCTCCCCCCCCCCCCCCTAGGGAATTTTGCAGACATACCCTATCATAAAGAGAAATTTAAGCTGCGTCGAATAAGAGATGTTTGCACTCTGTACGTCGGGGCGTTTGTCCGTAACAGCCTGTTACATATGTTACTATATCAAATTAGGAAAAAAGAAAATTTTAGGTTTAAGCTTTACAAAAAGGCATGCAAATATATACTTTTTTTAAATCATTCATATAGCCTGCATCTTGGGTACATTTACTATTAGTAAAATATTTTTGAGGAAAAAATATGACTTCCAACAATGTTATTTGCGTTACATAATTTAAATTACACTTTCAAAATTGTAATTGTCACTTCAAGTTAAAATATATTCCTGCTCTTCTCCCTGGTGAGCTTCGCAGACATATCCTGTCTGAACGAGCCATCCAAGCTGCTTTAAATAAGAGATGTCTGCACTCAGTAGGTTTGGGCGTTAGCTCAAAACAGCTTGTTAAATATGTTACTAGTCTATATTAAATTATGAAGAAAGCTGAATAAAAGTGTGTTCTATAGAAAGAATATTTTAAACCACCTAAGTTTTGTTATTAATCATATAGTCTGCATGCTTGGTGCATTTACTACATATAAAAGCCTTTTTGGGGAAAATCATCTTCCTCCAATGTTACTTACGTTACATAAATAAAAAAAAACCCTAACAAAAATTATGTTTGTCACAGCAAGCCGAAAAAAGTCCAACTTTCAATACTAGGGAATTGGGCAGACAGTCTATCGTAAAGAACAGTCCTATTTGCTATGAATTGGAGACATTTGCACTTTGTACACTGGGGATAAAGTTTGTGACAGTCATGCCAATACACTCACTGTTTCAATTTTACGTAACTCTATACATTTCTTGTATTTTCTTGTTATGAACGAAACAGAGATTGATTAGCCATACTTTTATCATTTATCTGCCAGATGTTTTAAGTAGAAGTTATCAGAGACATAATTTTATCGACTCAATATTGTTTTGATTTCAAATTATGTAACGTATATAACATTAACATGTAAATTGACATTTGAAGACCAAGGTATAGGTTCTATCGACCAAAATGGCGCAGGCACCATGCTATTTTAATCAAAGACAAATATCTGTTTAAGTTTTTGTTTTTGTTTTGTTTTTCATTCATAACCAGGGTACAAAATATTCTTACTCATAGATATCGCATATGTCACTTATATCAAATGGAAATGGTATTTATTAAGTTACCACCGAAAAACTTGCCTGTGTCTTTCTTGATTATTTGAAGGAGTGAATCTATTGCTGACCACTAAGCGCAAAATAAAAACTGGTGTGATCAGACTGTACACATTCACTGATCCATCTCATCAGGCAGGTGTATTTACCAAGAATACCTATTGGCGCGACCGAAACACATCATGGGGCGTATATGATCAAGATTCCTGGTATGACGCAACCTTAAAGTATATTCAGCTGGTGCGCTGTGACTTTCCATTTTGTATGCCTCAGTGATTTAAGCCAATTATCTTTGTCATAATTTCTATGACCATCAGAGTGAGAGGACGTATATTTTTGCGACTCTTCAAATGATGAAACCAGCTTAAAAAATTGTTGTCATAGTAAAGTTTTAACTCCAGTATTTGCATTCATTGAATATTCGCCATATCTACCATCATATTTTTCCTTTTTTTTCTTTCCATTCTACTAATTAATGTTGTTTTCATTAATGTTTAAGTAAGAGATTAAACTTGTTTATGGTACCTCTTGTTTGTTAAGTATGGAGAAACCTGTTGCGCTGCAAGTGCAAAAAAGCAAGTCGCAGAAGCGAGGAGGTAAGCAGCCAAGTTCTGACAGTAAAACATGTGTCATACATTATGATGATACTCATGGCCAGACTATAAACAGTTTTACAGAACAGGGATTTGTTAAGATCAAGGAAGCTGCAAAACTTAGGCTTGATCAGTCAGATCCAAAACATAGGCTAACATGTATTTCACAAAATATCCCTGATGTATTTGATGAAGCTGTTCATGGTACGCACAGACGCTGCTACCAAAGATTCACAAATACCTATTTCTTAAGTAGAAAACGCTCTTTAGAATGTACTTTAGATTCAGAGCCACAGCCTAGCACATCCAAACAGACACGGCTATCTGCTTCATTTACACCTTCAAGTGGCCCACTTTTCCCAAAAGACAGATGTCTGATCTGTGACAGAAATACTATCAAAATAAAACAATTTAAACACCATCTAGTTAAATGTGAAACTACGACTGCCGCAAATTCAATACAGGCTGCTGCTGAGAGTAAGAGGGATGAAGTGATGCTGAGAAAAATTCGTGGCCTGGATCTTGTAGCAAGAGAAGCTCATTACCATAATCATTGTAGGCGCAACTACACCAGAATGACAAGTAGAAACCCAACGTTTAAACGTCTGAAGCATCTCAAATTTTAGATGCTCATACTCATGCATTTTCATACATTGCTGCATATATTGAAAATACTATATTGGCTGCTCAAATGGTCGAAAGACTTACAATGATCCGAGAAAGGTATTTGCAGTTTTTGTTACAAAACCATCCTGAAGCATACAATGAGAACTGCAAGACGTACAAGCTCAAAGATAAATTAATTAAGCATTTTGGTGACAGGCTCCGTTTCTGGCAACCCACAACAAAAAGGGAACTTGTATATAGTGCTGAAATAGATGAAGGTCAAGCAATAGCACTTGCTTTTGAACTAGCCTCGTCTGATGAGAAATTTTTGGAAGAAGCTGCTTTGATAACAAAACGTCACATCAACACAAGTAAGCATCTTTCATCTGAAATGCCATGGCCTCCTTCACAACACTGGCTTTTGTCAGCTGAACGCAAGCCACCACCAATTCTTAAAGATTTTCTGTCATTTGTCATCTCTGGTAAAAGTCAGCAGCACAACTCTTGTAAAACGGCACGTCTTGTAGACTCATTAGCGCAGGATATTTGTTCTGCTGCGACACATGGCCAGTGGGTTATGCCAAAGCATTTACTATTGTCTATGACTGTACGTCATTTGACAGGTAGTGCAGAGCTTATAACAATTCTTAACGGGTTTGGCCATTGTCAATCATACACAAGAACTCTGGAACTTGAAACAGCAATGTGCAGCTCAATTTCAGCAAATGATTCAGTTCTCCCCCCCCCCCAATATATCTCTGCATAATAACTCATTGATACATTTTTGCTGGGACAATTTTGATTTGAATGAAGAGACACCGTCTGGCACTGGCACAACTCATTCCACGCATGGAATTGTAATACAAGATGTAGCTAATGATGCTGGGTCTATAACTACAGAAATCACACCTGTTACCAGAGACAGAAAGAGAACTATCCAACCTGACACCACAGACCTGAAACCATGCTTCATTAAGCCAAAAGTTGGACCGAACTTTGATATTGAAAGTACAAAAACAGAAATTGATTTCAGCGAAACAGAGCGCAAAAATTTTATCTGGTTCCTTTCAAGAAATACAGGTTCTACCTTCGAATGTCAAACTGTTCCATCTTGGGCAGGGTGGGTTTCACAAACAGCTCAAAGCTCTGATGAAGTGTGTTCACGTGTTGAATATATGGCCCCTATTAATTTCTCTATTAATGAAAATGCTACAGTTCAACACATTATTGAGTAATCGCAAGCCGCTAGTCTTCAGGTTGGCCAACAATATTGCATAGTGACATTTGATTTGGCTGTAGCCAAAAAAGCATATTCCCTTGTATGGCAACAGCCAGACTTCAAAAATGTCATTGTTAGGATGGGTGTGTTTCATACAATATGTTCAATATTTGGTGCATTGGGGAAAAAGATGAAAGGGAGTGGTCTATCTGAGATTGTGATTGAGGCAGGAGTATGTGCAAGTGGGTCATTAGACAAGGTAATGTCTGGGAAGCATTTTAATAGAGCATTGCGTGTACACAAGGTAACGCTAGAGGCATTAGAAAGATTGCTTATTGAAAAGTTTGAGCAGTCACTTCCGCAAGATGAACAAATTTCACAGGAAGCACATGAATTGCTGCTCACTTTGTCAAAGAAGCCCTCTCATGACACACTCCAAAATATGAAGGAAAATGAAGCTTTTTGCTCCTTCTACGCACGTTATAAGGGATTTAAACAGTCTTTGCGAGACGGCCATCTTGGGAAAACTGCACAATTCTGGATAGGTTATATGGATTTGGTATGGTTTATATTGAACCTCATCAAAGCTACCAAGATGAATGACTTTCAGCTGCATTTAGCATCATTGTACAGCCTCTGTCCCGTTTTATTTGCTTATGACCACACAAACTATGCACGATATCTGCCAGTCTACCTTATGACTATGATGAATTTAAATGTAACACATCCTGGAGCTGAAAATTTGTTGAGAGATAATGGTTTCAGTGTCCGTCGATCGTCTGTTCCATTATCAAGAAATGCTGTTGACATTACAATAGAACAGACAATTAATAGACACGCCAAATCACAAGGTAGCATCATTGGCTTTAGTAGAAACTATGCAGCTTACTATCGTTGGTGCCTAACCCGACACTACCGAGCAAAACTTGTAGAAGCGACTCTGTTCTTAGCAGATATATTCCCATATGAGCTCAGTGTACACAAAGAGTTTCAGCCTGCACAAATTAAAAGCAGCGAAACAGCCACAAGTCAAATGAAAGAGGCAATAGTTAATTTTACAAATCCATTTGAAGTTGAAAATAAAGATGAACTGTTTTGTCTCGCATCTGGCAAACCAGCACCGCTAGATGTCCAGACAGACTTACTGGAGGCACAAAAAAGAGGGCAAACTGCAATGGAAAATTTTATAAAGAGTAGACTAGTTGATAATGCTGTCCCATTTCATGATCCTTTGAAACGGTTGAAATTGAAAACATTTGCCTCTGTTGCTGTTGTCAAAAAGGTAAAAAGTACACAAAATAAAATGATGCAAATTAAAGCTGAACGCAACATTTTCGGCCAACTAGTTCTGCTTTCTGTTGAGCACAATATAGACCTACAGGTTACCCTGTCCTACCCCCTTGCTCCAGTTCCTTTTTCGCTTGCAACAGCTGATGGTTTGCCTGTAAAAACTGAGAAAGCAAAACTTTTACATCATCTTGAAGCTGGCGTTGAGCTAATGACTACACCAGCAAATGAACCAGTAGCATATGTGATTGACGGTAATGCCTCACTTTATGTCCTTTCTCCTATACCAGATAACTTTCAAGGTGTAGCAGAAATGGTATTAGACCGTCTGCCAAAATCATCAAGAGTAGACTTTGTCACTGATACATACAAACAAAACTCAATTAAGTCATTTTTGATATCAGGCCCAAAGACCAAAGCACCAAAGGACTGGAAGGGGTTCATGGCAAATGATGAAAACAAAATACAGCTTAGTAAACTTTTGTTTGATGAATGGCAGAAGGCATCATATGTAAAGAGGCTACATGGTAGAAGCATATACTTCGCCATATCGGAGCAGTGTTATCATTTATCTAGCATTGATGCATTGATGCTGAGACAGTTGATGTCAATACAGTTGATGCTCTTGCCACTTCCCAGGAAGAGGCTGATACCTAAATTATACTTCATTGTAATCATATTTGCGAAACAACACCAGACACAACCCATATTATTGTTCGATCACCTGACACTGATGTACTGGTTCTGCTTTTGAAATATGCTCAGAACTTTGATCCAGTTGTTTTATTTGATACTGGCACAGGTGACAAACAGAGGCTCCTTTATGTCAAGGAAATCATTGAAGTAATAGGATCTGATTTGTGCTCTGTTCTTCCTGCGCTGCATTGTTTCACTGGTTGTGATACAGTTAGCGCTTTCGTGCGAAGGGGCAAAGTTACCCAACTTAAAGCACTTCAGAAGTATTCAGACTTCATTGAAGTCTTTGAATGCTTGGGAAAAGATGAACAATGTTCTGATACATTGTTAGATGACCTTGAAGAATTTGTTTGTCGCATGTATGGAAAACTTAGCTATACTAGTGTAAACAAGCTAAGATATGATTCATTTGCACAAAAATACCAAGGTACATCAGGTCAGGTTCTCAGTGCTTTTGATGGCATTGATCTTAGTCTTCTTCCTCCTTGCAGAGCATCACTGGAAATGCATTCTAAAAGAGCCAATTATCAGTCATTCATATGGTGTCATTCCCATGAACAGTTTCCAAATGTGCCAAGCCCTGAAGGACATGGTTGGAAAGTTGATGAAGATGGCTCATTTGATTTCGAGTGGACTGATGGTAAAATCGTGCCACAGGAGCTAATTGATATACTTTGCAATAATTCTATTGTTTGTGAGGAAGAAGAAGATGATTACGATGATGACGATGCCACAGAAGCAGACACAATGATGGACGTTGTGTATGAAGAAGACTCAGATGATGATTAATTTTGAATATTTACATTCTATGGGCTTATTTATAAACTGCCCTGTTCAAATGTGAAACGGTCATCTCTATTTGTGTCCTTATATGTTTCAGCTTTTTACATATCAATACATAATATGTGAAAGTATGTTTTTATAACATGTGTAACAAATATATTTTGGTTTGATAGCATGTGCTGAATATAATTTCTATGGTTTAGGCACCAATGATAATAGTATTATAGGGAAACGTGTAATATATATTCATTTTTTTAAACACTATCTCTTACCTAAAGACAACGGTCATTATAGCATGTAACATATGTAACACTCACTGATCTTTAAAACTTGGTGACAACTTGCAGACCTATGAGTCTTTTTCATATGACCCAGCTGAAACCCCTAAACAATGTAAGATATCCAGTAGTTGCAAATATTTTCACAATTTTAGCTCAATTCTTTCGAATTACGTTTTCTTTATATGATATAGTAACGCATGTAACAAGCATTTCAGACTAACGCCCCAACGTAGAGAGTGCAAACATTTCTTATTCGATGCGGCTTTAGTAGTTCTTTAAAAAGGAATATGTCTGCAAAGTTCCCTCGAGGAAATCAAAACATTTTAGACATATCTTGCGTAAAGACAATGACCTACCCGTCCAATTATTATGTCAGGTAACAGATGTTACAGCCTCTGATTTTAGAAATTTTACGACAAACTTGAAGATTTATGATTCCTATCATATATGCAATAAAATCCAAAACTATGTAAGATTTTCATCAGCTGCAAATATTTTAAAATATTTTTACTTGAATTTTGATACCAAACTTTTCTCTTTAAAACTGGGGTAAGGGTAGGGTTGTTAAATTGCTCACTACAGACAAAAACTTTAAGATAGAGAAGCACACTTTGTTTTTTCTATCAGCCAATTGCATAAGCTTATCAGAAATGGCCAGAAACATTTTTCAAATTACACTGAGATGTTGTGAATATAAATGATGTTAGCCACACTTGCAAATTTAAGGGCTAATCTGGTGACACCTTATTGAGACGCGATTTTGTTCAAAATCCTGTCATACGTAGGTCAGACACCCAGTATGCAGATTATATGAATATTTTTAAAAAAATAAATATTTTAAAGTCTTCTGTTGGTAGCTCAAACTTTTGACTTATTTTTTCTAAATTTGATAAAGTAACGTATGTTACAGGCTCTTACAGACTAACGCCCCAACGCACAGAGTGCAAACATCTCTTAAAAGACGCGGCTTTCAATTCTCTACAAGATAGGATATGTCTGCAAAATTCCCTAGGGGGGGAGCAAACCCATTCTCAGTCATCCGTCTATATGTGATAGGTCAGTAAAACCAGTCTTAAAGAGGACAGAAACCCTAATAATAAGTATGTTTTATCAGAAAGAGTTCTATGAACCATGAATTTTGATACAAGTATCATCAAAATTGGTTGAAAAGTGGGCAAGTTATGGGCATTTAAAGAATTCAATATGGCCAACATTGAGCCGCCATTTTGAATATTTAATTAGTTTTCAGAATTTTTTCAGCTGCTTATTTTTTAGTTATCACTACTATCACATCATCTGTGTTTCAGCAGATATGCAGCTTTATACATAAGGAAAATGTTTCATTAAATATTAATGCAAATAATCCATTGGTTTGTCTTTTATTTTGATTACGCATATTTAATTAGGCTGAGTGACGTCACTAAGCCTACAATATGGCCGCTTCCATTACAGTCCATTTGCAAATATTCAAACGCCCATAACTTCCACATTTTTCATCCGATTTAGATGAAACTCATATCAAAATTCATAGTTTATTCAGAGCTTTCATATTATACACAGTTATTATCAAGGTTGCCGTCCCCTTTAAGCAGCCACTAAAAGGACCAAAAATTGGTTTTAAGATCGATTATTGTTTAATGCAGGTCAAATGTATTGCAGGGAGCATTCTGCAAAATTTTTGACCTCCATTAAGCTACCACTTGTCATTAAGATCTTTGTTTTGTCTATTTTTGAGTGACCAATTTAAATAGGTTTTACTGTTGTAGTAGAAACGTATGTGTATTGTGAAAGCTCTTACTTGTTTCAAAGAGTCTCTCATAGATTATTTCTCGGTAAAAAGAGATTGTTTATTATTTATTTGTATATCTAAAGCATTCTTAAACATGCGTTTAGAAATTAATATTGCTGTTGTCATTGTGGTTTGCTACAGCCATGTTGTAATTAATATTTAGTCAAATACAAATACTCAACTATGATTGAGGAATATTGGTGAACTTTTACCCCAGCAGTGTAGAACATAGTGCTAATTATGTTACTAACCTTTACACTGCTGTATTTACTTTGGCTCTAATTATGAACCAATCATGAAAAATTAAACAGTTAATATTTAAAAGCTGTATCTCTATATTGCTACAAATCATATGACTGTCAGGATGAAAAAAGACCGATTGCTCTATTATTCTTGATAGCATGGGTAGCTGATCAAATACCTAGGATACTCAGAAAAAGTATTCAAAGTCAAATTTAAAATACCTCGTATACTCAGGAAAAGTTTTCATAGTTAAATTTAAACTACCTATATTAGGGTGAAACTGGTAAATATATAGACCAGAATGTACTTTGTTCACATGTATTTGTAAATAAACTGTATCAAAAAGAAATGCATTTGCTGTAAATTTCCCCAATCACCATCTCGCCTCAAATCCAGTGGTACGAATCGGAATCTTTCTGGAGTAGACAGTCAATGGGATTTTATGAATGCTTATAGTCTCTAAATACAACGCGAAGTCACAATTGCCTCCCATATGACTGTCTGCCCCTTGTATATGGCCAGTTTAGGACAGTACCAGTACTAGAATTCAGTACGCCCTACTAGTCCCATCTATATATTACACTGTACCAGAGACGTAGCCATCTATTCTTGATTGGTGCGGCAGAAATTTATCGCCGAATGCGCGAATGCGAGCGCCGTAGGCGCGAAGCGATCGTAGGGGAGGGGGGTCCGGGGCCATCCCCTCCTGGAAAATTTTTAAACAAACGGTGCGATTTCGTGCATTTTGGGATGATTTTAAGCAGTAATTTTTTAGGTATTTTATCCTTTGATTTGGCAAGAAAACATTGTAATGGAAAGAAGAAAACTTTGTGATGGCACCTATGTGCTTCCATAAATTTTTTCCTAGACCGCGTGTTTTTTTCTGTTTTTTTTTTTTTTTTTTTTTTTTGTGTTTTTTTTCCTTCTTCTTCTTTCTTTAGGTGTGTGGGGTGTGGTGCGTTCTAAATAGTATACCGATACCAGATTTAATTAAGCATCAACGAAATTATTCTAGTTAATGACTTGAGATATAATTATTGTTAGCTCTCTCAGCCTCATGTAGGCTAATGCCCATCAATCAGAAACATTATATTTCAAAAAAAGCATCGACAATTTTACAGAGTCAGATCCTGAGAAGATAATGTTTCTTAAAATGTAAGAACTAATTGAAAAAAAGTAACTTAGAAACTTAACCATTCCTATCTCGTACTAATACTAATCATGTAATTATAGAAATAAAGGAGAAACGAAAGTAAAAAAAAAAGGAAATCATCATGCAAACGCTTGGAAGCTTGGATTAATGACTGTCGGCTGCGTATGGTGGATGATAAGTACTATAATCTTTCTTGTTTTGTTGTGTTTATTTGGGTTTTTTCCACTTACACATGTTGTTTACTTTTTCTGCCTTGATAAGTAGCATTTATTGGTGCGGCAGCGTATCGCATCAGCAAATTTAAATGGTGCGGCATGTCGCACCGGCCGAAATTATTGGTGCGGCTGCCGCACTCGTGTCTACGCCCATGTGTACACATTTTCATGAGCTGTCCCATACATCTAATATTTACGGTTGATTCGCAATAACTTGGATGTGGATTTCTCAAACTACGAGCTTAAGTTGAAGTAAACATTGGGTGCATAAGATCTAAATTGTAGCACGCCTTTATAAATTATATACAGTTTCAAATTCGCGAGATTAATGCTACATTTATGATGGCTGTTTTCGGTACCTAGACTTACCGATATGAAACCGAAATACCGGAACGAAACCGAAATACCGGAATGAAACATGAAACTATTAGGGAAACATATACAGATACGATGTTGATTTACCGAAACGGCCTCTTCATAATAATAACCTTTTTGAATAATAAATAATTGGGGATTGGGATTGGATGAATTGAAAAAAAAGTATAAGATACAAACAAACCAGTCTCAAACCGCAAGAAAACGTTAATACAAAGTGTGTTTCGGTAATTCAACTACATACAATGAATCTCAAAGTGCGTTTTGGTAATTTACTCAAAGTGCGTTTGGTAATTCAACAGCTTTCAACTGATCACCTATATCTCCTTTCTTTAGACCCATTCTCACATAGAATTGCCAATTGATGTCGCAAGCTTTCACGATCAATAACTTGTCAATTACATATATTTACAAGTAATTTGTGATACTATTCGATAGACTGGCCATTTCTGATAAATAATTGATGTTTCCAGAACGCTCAGCAATGTTTCAACAAAATATATGACACGAATAATAGCCAAGGGGGGTCCGAAAATTGCATGTCGCCAGCCGTTAATTCCATCTTAACTGCACATTTTAATACACATTCGGCTTGTGCATGAAAAAAAATGAAACTCATAATTTTGAAATATTAGGTGGTGACCTATAGAAAAGACTACCAAATAGTTTATAACATCCGGACCAGGACTGACGTATCAGAGATATTAGTGTAATTTGGAAACGTCGGAGGATCTTTATTGTACACAATGACGATTTTATTTTATAGAAATAAGAAATGAGTTTATGACCAGTGGTCAAACATGTGTTATTTCCTAATTTACGAGGCAACATGCTTTCATTGTGTTTTGTTTTAATGTTTTGCTTTAGGATTGAGAACAATTACTTCTTTGTACACTCAGAAAATAGGAAATTTAAATATATGTGTTTTGCCATCTAAATACAACGCCTATGTAGAACAGTTGTAAGTTTATGGTTGATCTTTGCTGAAATGGCAGCAACCTGAACGCACTATTAATGTGTCATCTAAAAAGACATTTCAATTTACGTTGATGCGTGTTTTGTATGCAAACTAGAAACAGTCCATGTTTGATTGCATGTAAAAACCCTTCTACATTATTACCACGTTTAGTGCAGGTTTAAATCAATCTGCAATGAGGGCATAACCTACAGGACTTTCTATTCTAATAAACAAGTCTTTTTTCGTTTGCAAAGTAGAAACATTCCTTGATATTTTAAATTAAATTTCGTTTAAGTTATGTTTACTATAAACGCAAGGCATGTGTTTATTGTGTCGTGTGTGCTTTGTTCTCGTGTATCTGTTTAGTTTGACTAATGTTAAGAAATTGTTCTGAAAATAAGTATTTTCTTAAAATGATTGTTCTTTTTAGTGTTACCATTTTCGGAGTCAATTTGCAGGTATACTTGCAAAACATATTGATTCATAATGTTTAATGTCAGGGCAAAAACTGGCCACCAAGTTTTTATTTATACAGACTATTGCTGAGCATTCTTTGTGTCTTAGGCAATGACACCCTCCTTTAAAATTCTTACATTTTTCGCATATACCACCAACCATTCGGATACATACATACCAAATTTCCAGTGAAGTTAAACTTTTTCTGTTTTGGATTAGAACCAGACAGGCCCACTATTAATTGATGGTGATGACTATTTTAGCAAAGGTTGAAGTTGAAAAATCGTCATTTGAAAAGTCGATTTGGCAATTCTACGTGAGAATGGGTGTTTAATAAGTACAGATATAAACAGCTTCTTCTTAAAACAAATATATCTATACTCAATTATCTTATTTATTTTTTTCAAAAAGTTAAACAATCCATACTTAATTGACGCACATTAATTTAAAGCTTTCCGAAATAGTGATATATTTTCTTTCTGTTATTAGTATTAACCATAAATTGAAAAATACTCACCAGATATACATTATTGCGAAACAAAACTCAGATAAGAAGAAGCATTTTTATTATCCATAAGCCATTTAGGCACCTGTATATGTTTCTCTATTATTTCAATGTTTCGTTCCGGTATTTCGGTTTCGTTTCGGTAAGTCTAGGCACCCGCTGTTTTGACACACTAGATATTTATATTGAAAAGTTGTCACTTGACAACTTACTGTTGCCCAACTGTCGAATGAAAGCAGTCACAATATCAAATCCTAGGTGTAGAAACATGACGTGTGAAATAAGCTCCTTGGTCATATTGTGCTGATACCCAGTAGACACACGTTGTTAAAAATGATTCGACGTAGACACGATGTTTTGTGTTTTCTGCATAGTGAGCATGCCACTTTTATTCTGGCTTTAAGCCTTTTATTTTTAGGTCAACCAATATTCCATTGACACCAGCCATTTCATGTATATAATGAAGTGACAATGTGGATAATGCGTGAATATGCCCACTTAAAAGCTACAACTCTAAAATAGCGAAAATGTTTTGTAGAAGTCAATACTTGTTTGGTTTTTGATAACGTGTAGAAGGGCGAAATCAAGAATAAATTAATAAAATAAACCTTTTTAAACATCCGTCATTGTATAGCTGGGATTAGATATATTTGCATAATGCAAGGCCATTAAATCAATACCGTCTTAAAGTCGAAAAATGAATTTTTCAAACCTTTTTGTTCTTTATTTACTTCCTGGATAAACGCATCGGACATAAATTGTCCATAAAAACGGAAACGCCCGCACCGGCCACTTCTTTGCTTTGTTGTAGGCTACAGATTATGGATGATCATTTTAATTAGAAGGCATATCACACGACAGTCCTAAACTATCTACATTAAATGTAACGGGGGAGGGGGCGGGTATTCTCATTTTTTTCTTGATACGTTTGTAAAGAATAAATGGTATACCCCCAAAATCATTAAAAAACCAATTATTCCCATTCTGTACATTGAACCTAAGAAAAGACCTAAAATGCATAGAACCGCCAAAAATAATTCAATTTTGAGAAGACCCCAAAATATCCACAAACTCTTCATACCCCCAAAATACTCAATATTAAAATTCGAAATTTATAACCCCCCAAAAATGGGCCAAACCTACGTATATAATTATGATATTATCAGGTCACAATCTGTTACCTGTACTGGAACTTCCAGAGTCATTTGAGCCGCGACATGAGATTTCCAACAATGTGGTATGTGCGACCAGCAAAGGCTCAGACCAGCCTGTGCATATGCGCAGTCTGATCAGAGCATTTGCTCACAGGAACTAGTCACAAACTTTTAGAAAAAAATGAAGACGTGTATCTCTAAAAATAGTATATATAGGCCTATTTTTTTTTAATTCTAAGGGTTTGTGACTAGTTCCTGTACATTTGCTAGTCGCTTGAATATTCTTTGAGAGTTAAGCTACTGACTGAACAACTATTGGAGTTTCTAAGCTTAAAAGGAGGCTGCACAGGCTTGTCTGAGTCTACACTTGACAAAATGCTACATTGTCGGAAATTATGTGTCGTGGCTCATTTGAGCCGCAACATGAGAAAACCTACAATATTAATGTGGCTAAACATGCGTCATGAGAAGACTCAGATCGGTCTACGCATGAAGAAAGGTTGAGTCATTTCCCATTTGCATTGAGCGACTCTCGGATCAGACTGAGCGGATTGGGGGGGGGGGGTTGCACTTAAATGCAAAATAAATGCGCTTTAACTTCCCTTGCCTTGATTAGCGATTTGATTCCAAAACTCGATAAAGAGCAACTATAATACTGCTAAACTTTTTTTTGTTTAATTGGAGTGCATGCGCTAACCAGGTGTGGCTCGCCGTCAATCACAGCTACACGTTTATTGCTGTTTGAAGTGAATTATTCGCGTCAGCATGTTGTCTACGAGGTTTGAAAGGTTGCGAAAGTATAAAGATTCTTTGAAAAAAGCGGATTCTGAGTGAATGCTGACATATTAAAAGATTATTTTTTCGAATACAGGTGGTCTGCAATTTTAAGATGATGAGGACTTTTGAATAGAGTAGAAAACGCACGATCAAGCACATGAGATCTTGGTATATATATATATATATATATATATATATATATATATATATATATATATATATATTGTATACGTAATGTGCATGCGTTTTGGCCTGAACATTCATCTATATCCCTGGATTTTTATGCCGCGAGACGTGCACGATTATATTGTCTGAGCCTTCTTTCTTCATTGCATTTGAGAGCAACGAACGTTCGAGTGCGACTGCGCGGATGCGCAGGCTCGTCTTAGCAAATATACTACTACTACTAAAATTAGATATAACACAGGAATGACCAGTTATTTTTAACAGCAAATTTGACCGTTCAACCCAGCCGACATGCGCACTAGGTGATCACAATGTGCCTGGCTCTCGACTCGTCTTCAATATCAAATACAGCTTAGAAAGAACCAGGTTTTATAAATAGTTTATTACGCGACGTCAGCACAAACATGTTTGAACAAAGATAGACATGTATGGGAATAGATAGGCCTAACAGGTATATATAAAGCAGACGACGCACTGTAACACAGCATAAGCGAAACAAACGCAAACTAATAATACGGACAATAATTCAGTACAGAAAACGCTCTAGGTTTCTACGCAGTTCTTCCTCTTAGACCGGTAAGTTTATCATGCTTGCTAATAGTTATACCATTGTTGTGCTGACAAACCTTGTAGGTACAACTAGCCCGCATCTTACGCAGTCCGTTTGTATTTTTTAATATATAAATATGCAATGAAAACATGCAATGAAAAAAAGGGTTAATATAATATGCAGAAAATATTCAAAAATAAAAATTGCAAGATGCACACGTTTCACAATTTGTAGAATCTTGCGGTTGTACATTTTTCAATGGTATCATTTTCAATGGTATTTCGCAAATTTATTTATACATATTCTCATGGAGACGCTTCAAACAATCATAACTACCATAAAAACTATTCACATTACTCTTTATAAGGATCAGTATAGCTTGCTTGTGATTATACAATTATCATGCTTTGTCGTTTCAAAGTAATCAAAAGTACTGTTGCTTAACTATTTTAGTGTCCGAACAAAATTATATTGCTTGTTTGCTTTCTCCAACAAAGTATTTCTTGATACTTAAAGATCCCTTTTAAGCATTTTAGCTTTAAATAAATAGTCAAAACCATGTTAAGTTCTAATTAGATTTTTTAAACAAAATGTTTACTTCTTATATTTGCAGAGAGAAATGGCTTTACCAAACGGTCCAATGGAAATTGTGTTCTCATTTGACACTACCGGCAGTATGTGTAGCTGTCTCGATGAGGTCAGAGGTCGAGTACAAGATATGGTACAGCGTCTACAGTCTGACATTCCTGGAATCAGAATTGCTATTTTCGCTCACGGCGATTACTGTGACGCGTCAAGATACATTACCAAATATGAGGACTTCACAGACGATGTTGCAAAACTTTGTAACTTTGCAAAAAATGTAGAATCAACGGGAGGAGGAGCTTGGGACGAGTGTTATGAGCTTGTCCTACACGAGGTACGAACCGAGTTGTCCTGGACCCCAGGCTCACAGAGAGCTCTTGTAATGATTGGCGATTGCAATCCACATGAACCAGACTATCCTCAAAACAAACTAAAGCTGAACTGGCGTGATGAAGCAGATGAACTTGGTAAAATGGGCGTTCGAATATATTCAGTACAGTGTGGAGGTTATAGTGGATCAACGGAATTTTATAAGAGTATAGCTGACAGAACGGCTGGCAAACATTTAAAACTTAACCAGTTTCAGAACGTATTTGACTTTATAATGGCAGTGTGTTACAGAGAAAAGGGGGCAGACTTTTTAGATAGCTATGAGAAAGAAGTACGAGCTCGCTGTGGACCGGTACATAATGACCTTCATCAACTGTTCGGAGACTTAAGGGACACTGACCCCACTACATCCACCAAGCTTGCTACAACTAAAGCTGTGAAGACAGTAACACCCAAACCATCGTCTACAGTTACATCTAAATCAAAATCTTTGAAAGGTTTGAAAAGGAAGGCATTGGGAGCTAAGGGGTTGGATAAGACAAACTTATCAAAGCATCTTAAGGCATACTCTGAAAACAACCTCCGTCGACTTAAGAGAGAAGATGTCCCTCAGACAAACTTCATGCTAAAACATCTCACGTGGTCCCCATGGATGTATGCGATTGGACCTCACAGCCCAATCAGTGCAACTTGGCGAAAGCGGAGTGGAGACGGATGTGGCTATCGGGTACCAGTCATCTTCAGTGGCAAAACAAAGATTCCTGCTCTGTACGAAGTTGCTGTTGTACCCAAGCATAGAGTTAATAAACTTGTTGTTTTCTCCAAAATCTGCAAGGGTTTCACGAGCAAATCAAATTGGGAGAAAACACTTTTGGGCAAGAAACATTTAAGAGGACAATTAGACGCTGTTGTGAAACAAGGGTGTCAGGTTTACATCAGAAGGGCAGTTTTGAACCGTGGAAAATTACATGACAAAGTGGGGGCGGCCATGAAGCGATACGACTATGCATGGAAGTGCGCAGTCTTAGACAGAACATGTCACAGATATGTTGAAAAAATGTCAGTCGAAATTTCAGACAATTCATTCAGTTTGTAAGGTACAACAATTATGGCAGAATATGAATTGTAATTCAGAGATTATTGATGGGTCACTCACCAGATTGTGATACACAAGTCGTTACTTGGACGGTCATGCGCAGCTATTCCCAGCTTCGTTTACTTACGAACTTAGTGCTATACTAATAATAGGTCAGTGAGTGGGTCATAACAATTTATCTGTAGTGTGAAAACATGCTCTCTCGAGACTGTGCTCGTGTATTTTCTCGTCTGAGTATTCTTTGTTTTGTCTGTGCAATATGTGCCAAGCTCTCACGAGCTGGCTTAACCTTTGGTTTAGACATTTTATTTGTATACTTTGTACATAGAACAACATATAAATACATACAATAATATACAATATGCAAATGGGATTCAGAAGAAAGTCTTCAGACTTATACAATCGCTAAGCTGATACTTTGGCACACAGTGAAACCCCAGATGAAATGCCGCATAATGCGGCATTTCATCAGGGGTTTGCACTGTTTGCTTGATAAAAAACAATCATCAGGGATTAAGGAACATAAAACAATCACCAGGGATTAAAGTACATCTTAATTTGGAAGTTCTAAACTGTGACCCCCTTGTATGTACATTGAATCATCCAAGGCTCACTGTATCAAACGATATGGAAGAATTTATTAGTATACAAAGGGTATATGACGGCAGCAGATGTGAATACCTTGTGTATTTCTTTATTGTCCATATATTTGTAGTGAATTATATTTAATATGAGTTTCATTATGGGAACTTTTAACCATTTGACATGTATTTAATTTAAAAACCATTATTGAAACTATGAAACATTAGATCATGAATTCCATTATTTAAACCATCGTTATATTGAATCATTGTTAAATTCGTTTCTATGCGATATCCCTAGGTGCCGAATTGAGACAAATCTGCCCTCATTGGTGACGTCATTCAACGACACCAGCTTAGCTCCACTAGTCTACTGGGCAACATGCTCTTCTGTAAGTTAACATTGTCTTTCACAGTTTATATGTACTAGGGCTAAAAACATTGTATGTAATGTTTTATGCTGAATAAATATTGGTATATTGAATCATTGTAGGTATTTCATTATTTGAACAATCATTGTATTGAATAGTCATTGTATTCACTATTGTAAAAAACAGTATTTTGAAATATTAAAATGAATTATTTACTTGAAATTATCGTTGTATTAAATTATTGTTTGAAACACATTTAAGATGAAATGCATTTAGTCTTTGGATGTTCATTTAAATACGCCATATGTGTTTGTACTTTCATCACAGGAGCTTTAAGTTTGATCCTTATATCACTTCTACACTGTAAAAAGTGGGTGTTTTGAATCCAAACACGTTAGAAAACACCTTCTTGTTACACTTTGAAAACACGTGTTAGTGTTTTGACAAAACACTGGTGTTTTAATCTTAAACACCTGTGTTTTGACAAAACACGTGTGTAACGTGTTTTGTTTGAAAACGCTAACACGCGTTTTGGACCCTGTTACACTTTGAAAACACAAAAACACGTTTTCACATTAAGTTGTTTTATTTCATAACATGTATGTATTTTGTTTTCAAACGTGTTTTGCTGCATAAACACGCACGTAAAACGCCAAGGCACAACTTTCCCTACACTTTCCCGTATACCCAGTAAAGACATGGATCAGCATCTGAACAGTCTTAGCTGGAGACTCAATAGATAGACAAGGTTCCTGGGCTTCCTGCAACCAGAAAATACTGATCAATGTATGCTTGGTGCTTGTAAATGCTGTGCCCCGGCTCCTATTTTTCATTTTAAAAATGAAAAATAATAAAAATAATGCAACATATTTACACTGAACAGTTCGTCCTTTAAGAAAACCTTTTGGAAGGTGTAGGAAAAGCTGTGCCTTGGCGCTAATACGTGTGTGCCTATATGCAGCAAAACACGTTTGAAAACAAAATACATACATGCAAACTCTTTGTAAAGGCTCCCGAAGGCGGCCTATGAAAGAACGCGCTCACAGTTGAGACGCTTGACATTGTATTCGAAATATATAAATCAAGCGTCTGGATTGAAACGATTAACAGGTTTTTTAAAAAATAATATTTTTTTACAAACTTTATTAGATATTTTAGAAATAAATGGATTTTCTCTCTGTTGAAATGTAACAGTCTAAAATTCTCGGGGGAAAATCAAACTAAAATATAAAAAATATCTCCGACCACGTGACTTCATTGTGACGTAACGTGTTTTCATGCGCAACACCATGAAAACAGGCACCGTTTTGAAAACTTAGAACAAAAAACTATATATATAAATAGTGTCCAAATTGTCGTTTCGTAAAAGTCCTCATCACACCCCGTCCCAGAGCATTCTAATATGCGAATCACAATGATTCGAATCACAACGATTCGCAAGCCCAAACCCAGACGCTGAGCTACAAGACTGACCAGGGCACCAAAGCCCATCAACCACATTCGTTATGATCATTTAACTTTCCTCTCAAGAAATGAATATAAATCCCGCCAAATTAACACAATTCAGTTATGCTTCACTACCATAGAATGGAAGCATATAAGGTGTAAAATACCTAGTTTCAGCTGGGTGTTTTGCGCAAAACTTTGGGTGTTTTAGTGCAAAACACGCAAACTAAAACATTAAAACATCTACAAATCACCAATGTTTTGTTTGAAAATGCTGGTGTTTTGGTATGCAACACATTCAAAATGCATAACGTGTTCCCTGGAATTTACAGTGTATAGCCTCAAAACAGAAAATACGTAATGACATTATGAGCTTTCGGTTTTGAGGCCATAGAAGTGATATAATGATCGAACTTTAAGCTCCTGTGCTTTCATGCCCCCCCCCCACTACCCCACACACAAACTATATAAAACATTAAAAAAAGAGTGAGTATGAACAGGAGATGGCACAACCACAGATCCCAGGCCAATTCATGATACCATGGAGAAGAGACACCAGACCCCGGGGTTATAAAAAACATTTTTATGCTCACCTCAAGTGAGCATGAAATTTCAACTGCTCAAAATAACCAAAATGCTGGAAAATGATTATGTGTCTTGCTTTAGAACTCTCATGCAGATGTTGCATTTATCATGCTAATAGCTGTTAAAATGTTAACCATTGTTGGCATTTTAACAGCTATGAGCATGATAAATTTCATGCTCAGTTGAGTTGAGAGTGAAAAAGGTTTATAAACTCGGGGGCAGCACACAGACAAACAAAGACGCGCACAAAAAGCAAGAATATAATTACAGTAAAAAAGTCTACGCAATGATCTGTATCACATAACACGGACCAGTGACGTATATTGCAGGTCATTGCACGGACCAAGCACAAACACTCCACACATAATGGGAGCAGCCATAAATAATGGGATCATAATTACTAACACTTGTATACGTTAACCCATTTAAGCCGAATAATAAATAAATAAATAAATTGTATAGATAAATGGAATTTCTCACTCTTATCCATTGAACCAGTCCATTTCCGTTTTAATGGTTTCTGAGTGGTATTTTTCATTTTTATTCAAATTTTAATATAACTTTCTGTAAACAAATAGTGGAGACCCTGATCAGACGCCGCGTCTTCCCACAAAAATTACGCTGATGAGTTAACAAACAAAAAAGGGGGGGAAAAAAGAAAAGAAAAAAAAAACGACGCCATATCAACACAACGCCATCATATTAAATCTTGTTTTGAAAACAGTGGAGATCCTGATCAAATGGCTTATAGTTACATGATCAGCTGAATTGTAAGCCAGCTGATTAGATTCTAGACCGTTTTCAATCTTACTGTTATTACCAGGAATAATGCAAGTTAATTTTGGTGTGTGTGTGTGTGTGCGTGCGTGCGTGCTTGCGTGTTTTAATTTATCGGCAGGATAAATTTCGTGCTCAGTTACGTTGAGCATCAGTAGTTTTATAATCTCGAGACCGGAGCAGTCATCAGGTACCGAGGGTGTTTTTGAGCGTAATAAATTCATTAATGATGGCATAATCAGGGTTCTGATCGGATTCCATGCACTTTCGGGTGCTGATATGAACTGGTCCATTGTCAAGAAACGGCAAGATATCATGTTGACAGGCATTCAGCAATGCTAGAGACTCTATGCAAGAAGCATTCTGTAACCTCCGCCTAGTGCCCCTGGAAAGCAGTGTGACGGATGCACTAGGTGAATACGTTTGTAAATTGTATCAGCCAGACGCCGATATTGTTCGACTCACTGAGTAAAGGTCGTGGATGTTTTGGAGAAAAAAAAACTGAATTGCAAAAGGCTACCAACTTCAAGAGCTGCGTCTCTCGAAGGTGTCGAACGTGCGCAGTATCAATACATCATTTGGAAATCCGCACCTGACATTAATCCTGGCAAACCTATTCATAATATTTTTTGCTTATTATTCACTATTCATTATAAAAAAGGGCAATTATTCATTAATCATTATACCCCATCCAGATCCTCATTAATAATTTGCTATATATTAGTGTTAGAAAGCTTAACTGGTATGTCTTTTTCTTCTTCATATTGAACACTGATCATTATATATTGTTTGCTGCCAAGATTTCCATTTTACTACTAATATTACATGGTTTAAATTATAAACCTACAAGGATACCCCCATTTTAGCGCTATTTTGAGATATTGCATACCCCAGGGTATTCCGTTGCGCATAGCACTTTTGTGTACCAGCCGATTTTTTTAAGAGTTTTGATTTTTGAATTTAGCATACTTTTTATACATAAGAACACACCTTCAAACCTGGTGGCCTCAACCACTTGATTAAACCTATTGCGGCTCTCGGGCTAAAGGCCCTGTCACACTATAACGTTTAGCCAACGTATGCCGACGTATGAAATATATATCTAGTACGCTGGCATACGCTGAAATCTAATAAAAAAATCAGAGGAAGCCTCTCTCTGAACTTATGCAAAGCGTACGCGAAACGAGCATAGAACGTACGTCTTACTTATGAGTAACTTATTCCCGACGTAACATAACCATGATAACTTATACTTGTATCAGCGTATAAAAGCGTATGCCCAGCGTATCACTAGCGTTCTTGAAACTTATGCACAACGAACGTCTAACGTATGCTGAATTGTACATTTCTTGCATAGATATCTATTCGTATAGCTGTTTACACCCATTGTCAAATGAACGAAAATCCATGTTCAAATCAGGAGATTCGCGTGCTGTTTGAACATAGGTCTGAACTTGAAAATACTTAAAATGAGCCCTGCATTATTTGCATGACGTTATATACGGAACGCATTGCGGACCAAACTGATCATTTCGCCGATGTTTTTGTTCGCGAAAACGTTGCGTACGGTTATGACGTTATGACGTTCGAAAGTACACAGCCGACGCCATTTTGTTTAGAGAAATCCAGTGCAAGAAAATGGACAATTTAATGTTTTAGCAGCGTTCTCAGTGCGAATTGAGCTGGAATAAGGTTTATTATGCAAGAATAACGATCACACATGTTTGTTTCACTGCATTAACACTTGCCGGGTCCCTCGGATGATGTTGAAAACTCGGCCTATCGGCCTCGTGTTCAAACAGCATCCTCGGGACCCGGCAAATGTTAATGCATGAAAAAACATGTGTGATCCCTATAATAACGTACGTTAACGTATGCATAACTTACATGTAGCGTACTTCTAACTTATGTCAAACGTATAAAACAGTACAAAATTTTGGGACCATTTTGTCATATGGCAACGTATACCAACGTACTGTAGCGTGTTCGTAACGTATTGATAACGTATCTCTAACTTATTCAGCGTACACCAACGTTTTTGGCGAAATTTTGATACGTTGGTGCTAACGTACCTGAACGTATGCATAACTTACCTGCTGCGTACATCTAGCGTATGCCTAACGTATAGAAACAGTACGTTCGCATACGCTGTCATTTTTTTATGGATGCACAAAATGTTGGACCTCTTGGCCGTATGTCAACGTATACCACCGTACTATAGCGTATTAGTAACGTGTTTAAAACTTATTTCTAACGTACTCAGCGTATACCAACGTACTTGCTGAATTTTTCATACGTCGGCATACGTTGGTGCTATACGTCGTAGTGTGACAGGGCCTTAAGGCCTTGTCTCAAGAGCAATGAGTTAAAACACATTAGGACGTCCAGAGTTGTCAAAACGGTGTGATTTTTAAGTCGCCTATCACTCACAATTAAAGTTTAGCATGAAAACAAATACGCACATAACGTGTTTTCCAGATATAGTGAACGTTGTTTGGTATAAAAAATGATGATCAACTGCAGGGGAAATTTTGAACCCTGCACACGTACATTAAAACAATTTTTTCTTTGCCAATTTCGCCCTATTTTCTTTTTTTCCATTTTTGTTTTTCTCCTTGCACCTACAGGTAACCATTTAGGACAGGCTCAATTGGTTATTTAACGGCACTAAAATGCTTTTTATAAAATGGAAACTTTTTATAACCCCCACTTTTAGAGCTAGTTTCTTATAAAGCTTGGTCAGCTCATATTCCTCGTATGCTTAGTAAACATATGGTCTGCGGCACCAAAACATCGCCATTTTTGCTATATTGTCGGAGTGAGTGTCGTTCAAATATATGGAAATCGAGAATATATTGGGTCCAAGCGATGACTGAGCTTCGTGTCGTGTGACAAAATGGTATCGCTAAAAGTATCACATGACGTCGCGTCTGGGAGTGAGATAACGCCATGCCAATGATTACTGCAATTATCATTTTATTCGGTTGCTTGGTAACACGTGGCATAGGAAAGTTTGTGTGGCTAATAATTTCGAGCACCAAAGCTTGAAAACATTTGCCATACAAATAGTTTGTGAATCTGGCAAAATATGGCCCAAAACGTTTTGTTTGGCACATATTCATTACAGTTGAACTTCAGTTGAATTAAAGGACAGATATCTCAGCAGAAAAAGCTGGTCCCATAAAGTATATAATAATAATTGAGCCGTGACATGTGATTTCCAACAATGTGGCATTTTGACAAGTGTAGACTCAGAGGAACCTGTGCAGCCTCCTTTTAAGCTTAGAAACACCAAATTGTGTTCAGTCAGTAGCTTAACACTCATAGAATACTCAAGGGATTAGCAAAGGCTCTGATCAGACTGCACATATGCGCAGGCTAATCTGAGGCTTTGCTGGTCGCACATACCACATTGTTGGAAATCTCATGTCACGGCTCATATTAAGAAATAAACAAGTTATTGTAAGCTTATAGTTTATTTGATCATGATTCGATGCAAAGACAAAAATGGGCCTAGTCGCGAGGAAATATGTCTACACACGGGGTAAGCCGCAATCATAAACGTAAACAACAGACGAACGCGGATCAAAATTAGATAGAAACGGTGTTTTCGATTGCCATTTGTCGCCAGTGTGGCGACAAATGGCAATCAAAAACTCTGTTTCTAACGATTTTGACCTACGTTCCTCGATAGTATTGGCATTTTCGATTGCCGCATTCCCGGTTCGCAACCAAGTATTTCCTTCCTGTTCAGCTACAGAAACGAGCTATCATGTTTCAAAGTAATCGTTTAGCAAATGTAGCTTATCTATCTTCTATAAAAGGAATACCAAAGATGCTGATCAGACTCCGCAAATGCGTATTCTGATCAGCTTCTTGGTGGTTCCCATGCGAGAAAATCAGGTTTTCTCACGACGAGGCCCAAATGCTGTAAAACACTTCTTTGGGTGAAAATTTAAATTTGGCGATATTGGTGATATTAACGAAAATCTCCAAAATAGAAGAACGCGAAAACCATTTTCAATTCAGATACACAATATGTAATGAATGGGCACTCAGCTATAGTATGTTGGGATCTGTATTAATATAACACCTTTAGAATAACAGTAAGTGTCTGTTCACGCAGGGACAAAACCCTTACTTTAAAGGGGCTACTCTGAAAGGAAAACAATTCTCGGACCCAGTATAAATATACTGGAACCGAGAGAATATGCTACCACAGGTAGCATATTTTTGCCTTTAATAGTAGTCCTTATGAAAAAACGAATTACTCGTACATGTACTGAAAGGTAGAAGAATATGTTGCGAGCATAGTTTTACCTTTAATAGTGGCCCCAATGAGAAAAAGAAATTACATGTACTTAAAAGGTCGTTAAATAAAGAAAAGGCAAAATAAAACTACGCCAATAAATATATCTTTTAAAATCGCCAAATTTTGATGCCACGAAAATAAAGTGTTTTACAGTAAAATGTCAGTCAAATAGTTTCAATCTCAGACTTTGGCTTTTTGTTCTCCTTTTACGCAATTGGTATAGATACAGATGTCATTTGGTTACCGGGTCCCAGTTTCTTCAAGATGTCTGTTTTCTCTTGGAGCTTCTTGAACATCACTACTGATAATATTGATGTCACTATCAAACCGGAAACCATCATAATCACTATGGCAACGAAAGCTCCCTGGTTCATGCACATGTCGCCCTTGTCTTCTGGACCTAAACGAAATAAAAATTTCATTCTTATGAAAACGTTTTTATCTTACATTCATTTTAGAAATAAGTTCAATTTTTGGTCTGTTCATGGAATAATTTAAAAACTAAAACTGCTGATGATTAATCCATAAAGTGCTTCTGAGAAATAATATCATTAGGTATTTTTACACACACACGCGCACGCACACACGCTCGCACGCACGCACACACAGAGCAAACATCATGATGCCAAACGCCTTACGGTGATCTTCGTCATCGAATTTCTATCCCACCCTCACACTCATGGTAGAGTTGTTCTTCTTCTTGATGTCATAAGTGGGCTTCGATGTTGCATCGATAAGTTAGGGACTTTTCATGCGAACCAAACATCTATGTGCCTTGACTCACGTCAGAATTTAGGTGAGGTTGGTACTGTTAAACATGTTTAAGACCTCCAGTAATTTTTTATTGACGGTTCAAAGGCGGTGCTTCTTTTTAGGATCTTTTTTGTTATTTACATTTCATGTTTGCCTTTATTAGCTTACTGTCTAGTTTATTGTTTACAGCCTTATGATCACCTGCTGGGAAAGAGCTGACCTCTTGGCTCTCGTGTGTGTGATATTTTCTTGTGTTATGTCACTTTCCCATAATTTGGTGTCTCGGGTCAGGTGCAACTTGATTGTATTGATTCCTGATCTTTGCCTTCTTCTTTACTTTAGAAGTATGATTCTGGCTTTTCTTGTTCACAATTACATGTTTTATTAATTTAACGATGTAACTTACTTTCAATGACAACTCTCTTTCTCGTCTGCTGCTTTTCTCTTTCATACGTTTTATTGTCTGCTGATTTTATTTTCAAAATGAACCTTTTTTGGAAAAACTCTTTCATGAGTCCCATTGGTTAGTGTTTCAAACAGTTTGGAACCAGATCAGGTCTGACAAAATGTCAGGCCTGATCTGCGTCAAAACTGCTTTCAAATGTTTTCAGCAGACGACACTAGCTATGCTATTGTAGCTTACTTTCAATGACAACTTCCTCTGTAGTGACTGAGATTATATAGAAGATGCAGCAGCTATATCCTCTATTCCACTTCGTTTCTCGTCTGCTGCACTTCTCTTTCATATTTTTTGTCGTCTGTTGATTTTATTTTCAAAATGAACTTTTTTTTATTTTCATGAATGTCATTGATCAGCGCTTCAAACAATTTGGAACCAGATCAGGCCTGACATATTGTCAGGCCTGATCTGGGTGCAAACTGTTGAAATGCAATCAGCAGACGACAGTAGCAGATAAACAATTGATTTTATTATGATGTAACTTACTTTCAATGACAACTTCCTCTGTACTGATAGAGATGGTAGATCCAGCAGCTATATCTTCAACTCCACTCCCTTTCCCATCAGCCTGTCTTCTCTTTCTGCCCCAGCCATCATTACTATCACTGCAGGTCGTCTGTACAACAAATAATTTACTCTATAATATTTAACGCCTTTTGATGCCTTTGAAATATCATGTATTGTACAACAAATACGAGGCGTTTAACCCTTTACTCCATAATAACGCCTTTTGACGCCTTTGGAATATCATAACTGAGCCGCGTCATGTGATTTCCAACAATGTGACATTTTGACAAGTGTAGACTCAGGCGATCCGTGCAGCCTTCTTTTAAGGTAAGACATTCCAAATGGTGTTCAGTCAGTAGATTTACAGTCATAGATTATTCAAGCGACAAGCAAAGGCTCTGATCAGACTGCGCGTATGCGCAGGCTGATCTGAGGCTTTGCTGGTCGCACATACCACATGGTTGGAAATCTCATGTCACGGCTCATGTATTGTACAACAAATACTAGCCTTTTTACCATTTACACAACGTAATAACGCCTTTTGACGCCTTTGAAATATCAAGTCTTGTACAACAAATACTAGCCAATCAATCATTTACTCCATAATAACGCCTTCTCGTGCCTTTGAAATATCATGTATTGCACAACAAATACTAGCCATGTAACCTTATACTCCATAACAATGCCTTTTGGCGCCTTTGTAATACCATGTATTGCACAGCAAATACTAGCCATGTAACCGTCAACTCCATAATATTGCATTTTGGTGCCTTTGAAATGCCATATATTGTACAACAAATATTAGCCATGTAACCCTATACTCAATAATAACGCCGTTTGGTGCATTTGAAATAGCATATATTGTACAAGAAATACTAGCCATGTATCCCTATACTCCATAATAACGCCTTTTGGCGCCTTTACAATATCATGTATTGGGTAACAAATACTAGTCATGTAACACTTTACTCCATAATAACGCCTTTTGATGCCTTTGAAATATCATGTATTGTACAACAAATACTAGCCAATCAATCATTTACTCCATAATAATGCCTTCTCGTGCCTTTAATATATCATGTATTGTACAACAAATAACAGCCATTTAACTCTTTACTCCATAATAATGCCTTTTGACGCCTTTGAAATATCATGTATTGTAAAACAAATGCTAGCCATGTAACCCTAAACTCCATAATAACGCCTTTTGACGCCTTTGAAATATCATATATTGTAGAACAAATACTAGCCATTTAACCCTTTACTCCATAATAACGCCTTTTTCGTTGTACTATGCATTATATTTCAAAGGCGCCAAAACTTTTAGCGCCTTTGAAATATCATGTATTGTACAACAAATACTAGCCATGTAACCCTATACTCCATAATAACGCCGTTTGACGCCTTTGAAATATCATGTATTGTATGACAAATACTAGCCATGTAACCCTAGACTCCATAATAACGCATTTTGGCACCTTTGAAATATCATGTTTCGTGCAACAAATACTAGTCATTTAACCATTTAGTCAATAATAACGCCGTTTTAGGCCTTTGAAATATCATGTATTGTACAACAAATAACAGCCATTTAACCATTTACTCCATAATAACGCCTTTTGGCGCCTTTGAAATATCATGTATTGTACAACGTATACAAGCCATTTAACCCTTTACTCCATAATAACGCCTTTGACGCCTTGGAATATCATGTATTGTACAACAAACACTAGCCATTTAACCATTTACTTCATAATAACGCCTTTTGACGCCTTTGAAATATCATGTATTTTACAACAAATATTAGCCATGTAACCCTACACTCCATAATGACGCATTTTGTCGCATTTGAAATATCATGTATTGTACAACAAATACTAGCCATGTAACCCTATACTACATAATAACGCCTTTTGACGCCTTTGAAATAGCATGTATTTGTAAATACCATGGAAATTATCATTTTCCATAATATTTTCAAATGTACTTTAAACCTATCTGAATTTTTCTTGTTTTTTTCAATGCTGTCTAAAAGTAGAAAATGATGTCATGATCTAAAAATGGCCTTGTGAGTAAAGGGTTATTTTTTCTTTATCATGTTTGTACATATATCATAATCTCTGTAAGTGCATGTTTAAACACAATTATAAAATAATCCAACATAAAATTTGGGCACATACAATAAATGGAACTTATGTGTCATTTTTTTGATTCTTTTATTTACCTTTAAAGAAGAACCTAGACTGGCTCCAGTCCTAAACATTTTTTTATCAATGTGTCATATCATATGCTTGTAGCCAGTCTAACTCTGATGGCTCTGTTTTATTAAAAGAGAGCCATCAGAGTTAGACTAGCTACAAGTATATGATATGACACATTGATGAAAAATTGTTTTAAGGACTGGAGCCAGTCTAAGAAGAACCAAACTGAAGGAATGCAGTCCTAGAGCGTTTTCATTTATTCAAGATGGCTGCCAAATTATTTCAGTACTGATAATGTTCTAGCTATGATTAATTATTTTGACATTCATAATATTATTGTCAAAACTCCATAATAGGTTTTACGGGGATTTTGCATTTTTTCTAGATATAAGTCAAAAACCGCATGTATGATATTTACACCAAATAGGACATGTTCATATAAAGTTTATTGCATTTGTTTTACACGATCTTTTGCAGAATAATAAGAAATACCAACTGGCACAAACTCCCCACAGTGTTATACTTCCGGTTCAGAGACCAACTGAAAGGAAGTTGCCACTGTTGGGGAGTTTGCAACTGGCAGTCACATGCATGACCCATGATGATGTTAATTAGTATTCGGTGCCAGAAGTTGAGTCTTTGCTGGTTGCTTATGAGACAAATACCAAATTTGAGCCCTGGCATGGGATTTCCAACTATGTGGTATGTGCGACTAGAAAATCCTCAGATCAGCCTGTGCATACGCGCAGTCTGATCAGAGGCTTTGCTAGACGCTTGAATAATCCGTGAGTGTTAAGCTACTGATTCAACATTGTTTGGAGTTTCTAAACTTACAATGAGGCTGCAAATGCTCGTCTGTGTCTACACTAGTCAAAATGCCACATTGTTGGAAATCACATGTCACGGTTCAATTTTGTTTTTGCTGGTCTAATTCTACATAATGACCTACCGCAGAACATGATCCAAGACAAACTTCCATGGTGCAAGAGAAAGGCATAGCCACTGAGCCCCCATTAAGATCTGTTGTTCTGAAGGCTCCAAAGGTGGCAGTCAGAACTCCCTGGCTGGTACGGGTAAAGTGGGGAAACAAATCTGTGTCCACTGCGCATCTGAAAACAGTTAAACAGACAGGATCATGAGACGTCTGTTTTTATCGAATAACCTCTGCAAATGCACGGTCTCAACACAATCGGAACTGCCTCGGCCAATTCCGTGGAATCATCCTTCGGATGTACATCGAAGATCTACGCTGACGTCACAGAAACCATGCCAACCCAACAACAAGTGTGATTACAACAAAATAAACGGTTATAAATGAAGTTTATACTTTACAATAAAATAGCGATATTTTATTGAAAATACATAAACTTCATTTATTCTGCTGATTAAACTTTTCGGGTATCAGAATAAGTAATTTTAATAGGGCTGAACCCACATACTACAGAACTAATTTTCCTTACGCCGGTTTCGACTAACAAAATGGAGCATTTTCGTACATAGTACTACGCGTAATGCGCCTTACTTACACCCGAGGCTTGACTCGATTCTTGAATTGTGCTGGACTTTCCCGATTGGATCTCGACAGAGACACAACTGCTCTTAAAGACCTATATATGTGTTAATAGGTGGCTATTTAGATCAAACTGATAATAGACTGTCTGTAGTGTCTGTAGCCAAATCAAGTACATCAAAATGGCTTATCAGACTGTTAGGGACCCATACTTGAATCTAATTATCACTTACTATAAACAGGCCTTTAGTTTAGAGTGCGTAACAGAATAAAGATTATCTTATTTCTCAACCAAAACATATGTTGTAGGTACTCAAAAGAACCGTCTCAATGAGACGTTTCCTTTGAGCACCCAAAACATATGCTAAAACATATAGATAAGAAAATATTTACAATTTTGCGCTGAGCATTTTTGTTTATATAAACCTGTGCAGTAGAAAGAGTAAAACCCTTCAGTCTCCTAATGACTAAATGCAGATTTTCTAAGCATTGACTTCTGACTGAGCCTAAAAAGCGAGGGCTTCAACAACCCCTGGTTGACCTGGAAAATGTTACTGTTTTAGAAAAAATATGTTAGGTCGCTTTTTTGTTGTTAAGAAAATTTTATTTTTGTACTAACTAACTTTATCATAAGACGTCGCCTGTGGAAATGAAATAACGCCATGCATAAAAATCGATAAACCACTAGTGGTTGTTTACAGATTTTCGGGACACGTAAAGAAATGACGCTTTTCACGTCACACATATGACAAAACCCTAATGTTTTACGCCAAAAAATGGAGTTCAAAATAATTTAATGTCATATGATAAAAAGCATCTAACATTTGTACTCCTGTATTATTGAATTTATTAAACTCTTTGCGAAAAACATATACATTCCCGACAAGCCTCGCATTTTATCTCTTTTCCCCAACTCGTTTAATAAATTCAATAAATGATGAGCACTCATGTTAGATCCCTATGCATGTATAATGACACACAAAATCATTAAATATGCGTAGGTTTTAAAACGTCAGAGCAAAGGCTTTTATCAGCCACCTCTCATAGATCTACTAGCTGCATTGCTGCACGTTGGCCTGATAAACGTTGACTATCTCACGGCATGTACCTTTAATCAGGTCACCATGACGTTGTACTTTTCAAATGACATCGTCAATGACATTGAATCGACACGAAACTCGATAATGACGTCTAAACTTGTAAACTGATAAATAGAATACTAGGTTCACGTCTTTTGATACTCGGCTTCGAGAACGCATGTTGAATCGCCCAGCAAGCCTCGCGATGTCAACAAGCGTTCTCCAAGCCTTGCCTGATAAACTTGATATCAAAAGACACTCACCTAATATTCTCTATATACCATCCTGACGTCACTAAATTATGTGCAAATTGCTCTTGGTTATGTCAATTTTAGTGGCATGTCCCAGAATGTAAATACATTGTCAAAAAGACGTGCATTAACAGCACGTGAATTGTCTCGTAAATACATTGGTTTATGCAGTTAAACCTCGACTGTTAATAGCGTACGATTAGGATTTTGTGCAAAATGATGGTTAGCTTTTGAAGCAACTCGGCAAAAGCTTCTTAATTCATGACACTGAGGTGTTCAGTTCAAAGAGATTAACGCCTCACTTGAATTGAAACAAGGCATTCACCTTTCATGACCCTCAAAAACAATGCATTTCGTAAGTTAATACTAACTTGATGATCAATAAGAATGCAATGATTCCACTTTTAAGATAGCAACCTAGCAGGCACATGCCATCAAAAAACGTCGTATCGACGTCAATGCGACGTGATGACGTCGCACTGACGTCGATAAGACGTTGTTTTAAGGTTGTGTGTACGCCAGGATATTGCTTGTGTCACAGGGTCTAGGTTATATAAATACACTTCTACTGCCTTACAGTAGAAGCCGGCTTTTACAGTGACGTGGTAGAGTGTTTGCCTGTAGATCCGGCGACCTGGGTTCGATTCCTGGCTGGGACAGGTTAAATATTTTCGCTTTTTTCGGCATGAAAACTGAGAGAGTACTCACGCTGTTGTTGTAATGTCGATGGTGGATGCTGAACAGTCTTTGGCTTTGATGTCAAAATCCTCTGAAAGCAAAACAAAAATACGTGAATATGGCCTGGAAATGTCATAATCACAGACACAGACCAACCTATTGCACCGCAAGGAAGAGACACAAACAGAGACAGCCACAAAATGATTACTCAACCATCACGAGACACCAGGAAGACAAATAAAGTAAAGCAACCAGCTCTCTCTTCCCCATCAAGATGATTGCAATACTCGAATGGACATAATATAAAGTACAACAGAACATATAACAGTTACAGATTCCCACAATGGGAGTAACAACAAACAAAAAGTCAACAACAACAGAACCCCCACCTTAGAATGGACAGCAGCCATCTTGGGGGGGGGGGGCGGGGCTTACATGCATTTTACTGGTACCAAATCTTCGCCTTAGATTCTGCTGTTGTTGAAGTGCAAGAAATGTTCAGCTCGCATGGAAGCCTTCTAACTAATGCATTGTATCATCATAGAGAAACACTCTTATAAAATTAACAGACCATGAAGAAACAAAGAAAAGGGCTCATGACTCACAGATAGTCAGAGCTAAAGAAAACCTCACGTTGAGCCACGGTGGGTCCAGCTACAGATAAGCATCAGGCACCAACCCATCTATTAAAGCTTAACGTCAGAGCCGTCATATAGTCTGAGGCCTGACCCACCGTCGTGCAATTAAAGAGGAAACCATAGCTATAAGCCGTGATTGGGTTTAAAACTAGACATGCAGACTGTCGCATGACATCCAAGTTATAACCAATCCTTATATAACGTTTTGCAATATTTTTGAATTGATCTCTAAAATTAGGTTTTCCGACAATTCGTTTGAATTTATAAACTAAATCACCATAAAAAAAGGTTGTGATATGCCTTGTTGCAGAAGAGTTTTTAACACAATGTTGTACATGTATTTACCAATTAACTCTGAGTGTCTGTGGTAGAATTTAGAAAATGCTTTTGGAATTATATGATATTTACTACCTTTTTTAATAACTTAGCAGTTAAAAACAAGTTCCTGTTGTTGAAGTCATCAACATTAGAACACACTCTAGCAAAACGAATAAGCTGAGAAATATACACCGTAGGAAGGAGAGCGAGGAACATCTCCATCAAGAAATGGGAAATTTACTAATTCAAAATCAAAATCATCTCGTTTATCATAAATTTTAGAAGAAACCATGCCATTTTTTATTGACAAGTTCAAGTCCAAAAACGCAGCTTCAGTATCAGAAGAATTCTCCTTAATTAACTGAAGTTCAGTAGGATATATCTGACCTACCATTTGTTCAAAATAAGGATTACCAATATTAAGTAAGTCATCTAAATATCAAGAGGTGGAGTTAAAAGTTTCAATAATATCAGTTTGATTATTGTCTGACAGAGACAACATAAGATAACATAACAAAACAAAAACAAATCTGCAACAATAGGAACACAATTAGTACCCATTTGAATACCTACAATTTATCTATATAATTCGAGTCAAATTTTATAAATACATTGTCCAAAAGATAATGGAGAGCATCACACATTTTCTGACATGACCATAATTTATATCGTTTAGGTTGTTCAGAAGTAAAAAGGCATTTTTATCAATACAAGCCAAATAAAGTGAGCCCTCTCTGTTAATTGTTTGTTCAATTAATTCTGTTAGTTTTTCTTTGATTAGCTCATGAGGCAATGTAGTATAGAGAGTAGAGAAATCATATGTAGACAAACCAGATGCTAGAGTACCTCTAGACCTCAAACTATTAAACAAATCTCCCATTTGTAATAGACCAAAATAAAATTTTACCATTTCTTTCATAAACTGTTGTGCAATATTTAATGACATGGTTTTTAATTACAGTGAGGCAAGAAGTCAAAAGAAAAAGACAATTCAGTAGTTGTACATGCACTAGAATTAGCAATAAAACGGGCCGTTTATGAAGTTAGGTAACCAGTATAATGTGGGAAGTTTGCTATGGTCCACATCAACAAACAACCCAATCTTAGCTGCCATATGACATCGATTCCTATCAACGATAGACGTCTCATCAAGCCTGTTATGCTCATATGTTTTTGCAGTGCTAAATTCTTGCTTAAGGGTGTTAATATAGTACCTTTTTCAAACGACCACAACATTGTTAGCAGCCTTATCTGCGGGGGCTAAAACAAACCTCCTATGGAGTTCCTTGATCCCTTTCTTCAAATGTCTTAAAGTGAATTTAGGTTTAGGTTGTAGAAGATCTTAAATTGTTGCAATAAAATGAAATTCTACCATCAATAATCTTAAAACAATTTAGTTTCCAACTATTTAAGGCATTATACTCAACATGCTCTCGTTTACACCAGCGATTACAAAATTCTTGTAAGGCTCCTGCAGTTTCCTCACGACATGCTTTGAAGTCTATTGGCAAAGGAAACCTATAATTCTGTCCCTTACATATAATAGACCAAATTCTTGAATCAGTTATAATTTTTAATCCCCTGTGACTATACGACCAGCAGGTTGATAGAAATACTTAGAGTCTTTACAATCTCAAGAGTCAGGAATAGAATTTTCAATATCAAGTTCTGTTACTCATTTGTTATAGTTAAAAACAGTTATACGAATAGGTTTACTATACTTATAACAAATGATAGGGGATTCTTTATTTTCAAAATAAGTAGGAATAGAAGAGATAACAGATTTATCTATAAATATACTGGGTAAGTAAATGAATTCAATCCCCTTGTTGACAATTAAATTTTGATAAAATGCCTGATATGATTAATTTCGGAGTCTATATATGGCCGAAGAGCATGTTGAGTGTAACACCTGGTAAGAAGTGCTGCATCATAAAGTCAATGAGCTCTATCATAGAATTTATTAGCCTCAATATCCAAATATACCTAAGGACTTTCTCACAAATTTTAAACCTGGTGTAGGCAGACAGTGCAAACCCAGAGCAGAGTCCAGACATCCAGATAAAAGTGCGTATTTTAAAAATACTAAATTCTTATAAATCAACCAAACATACACACTAATGACCCCTTATGGACAGAAATATAGGCCTTTAAGGCTGACTTACCTATGTATTCATCGTCCAGTTGTAGGATCATGGTGACAATGTCAGTAAGCTTCACGGACCCGCCACTTATGTCAGCACCGTCCTTGTACAGTTTCATTGTAGCAGTGGGTTTTACCGTCTTATTCTGGCCGGCGTCGTCATCTTTGTCCCTGAAAATCAAAAAGACGATTAATTATGGACAAAAGTTTCAAAACCAGCGAGTCTCACTGTACCATGTGACACGCATCATATGAGCCGTGACATGTGATTTCCAACAAAAATGTAGACTCAGACCAGACTGTGAAGCCTCCTTTTAAGCGTAGAAACTCCAAAGGATGTTCAGTCAGTAGCTTAACACTTATATAATAACCAAGCGACAAGCAAAGGCTCTGATCAGACTGCGCGTATGCGCAGGCTGGTCTGAGCCTTTGTTGGTCGCCCATACCACATTGTTGGAAATCTCATGTTGCGGCTCAAATTTTGTTAATTAAACTTAGTTTAGGTGTTACTGTACCCAAAATGGCATTTGAATTACAGACCGACAACATGTGTACTACAAAGCCTGGCATTCATACGCGATTAAAGTAAAATGTACCCAATTGGCACTATAACAAAGTAGACAGTACACACTAAACGGTGACATGCGTTTGCAAAGAAATAACGATTATTCCTATTTTACGTCGTTAAATTGAGTTTATTCCGCTTACGCGACACAAAACATAAGTTCTGATTCTTGAAATACAATGATTGGTAGACATTTCAGTTTCTCGAAATGGCTTAAACAAAGAAAATAAACCACTACCGTTTTGACGACTTCTATAGCACATCATAAAAAGCTATATCATACGTCACAACTAGAAATTGCAAAATTTTCTCAGAAAATATTTCTTGTGTCTTGTTATTTTAAATAAGCATATAAGCATATGCGTTGTAACTTACGAGCTTGAAGCAAACAAAAAGTTTAAGGTTTCGTTAGTAGTTAAGTATATAATGACAAATGCTTAACGTTTTCACGCCAAACATCGCGATTACAAAGTAATTTAGTATCATATCCAACATTATTAAGTTTATTAAACTTGTTGCGAAATAGCGATGAAGAACCCGGCAAGCCTCGCATTTTATCTCTTTTCCCCAACTCGTTTAACAAATTCAATAAAGCATGAGCACTCATGTAAGATCTATTTTAGACACACCATCTCCGGTGGCATCGGCTGAAGTGGTGAGCCGTTGTTACTCTCATTTGGTGTGGGACTTACTCATGCCTTTAGTTAAGAGTGCGTAACAAAAGATAAATTTTCTTATTTCTCAACCAGAACACATGTTGTGGGTACTTAGAAGAACCGTCTCAATGAGACGGTTCTTTAGAGCACCCAAAACATATGATAAAACAGATGGTAAAAAAATATTTACTATTTTACCATCAAAAATTGTGTTTATCTGAACTTGTGCATGATCATCATTTGGTGTTGAGTGCTTGTTGTGAGGTATGGTCCTTGGTGTCCTTTCTAGTTTAACAATCATCTTGCCGAGAAAGAGAATGATGATATTGCGCTTTAGTTTAACAATGTCGTGGCTTTTTCTGTTTTGTGTCTCTTCCTCTCGGTGCCATTGGTTGGTCTGCAGTATCTGATTGTGGCATTTCTTGGTCATACTTTCTTGCTTTTTAACTTTAAAAAGCTGATTAGATTGCTAAATTTAAGTCATGCAAAGCGATGAATAATACTCACTACAGGAGCTTGAAGTTCGGTCCTTACATCACTTTGTAGCCTCAAAACCAAAGGCTCACAATGTCATTACGTGACATTGTGATTTCTTTTATGAGGCTATTATATAGAGGTGATATAAGGACCATAGTTCAAGCGTAATGGCTTTGTGAGCTTTTTGTTTTGAGGCTATAGAGATGATATAAGGAGCGAACTTCAAGCTTCTGTGATACTCACGCAGCGTTGATGGCGTTGTCAACCGTCAAGTCGTCAAGGTCAGCTATACACATCACGGGGATCTGTTTGTCATCTCCAGTCTGATAGAGAGCTTTCTTTTGAACAATTAACTTGAAAGAGTCTTCCTAAAATCAAAATTAATGTGAAAGCTCATGAGATTTTGGTACTTATTACGCATGCGCTCCAAGTCATTGCTCACAAGTGAGACCAAATGCAATCCCAGGCTCACCGCCCGGTCCCATAATTCCGTGGAGATTGATCATGAAATAATTTCTATGGACAATCGCCTCCTTCCGCTGATTTAAGAAGGGTTGTTGTCAGTTACAAGCAAATGCATGTGCACGAAGAACTGGTTAACAGCTTAGTAAAGCTTGTCCAGGAAAAAGTGTGGTTTGGTGAACTGACCGTCTCGACATGACCATAGCTGTTGACTGAGACGTAAATAATCCAACCAAACAATTATTCAAACAGTATGATAACAGTATGATAAAGATTTTTTACTACCATCTGAGAGGGATTTTTCCTTAGCAATATAGCGTAGGTTTCAGCTATAGTATTGCTCATATGGTTTGGACTGTAATTCAAATCTATACTTACCCATGCTATCCCACATGAAGCAAAATCAAATGTGTGTTGGCTGGTTCCCGAGACTGTGTTCTGTCTGCACGAGGCACCTTGACCTTGTATATAGGTTATACCACCATCCTCGGCGTCAGTGAGTGTGAGCACCAGGCTAGACTTGGTACAGCTATCAACAGCCACTGAAAAAAATGTAATCAGGTGTGATGAAATATAAATTCAAGGTACAACGAATCGACCTTTTGGGTCTACATGGTTTTCAAAATGTGTTACATATAGGGTAAAGTCTGGTAAACGGACATCAGGTAAATTCGGATACACATTTGCAAACAGTGGAAATCCAGATGAGACGTCTCATCAGGATTTTCACTGTTTGCTTAGTTGATTTATTTTTTATTCCAATATATTTGAAATATGAAACAAACAAGGTCGCTGTCCGAGTTTAACTGTCTGTCCGAATATACCCTACTTTACCCTATACGCCATACCAAAACCCAAGTAATAGACTTCTTTCTGTTTCGAACCACTCCAAAACATACAAAAGAGCATTGGCCGTGTAAAACTAGCAAATAATAATAAATATTATACAAGTACAAACTAACTGCAAAATGCAGTAAAAATAATGCACGGCGAAAAACACACCTCTAATTACTTTGTATATACTTTTTCTTTCACTTTGTTTCGGCTAACCGTTTCAGCAATTAGTTTACACCATATTTGAAATATACTCAGAAGAAAAAGTTTAGTCAGTACAGACACTGTGTGCAATAATTTTGTAAGACAGTCTTAATATTGACAAAAACCTTACTAAAAATTAAATCCATGTAATGTCTACCAAATGTGAACATTTTCGACAAAAAAATCCGAAAATATACCCATTTTCTTCATCAAAAATACACAAAGTGGTCAATATTAAAATTCAAATTTCAGATCTCGAAAATCAGTCTAGCGCCCCTCAGACGACTTCTGGTAGTACAGACGGAAATTCTCGTATCTGTTGCATTACGAAGGAATTTAAGAAGTTTCCAAGCGGCCATGAAGCGATTACGTCATGTTGACGTCACTATGACCCGAACTTAAAATGGCGTTGTTATCCGTGGTCTCCCCAACGGAGGCTTGTCATTTTTACCGCCAGGCCGTTGAAAACGTGTTTGCAGACGATAAATTGTTTGTTCACTGCATCCAAAACTGCGTGTTACGTCAGCAACACATGTACCTGTTTCAAGACGTCAAAACGCGGTATTTCTGTAATTTGTAGATAGCCTGACTGGCGAATTAAGCTTGCTAGCACTGAATTTTCTCCGGATTATTGCAATAAGAACAACTCTCTTTCAATATCTAACAGTATATGAGAAAATTACCCTGCCAGTTTACCGCAGCACGTGCACATCGTGCATTTTGAAATTTGGTTGATACAGTCTAATAGAGGCATTATTTGTCACGCAATGAACAGGTATAGTGCGAATCATGTTTACCGTCGTCGCCCTGGGCCCGGTCACCTGTTAAACTAGCGGTACCGGGAGCCAACTCACGACAGTAAACAAGAAACGGATTATAAATGTAAAGTTACGATAATACAACTCCTGTAAAAAAAATTTGACAATGATATATGCAGTATTGTTGATTTTATGAGAAAACATAAATACTGACTAAACTTTTTCTTCTGAGTATATATGTTGGCTGCCAGCATAAACATTCAACTGGTCAATATTTGAAAACCCTATAAGCAGAATCTCCTTCAATTATTGCTGAACTTTTATCGTTTGTCGATTAAAAGTTTTGCAACTGTCTCCCATAGCTGAATAAAGAGATTTGCATGAGTGATATATAAAGTGTAAATATAAAAATTGAAATTGTATTTTGAACATTGACAGTGTAAGGAGCTAAAATTCTACAAGAAGTGCTTGCTTTGCGCTTCTTGGGATTTTAGCTCCGCCTTCTGTCTTTAGCTAAACCCTCTGTCTTCATTGTGCTTCATGTAGACATTTAGTTCCGCCCACTGTCTTCATCGCATCATAAACGTTGAAAAATACATTTTAATCCTTAACTAAAATTAATTTCTTAAATGCGAAATTTCTTAAATTCTCATTCTATAGTTTTTTTAGTGTTGATGGCTACTAAACTGCTAAAAATATTTAAAGGAACACTATGTTTTTTTGCCATTGATCACAATACAAATTTTGTTAAAATACCCCTTTTTTCAAAAAATAATTTTAAGACGAATTTTACAATCAAGCGCCACAACAGCATCATTTCTGTACAGTAAATAGCATTTTAATGTTGCAGAAATCATAAGGTTACTCTATTAACAAATTCGGAAGATTCTACATAGTTCCAGAAAAAAAATCGTCATTTTCAAGAAAGTTGAAAATTACAAAATTTGAGCCATGCACTTAAGCAGCGATAGTTTTATCAAAAACCTTTTCGGCAAAATACATTTACCATCATAGCAAAAATGCCAAAAGAAACTGGGTTTCTGCCTTATTGTCTAGTGAAATACATTACTTGTCTATTGGACAGGGGTTAACATTATCACATATGGAAAATTATGAGGTGTTCCTTTAAATAGTTTCAGCAGTGTCCTTTATTACTTACGTGATGGATTAAACTGGGCTAAGCTTCCAGTGATTACTGCTGCCAGAACCAAAACGAGTGCCACGGCCATGTCTGAAAAATAAATTTGGAAGTGCATACACGAAAATGATAAGCCGCTCACTGTGCGCGTGTTGTGGAATTCTACAAAATTGGACACTAATGAAATTCAGGTGCGGTTCCTTAAAGCGCCAAGATAAAAATGCACCTGAAAATGTCGTCTACTGAAGTCGTCTGCTGCAAATAATTGCCTAACTTTACTGATAAATTAAGTATAGAAGCAAACAGCGTGGACCCAGGACAGACTGCTCCTATAGGAGCAGTCTGATCTGGGTCCACACTGTTTACCATGGAGGCTTCTTCAACATTTCAGCAGACGAGATAAGCAGACGACTTTGGTTGCCATTGACGATTAAGGGTTAATAAATTAAAACTTAAAAGTTTTCTAGCATTAAATTTGTTTATATACTGCTCAACAAAATTTTAGCACGGATAAATAAAAATTGATTTTTATTTGAGCAAAGGGCTTAAAGTTATAAAATATCTGCTGAAATGATGGTTTGATATGTGATAAAGTGTAGGACAGCAATTGGTGTACTTAAAGTGGATGTCTACTGCGTCGTTCATTACTTTTAACAAGAGAGGGGTCAAAAACGTGTTTCAGCTGCATTATTGGCAATACAAAATTGATACAGCATCGGTTTATAAAGTCCTTTGTTTTCGAGCTTGGACAAATCTGCCATTCTGAAAAAGAATTAAGGTCGTCTCCTTTGAGCATTTAAAGCAAAAAATGAGTCTTGATAACAACTAACGTCGTTGTTAAAATGACGTTTACAAGTCAAAAACAGTACTGTTTTCATTGTGTAGGCATGCTTAATTGAAATGGTTTTCGTATTTAAGAGGATGCCAAAAGAGAGACAATAAAGGGTAAGGCACGTTTATAAAATTTTGTCCCTGGGTATTTAATTCATAAACAATGACGTCAATCTAAAGTTGAGACTAAACGTAGGTGGTAACGCTATCTAAAGCAGACGTTTTCAAAGGATCAACTAACAGAAATGTTCCTGGTGCATGTGCCACTCTAGCATCAAAAAGATTACTAGACTGCTCGATTCAGTTCGCTGAAAAAGTCAAGAAGTGGAAAATACCATTTTAACGTCATAATGGAACGGTAAAACGTGGCATAAACGGGTATCAAACTTTGTCTTTTTAACGTTTTTCATCAGTTAGAACCATTTGCTTTACATTAGAATCAAAAGTTTAATTTTTCGATGTAGACGTGTATCCTTTACATGCCAATGACCTCAAATTTAACGTCAATTTCTGACGCCTAACCAGATAACCTTTTGTCTGGCGGACACGAAAAGACGTTAATTTCAAGATCTCCATACATGTTGATTACATCAAATAAAGTGTTTCATGCTCATTGAAAGTGGGGCATCATATTAAAATCCGTGCTAATTTTTAGTTGAGCAGTATACAATTATTGACTGATGAGGCATTGGATATGATGTGATATCGACCAGATAATACCAATATTGACCGAGGCAAAGCCGAGGTCAATATTGGTATTCTCTGGTCGATATCACATCATATCCAATGCCTCATTAGTCAATAACAGTTTTATTATATAACATTTAGAGAAAGATGTACAGGTATTATTGCACCTGGAAAAAATACTGAACTTATATACAAGTTTTGGGACAGACAAGCATTTAGCAGAAACAGTGCAACCCTAAATATGACCACCCTTTTACTATTGGATATATGTTGTGCATGAGTGTCATCATTCAACATTTACAAACAAGAATTCTAACACACTTCGCATGTAGAGCCAATGAAAAAATAAGTGTGATATGCCAAACAATAATTCACAGCTTTGAAAGCGCAGGGAAAATGTGTGATAGCTGACGTCATTTGTTACTGGTAAATGACGTCATTCATGGCGCTAGACGGTGTAACGTCGTTTTTACGCTTGAAAGACGTTACAAATACATGTAAACGTATGTGACGTGGTCTAAGTATTGGCGGGAGTTCTTCAGTGCAAAGGCGGAAAGTTGGAAGAAGCTGAAGACTTCAAATTTGTTTTCGCCGTTTATTGTGCATTAAAATCGAAATAGATCAGCTCCAGTGCGTGATTTGCTGCGTTCTCAGCATCTACGATATGATTATTAGCCACGCTTTAGAAAAGCAGAACCAGAACGGAAAAAAACAGCAAGGAGTCTAATTTTAGTAACTAATATACACTGGCAAGCGCGCGCAAGCCAGTGAATATGACAATATATTGACTGGCCACGTGAGCGCTCTAAGCCAATGAAATTCAGTCTTTTTTCTTAGTTATATAATAATATATATTATTTCTCTATTCTCTGTACTACATTGACTGATCAAAGAATAACTAACTTAATAATTTGGGCAAATCTTTAACAGAGAGGACTCACTTTATTTGGCTTGTAATGAGAAATGCCTTTCTTCAGTTCTAAACAATCTACAGATATAATTTGTGGTCCTGTCAGAATCTTTGTGATGGTCTCCATTTTGTATCTTTTTTACAATATATCTATAAAATAAAGCTCGAAATTGTATAGAAAAAAATATGTATTCCAACTGGTTCTAATTGTGATCCTCTTGTTGTAGATTTGTTTTAATTGTTTGCTATGAAAGAGAACAACTGTATGAGCCATTTTGAAAAAAAGGTGGGTGGGGTAGCAATAAATATTTTTGTCAAAAGTACTTTTGTTTTACTAGTCATTCTTCTCAAAACAAAATTCTACAGTTACAGAAAATTGCTCAAATTTCCCACTGATCCAGCTTATGTAACAATAATAGATATTTACAATCTTTATTTCTTAAAATTTTATTTTTTAGCCGTGAATTCATAAAATTTATGTTAAAATGGAAATACGTTTGACTATTATTTTAATGTAAAAGCTGGTCAGTAAATATATAACAGCTAGATTTGCATCACTTAACCATTCCTGACCTGTTCTGATACAATAATTCACAATATACCATCGTCATCAACTATCATAGCATATACATGTTTTCTCTTACTTAAACCCTGAACATTATTTTATTTAAAGGCATAGATTACTTTCCAGTAGAGATCATTAAAGGATCAACTGATAAGGGACAGTTTCAATATCTCACAAATTTAAAGGGGCCTCAAGTGGGGAATTAATTGTATACAACACAATTTCGTTCACTAAGATATAGATCAATATTTTATCATAAATTACCTAATCCCTTCATGGGACCACTATATTGCCCCTGTAGGGAAGTCATAATCATCTCATTATGACTGTCCTTTTGATCTGCCCAGTATGACCCCTGGAGAGAGTCATAATGAGTGGTACCAGTATTATTGCCAAAATGTCTATGTCTTTAAGCAAAAGGGTCTAATTATGCATGTCTTTGCAACGCATAGCACAAATAGTAACCTAAGATCCTGTTCTTGTCATTGTATTTCAAACTATTAGTAACTCAATATTGCACAACGATGAGCACAAAACAATGCGAAACATAAGAAATTGCTATTCATTGTGAAACGTGTACTACTACTACTACTACTACTACTACTACTACTACTACTACTACTACTACTACTACTACTACTACTACGACTACTACTAAGCGAAACAAAAGATTCGTGTTCATCGACATTTGTTGAGTCGAAAGAAAGTCTAAACAGACAATCAGACTGACAGACGGACGGACAGAAAAAAAATAAGAATAAACTGAAGAACTTACCTATTATTCTTGAAATATAATGAAAATACTCTCAGCGTCACAGACAAACACTTGGACAACGTTCCTGGTCCTGTTATGCGTCGTTTCTGGGTTCATATCGAGAAGGTGGGCCGTATATAAAGTACGCAGGCAATAATTTTATTAAAGCTGACCCACACGACCGAGGACATATTATTAATAATATATGAAATAATATGGGCCTCGTCGCGAGAAAACCTGTCTTCGGGGTTTCCGCCAAAGCGAGTTTCAAACCAGTCTCCTCATGTACATAGACTAGCTAGAACATGGAAATTTCACCTGTAGCAAGTTTACGTAGGATACTTTCCTAAAAGCGAATAACAAAGGCGCTGATCAGACTGCGCGGATGCGCAGGCTGGTCTACGCCTGTGTTGTTCGCAAACCCCCGAAGACAGGTTTTCTGGCGTCGAGGCCCATATCTGTTCTACGCCCCAGTCAGGTTAGTTGTGAGTTCATATTTAATACAATTTATTCCGTTTTTTCACCTTAGGTTGAAAAAACACGTTTCTGCAACATGTGTATTTCGTTTGCTCTAAAGATCATACGAAAATAGGCCAATATCGGTCTGGCAGCTTTTAGACCTTTTATAAAGTAATGACATACACGTAGGTAAACCCGAACTCTAATGGCTCAAACACTTTTGGGAACATGAAATGTGTTCGAGGTATGGGTAGTTCGAGGCGCGGCGAATCATTTATAACACAAGCCATTGAGGTATAATTGGGATGGTATTTTGGTCTTCCATAAAATAAAGGTATGGTGTATGTACTCATTAGAATCGCCTCACTCAATGAGTCGATTCTCATGAATTCACACATCATAACTTTTAATGATGAAAGACTCGGATGCACAGCCCTTTCACACGAAGTTCTAGGTAGGGGTGTGTAAGTCTAGATCTGGGCCCCAATACACTATATAAGGTCACTACTAACACCATGGCATTTTTCCGTAAAAATAAAATTTCTTTATTTTTTGTTATTTGCTGATAATTATATGAAACAATGCAAAACAGTGTCACCGTTTAGTATTTGAGCTATGACTCTTCAAAGACATGTTCAATCCCCCATTTTTCTCCTAAAATGGTCAGGGCCGAAGTGAGAGATTGACAGGTCTATGGTATGATAGCTGATGATTTTGGCACGTTGTGAATTATTGCTTCAGAACAGCTTAGGTTCACTTGAAATACTAGCATGGTTCACTGATGTGAATCTAGCCGTTGTATATTTACAGACCAACTTTTTCATTTAGAAGAATATTCAAAATTATTGCAATATTTACTTTGACAACTAAATATTCAAATATTTTAGGGAATTCGAAAAAAATAGATTTTTGTTTAACTTGTATATCATAAACATCATTACGTGAGGTGAATCAGTGTGAAATTTGAGCAATTTTCACCGTCGCAAAAAAGAGATTTTTTTCTGATTTCTACCTCTACCCCCTGTTATGCTTAATTTCAATTGTGTAAGTTTTGAACTGCATTAATAAACGATTAGGTTGATGTAGAAAAAATCCCTTATGTGGGAAACTCGCCTGTCCTAACATTAACTAGAGCAGAAGTCGATGGTACACCATCGCAAATACCCGCTTTTTGACCTATAACCTTTACCTTGGGGTCAAGGTCACACAAAATGTTGCTCAGTACCTTCAACATAATATGACCTATGCACCTGTAAAGTTTGAAGCTGCTATGTCCAATGGTTAAGGAGAAGAAGCATTTACAAAAAATACACTATATGACCTTGACCTATGGGTCAAGGTTGTCTAGTGCCCTCAAAATCATATGACCTTTGCACCTGCAAAGTTTGAAGCTGCTACGTCCAACAGTTAAGGAGAAGATGCATTTACAAGAAAGTACATTATTTGACCTTGACCTTCAGGTCAAGGTCGCACTGAATGTTGCCCAGTGCCCTCTACATCATGTGACCTATGCACCTACAGAGTTTGAAGTTACTATGTCAAAAGCTTTAGGAGGAGAAGTATTTACAAGAAAATTCAATATTTGACCTTTGACCTTGAGGTCAAGGTCACATAAAATGTTGCCCAGTACCCTCTACATCATGTGACCTATCCAGCTACAAAGTTTGAAGTTGCTAGGTCTAACCGTTTAGGAGGAGATACATTTACAAGAAATTACATTATTTGATCTTTGACCTTGACCTTAGGGTCAAGGTCACACAAAATGCTGCCCAGTAACCTTTACATCATGTGACCTTTTCAGCTACAAAGTTTGAAGTTGCTACGTCTAACCGTTTAGGAGGAGATACAATTACAAGAAAATACAATATTTGACCTTTGACCTTGACCTTGGGGTCAAGGTCACACAAAATGTTGCCCAGTACCCTCTACATCATGTGACCTTTTCAGCTACAAAGTTTGAAGTTGCTACGTCTAACCGTTTAGGAGGAGATACAATTACAAGAAAATACAATATTTGACCTTTGACCTTGACCTTGGGGTCAAGGTCACACGAAATGTCGCCCAGTACCCTCTTCATCATGTGACCTATTCACCTACAAAGTTTGAAGTTGCTACCTCTAAGGGTTTAAGAGGAGATACATTTACAAGAAACGTGACGGACGGACGTACGCACGGACGGACGGACAGACGGACAGACGGACGGACGGACGACGGACCGACTTTGACACGAAATTAATATACCCTTTTTTTCGAAAGAAAAAAGCGGGTATAATAATCTGTGTTTAATCATATAAGTTTGCTGAACAGGAGGTTTGTTGCATATAAGTAAGTAAGGGTGCAAAGATCAGGAATCGATACAATCAAGAACCACACCTGACCAATGGTTGGTTGGTTTTATATTACAGTTTGCTACTACCTGTATAGACCAGTGCAATATACGAGATTAGCTAGCACTTGTGTATCTGGTACATTGTAACATACTCAAAATTCGTAATCTGAATATGGCATTGCACATAAAATAAAACTGAAATCATTTCCTTGCATTATAGGAAAGATAGTCCTCAATCAATTTTAGAATTAACATATACTTAAGGAATAAAGAAACGCAACAAACACTTCGAGTCATTGTAAGCATACAATATGATGCAAGTTTTTAGTGTAAATGATATGTATCCATAGGAGCAGTATGTGTCCGTCAAATTACAGCAGGTTCAACGTTATTATCGATTACGTAATCATTTTGGTATGCGCGTAAACAGCCTGACCCCCCGTAGTAAACTGCTGAAACAGGGTCAATTAAAGCAAAGTTTGAATCAACCATCGGTTTATTGTTTTAAAAAGTCTTGGCATAGATTGCGGATCAAGGAACTGATCAAATGGCGACGTTTTTGTAGGATTCTGAAACTGCTTAACGTCATTAACGTCAACTCTGAATACTGCGTAAAACGCGTAATCTTTCTTTTCTGCTTGAGATTTATTCATTACAAGGACGTTTTGTTCAAGAATTATGACTTGAGATCTTCAGACGTCAAAAAACTCAATTCTGACGTCAAAATTCGATATCCTACGCTTTTTATGGTTTCCATTATGTGTATGTGTTTCCTAATGATAAAATGGTCCAGTGACAAAGTTAAGGTTACAGTTAACAAGTTTGGTGTTCACTCTCGGCATGTAATCAGATGTTTTCACTTGCACTATGCCGTGTTTTGTTTGGCTAACGTCAACGTAAACACCTTACCAGCGTATTTCTATGGTATCTGAAAAGTCAGATTTTGCCAAGAAAGCATGTTCTGATGTCTCTAGCTTATCTTATTCCGTATAATTACCAGTGACCCAAACCCGACGGCTCTAAGTGACGTTTATCGTTTATTCACAACCATTGTGTATCTTGCCATTCAAGAAGCGTGTTTTGACGCAGTATTTGACTGCATTACGAATATAATTGGACGTTTGTTTAATTTGCACATTGTCAAGTCGACGCCAAATAACCAAACATGGAAAAGACGGGGTTTCTTGATCTTTATTCTGACGTTAACGTCACATTTTACGTTTTCATATGGTTTCATCTTGTAGCGTAAAATGTAGCGTTAAAATGACGTTTTTGTATTTCATCACATGCTATGAATACTCAATAAGAAATTTTCAAAAGAGATTTCACCAAACCATCATTTAAACACGCAAAAATTTAGTTTTTGTCTGTTGCGTTTCTTTATTCCTTAAGTATATCATCTACAAGGATATGGGTGCAAGAATGCGCCCGTTTATGACTAAAGCGCTGTCTAGAAGCTGTTGTCAACAGTAGTGTTCACATTTTCGAATGACTTTGCATACAATAAGTCTATTTCAGTAAGTCTTTGAAACCAACAAATCCATCATAATTCTCATGGTTCTCATTTCATAGACCATCTGTAAACATGCATCAGTTTTACAAATAACTCACCACGATCCGACGGTGCAAAATTACAAACCACAAAAATACCCTGTGAACAATATTAGAAGCCAATAGCTACTTGTGAGTCGTGACACTACTTTTTCAACAAACCCGCTTTCGACAATTTATCCGTGAGCTTCAGAGATTTAAACCATGTAGTTGAATATTGGTGAGCCATGTTTATCTTAATAGCTTTAGAATAACTCCTGAAAAAAAAGACTTTAAAACTAAGATTCATTAACAGACAAAAACCTTGCAATTAATGTTACCATGAAATATGTTTATAGAATAGTTATTAATGTTACCGCGCACTATCTTTTTAAGCCTATGGGTATGGCTGAAATAGCTATACCTTAAACTTACATAGTAAAAATCAAAATAATTTCTTTCAAATTTGCTGTATAAAATAATAAGATAATACGCATTGCAATGTGATATATTGAAATCATGTTCAACAAAAGAATAGACGAATCCAATCGTGACGGGCAATGCATGAGAGTCTGGATGGGGCATAATGATTAGTGAATAATGACCCTTTTTTATAATGAATGGTGAATAATGAGCCAGAAAATAATGAATAGTGAATAATGAGGGCCTAAATATTAATGAATAATCGGATTTCTTTGCCACCTTTCTTACTTTAAATGTAAAATCGGTCTTATTTTAATGAATAACCCAAAAATGTTAATGAGATGAATAATGGGCTAAATTTTTAATGAAGAGTGAATAACAGACCCCCATCCAAACCCTCATGCATTGATTTTTATTTTGACGTTGTAAACAGTGGAAATAAAATGTATTAAGGAGATAAGAAAACCCGTTAATGGTAGATATTCAAAGCACAAGGTACAACTGGGTATAAACCATGCTACTTCTGTTCTGATAAGTACTTTAGTTGATATAATATTCGCCTATTTCAAATAAAAGGATATAGGAGTTTTAGATTATAACAAAATGAAGTCAAGACCTAAAATGTTCTGTGTGTCTTCCTCACGTTACTGTTGGTTAGTCTGCAGTCTGAGATAGTGACATTTCCAGTTATACTTACTTTTTTGCAAGCGTATTTTTTTCTAGCATGATAAAATACTTCCACTGGCTTAAAGGAACCAGTAACCGCCGAAAAAAAACGTATTTAAGCCAAAATAATGACAATGTGCTGTTACATATGTTATTGGCTTACCTAACATGTGCATTTAATGTAAAGGGTTAATAATTTGCTAAACAGCTACTCATCATATTGGACAATATTTTACCTAATCGCTCTTTTTAAAAGAAAGCTTAACCAGAACTTTACTAGTTTTAAGATTTGTCCTTCTCTGTGTAAAATCAACAGAAAGCCCCCTCTCTGAAAGACACCTGGCATTATCCCCCTGCCTTGCCATCAGATGCAGGAAATAATGCTTTGCTATTTTAATTTATTTATTGATGTTCGGTATATTCAGTCCAATATTTGAACCATCATGTAAATACTATGTATATTACTATGAACCATAAAAATCTGCCAATTGCCATATCAAAGTTACAGAACCAAACACAATTACAAAATTTTCTAAGATTACTGTAATTTAACCCTTAAAATGGAACACTGTTTTGGCAATAACATTAAATCAGATATGGGTATTTTAATTTTAATTTGAAAAATATATTTGAAGCAATGACCCAACCCATGTTTTTTTTTTAGTTTGTATACGTTTTCATAAATGATGTGATAGGATGGAATTTTAACATTCTTAATGTTTTCTGCCAAATAACATTCCCTTCTTGTACCTTGAGCGATATGGATCAATGACCATCAGCTGAGCATAAAGCCATGTACAGCTGCTTTCCAAATTTTTTATAGATAGCGATTTTTGTTATAATTATTTACATACCCTATACTTGTTTTAGTGTTTGTAATAAACTTGTGCTTTATTTGAGATATGATTCATTTCTGCTACTGTATGCACGACATATCTAATTATAGTGAGTAAAAATATGGCTTGTTTTTGCAGATGTTTTGCATCAAGTTTAACTTCTAAAAAAGTTGATCATATTTATGCCCCCCGCAAACTTTGCTTGTGGTGGGTATACTGTTTTCGCGTTGTACGTGCGTGTGTCCGTGCGTGCGTGCGTGCGTCCGTGTGTGCGTGCGTCCGTGTGTCCGTCCGTCTGTAACGTTTTGTTTCCTTAATATCTTGAAGAGTCATTGCTGGATTTTCATCAAACCTTGCAAACATGTTCATATATGCAGGACAAATACTTAAGACAAAAAAGTAAGGGCTAGGGGGCAATTCTATTAGAGTTATTTCCCTTTGTAGTTCTAAATGGCTTTTAATATAGGGTTTTATGCTTATGACATTATAGGCCATACACGGGCCGATCAACTCCTATCACAGCTTTTGATGGAACAATTTGATACTATTCCTATACAATGTAGACACATTGAACATATGTTAGGGCTAGGGGCCAATTCTATTAGAGTTATTTTCCTTTGTAGTTCTAAATGGCTTTTAATATAGGGTTTTATGCTTATGACATTATAGGCCATACACGGGCTGATCAACTCCTACCACAGCTTTTGATGGAACAATTTGATACTATTCTTATACAATGTAGACACATTGAACATATGCATGAAGGAGTTTGGTTCAGAAAAAACATTTTTGACAAAATGACAGCTGTGAGAACTTAGACAATTTTTCCCTAATAGGGCTTTGGTATATGCATAGATGGTGCCTTCATGGGCCGATCAACTCCTACCACAGCTTTTGATGGAGCAATTTGATACTTTGCCTATACAATATAGACACATTGAACATATGCATGAAGGAGTTTAATTTAGAGAAAATCACTTTTGACGAAATGACAGCAGTGAGAACTTAGACAATTTTTCCCTAATAGGGCTTTGGTATATGCATAGATGGTGCCTTCATGGGCCGATCAACTCCTACCACAGCTTTTGATGGAGCAATTTGATACTTTGCCTATACAATATAGACACATTGAACATATGCATGAAGGAGTTTAATTTAGAAAAAATAACTTTTGACGAAATGACAGCAGTGAGAACTTAGACAATTTTTCCCTAATAAGGTGTTTGTATATGCATAGATGGTGCCTTTATGGGCCGATCAACTTCTACCACAGCTTTTAATGGAGCAATTTGATACTTTGCCTATCTAATGTAGACACATTGAACATATGCATGAAGGAGTTTGGTTCAGAAAAAATATTTTTGACAAAATGACAGCTGTGAGAACTTAGACAATTTTTCCCTAATAGGGCTTTGGTATTTGCATAGATGGTGCCTTCATGGGCCGATCAACTCCTACCACAGCTTTTGATGGAGCAATTTGATACTTTGCCTATACAATATAGACACATTGAACATATGCATGAAGGAGTTTAATTTAGAAAAAAATAACTTTTGACGAAATGACAGCAGTGAGAACTTAGACAATTTTTCCCTAATAAGGTGTTTGTATATGCATAGATGGTGCCTTCATGGGCCGATCAACTTCTACCACAGCTTTTAATGGAGCAATTTGATACTTTGCCTATACAATGTAGACACATTGAACATATGCATGAAGGAGTTTTGTTCAGAAAAAAATATTTTTTGACAAAATGACAGCTGTGAGAACTTAGACAATTTTTCCCTAATAAGGCTTTTGTATATGCATAGATGGTGCCTTCATGGGCCGATCAACTCCTGCCTCAGCTTTTGATGGAACAATTTGATACTTTGCCTATATAATTTGGACACATTGAACATATGCATGTAGGAGTTTAGTTCACAAAAAATAGTTTTTGACAAAATGACAGCTGTGAGAACTTAGACAATTTTCCCTAAAAAGGCTTTTGTATATGCATAGATGGTGCCTTCATGGGCCGATCAACTCCTACCACAGCTTTTGATGGAACAATTTGATACTTTGCCTAGTTGATTTGGACACATTGAACATATGCATGAAGGCGTTTGGTTCACAAAAAAATGTTTTTGACAAAATAACAGCTGTGAGAACTTAGACAATTTTATGCTAATTAGAATTTTGTATATACATAGATGGTGCCTTCATGGGTCGATCAACTCCTACCACAGCTTTTAATTGAGCAATTTGATACTTTGCCTATACAATATAGACACATTGAACATATGCATGAAGGAGCCTGGTTGAAAAAAAATGACAAAATGACAGCTATGAGAACTTAGACAATTATTCCCTTATATTGCTTTTGTATATGCATTGATAGTGCCTTTATTGGCCGATCAACTCCTACCACAGCTTTTGATGGAGCAATTTGATACTTTGCCAATACAAAGTAGACACATTGAACAAATGCATGAAGTAGTTTATAATTTTTGTTTGCTTAGATTCTACTGAAATCTTCGTTTCAAAATTAAGGCCTGCTGGTTTGAACTATAACTTGCCAAGTTTTTTCACTGACTCTTACTGTGCGGGGGGTATCTAATAAGCATTGCTTATTGACTTTTTTCATTTTAGCAAATCAAATTTGCTTATCAAAACTCTATTTCGAATTATCGGATAATAAGGAGAGCAGCAAAGAAAACTGTGGTGGGAATCTATAAAGTCATGTATACAGTGCATTGTGAAAATACTTTAAGAAATGAAGCTATCGAGTGTATCAACAATGAATCACTTGATTGACTTTTGGTGTATGTGCACTAGTAGGTTGCACAAATTATATACTTTTACATAATTACTGTTAAAGGATATTTTAATTGCATTTTGGGTGTTCAAATTTGATGCTACATAGTAAGAGCCCAATTATAAGGAGAAATGCCAAAAGGAAAGTAGAATAATGCAAAACAGTTAAATGGGCCAAGAGGGTTTGAATTTGTATTAAAATTAGGAAAATGTCATCTTTTCAGATGAACCCACACTCTAAACCTATTTCTTTTGCAAGCCTATCCCCATCGTGCGTCTGAAACACGAATAAATTTATCCACACTACATTTATGGATGGGTAAAAATCCACTGGAGTCGTATTGAGGGGACTATCTCATAACTTTTAAAGGGGTCTCTCAACTTAAGCTTCTTAATGAAACAATCACCAGTAAGGCATATCAGGATAATATCAATAGCGATGTAAAACTCCAATATGAATGAACTATACCACAGGCATTCAACAGGATAACGCACCATGCAATAGCTCTCTAAAACATTCACGTGTGATTCATATTGGAGTTTTATATCGCTTTTGATATTATCCTGATATGCCATACTGGTGATTGTTTCATTAACAAGCTGAAATTGAATAACTCCTTTAAAAGTTACGAGATAGTCCCTTCAATACGACTCCAGTGTTTTTTTTACCCATCCATCAATGTAGTGTGGATAAATTAGTTCGTGTTTCAGACGCCAGATGCGAATAGGTTTTCAAAAGAAATAGGCTTAGAATATGGAGTCATCTGAAAAAATTACATTTTCCCAATTTTAATACAATTTCAAACCCTCTTGGCCATTTAACTGTTCGGCGGGACTGTACTTTCCTTTTGGCCTTTCTCCTAATAATTGGGCTCTTACTATGTAGCATCAAATTTGAACACCCAAAATGCACTTAAAATATCTTTTAAAAGTAATTGTGTAAAATCATATAATTTGTGCAACCTACTAGTGCACATACACCAAAGTCAATCAAGTGATTCATTGTTGATACACTCAATAGCTTCAATTCTTAAAGTATTTTCACAATGCACCAATATATGACTTAATAGATTCCCACCAGTTTTCTTTGCTGCTCTCCTTATTATCTCATAATTCGAAATAGAGTTTTGATAAGCTACTGTGATTTGCTAAAATATGATCAACTTTTTTAGAAGTTAAAACTTGATACAAAACATCTGCAAAAACAAGCCATATTTTTACTCACTATAACTAGAAATGTCGTGCATACAGGAGCAGAAATAAATCATATCTCAAACAAAGCATAAGTTTATTACAAACTCTCAAACAAGTATAGGGTATGTAAATAATTATGACAAAAATCGCTATCTATAAAAATTTTGGAAAGCAGCTGTATATACTAATATAAGACAATTTACAACAATGCATCAGTGGGTTTTAAATATAGCAGCATATTGGCTTGCGTTGCTGTTTATCAGCATAGCCATCAATATTTCAGTTATCTAACCATGTCATAAAGACAGTGACCCAAACGAAAGGCTACATCTGGCAAAAATACCCTCTTAGTCCGAAGCGCCCACTTACCGGGCTATTCCAGAATTGGGTTAGCTTATTTATCTCACTACTCCCATATGAAAACAGGCACATTTTCTAACATATAAAGAAGTAGTAAAAGTTAAATATTAAATAATGTTATATATTTTAGTGCCCGTACATCTGTGATCATATTCGTATTTTCAGGACTGTGTGTTTCCAGTTGTACGCTCGCACATACAAACACATAAAAAACATACAGATAGGTAGACAGATAGAGCAGGCAAATTGATGGTACGAAACGTGTGAATAACCCATTATCCGTAGAATTATATAAGCAGCTTGGATTGCATTATAAACTGCACCATTTGATGTTAAAAATAACCATCTGTTGTAATCTCTAATGTACATTTTATAGCTGAACAAATACAACGATATCTATCCCAGGTGTATTTCACTAACATTACAAAAATGGGTACTAAACGGGTATTTTCACTCCAACAAAAACTAAGTTATTTATTTTTACAAGATATCAGAGCAGTAGAATTGATATCATTCTCCGCCAAAATTAAAATCTAGTTAGGGTTTTGCTATATCTATGCGCATGCAAATTTCCAGGGTGAAGAAACCTTCATGTTAAATTTTAAAAACGAAAAACTGTGTTCCATTTGAAGTGCAAGACTATAGTCCGGTAGAAAACCAGAATGACCTGGAACTTGATTTTAAAGTTTTTTTTCTTTGTTGATCCTAGTTGTGTAGGCATTGTACTTGATGAATCCAACTGATGCCACTCTGGCATCATTGAGCGTTTTGAAATATTAAAGATGGCGTCCAAGATGGCCATCAGTTAGGTTCCTAAGACCTATATGACCAACATACTCGATGAAAAACAATTTTATTTTTTATTTTTTATGGATGTTTAGAGGCTAAATGATACAAACGATTAAAATGGAACATTGGTTTGATTCAGAGAGTTGAAAAATTAAAGACGGCGTCCAAGATGGCCGCCAATTAGGCTCCCAAGATCTATTTCACCAACATACTCGATAAAACCCCATTTTATTTTTTATTTTCATATATGTTGGGAGGCTAAATGATACAAAAGATTATTATTGAACATTGGTTTGATTCAGAGGGTTGAAATATTAAAGATGGCGTCCAAGATGGCCGCCATTTTAAAGCAAAATTCAACCTGGAATCAAAATCGCAGTTAATAACTATTTTCTGATAGTTTTCAACAGCGGTTGTATTTGGGGAATTTGACTGGAATGTTTGGGTTGTTTTCAGCGTTGTTAAATATTCAAGATGACGTCAAAGATGGTAGCAATAACAGGGTCTAATAGTTGTGCTATGATAGACTGCATGGACAAAAATAACGGAGTCTTATTTTTTGTAATGGCAATGTTTTTTTCTTTTTTCTGGTAATCATATCCATCAATCCATACACCACCTTCCAGACCACTTTTGGCTGGATCTGATAATATTATTCTCATAAAATTTCCTACTTTGGGCAAACATTCTGTCAAAACAATGAAGAAATAAATGCCAGGGTGTATTGAATGGTTGTTATTACTAAAAACTTTGTGACAGAATGTTTACTCGAAGTACAAACCTCTTTTGAATCAATATGTGGAAAAAATGTTCAGCTGAAAAGTTTGTATGGATGGATGGATAAAACTACAAAAAGAGAGAAAATACTATTTACTTATGAAGTACAGTGTATCGACACAAAAAAAATCTAAGTGAGAGATTTGCATGCTGCAGATGTTCGTTACCATTTTGACTGCTGGTTGGGTGTAACTAAAATACAGGCCTGCTGGTCTGGTGCAATTGTAACAACCATTTCTTCTATTATATACTACTCTGTTACAAGCGCAACAGACAGCACATATGGTTGGTTATTGCTATAATAAATATGAATGCTGGTCCGGTGCATGTGTATCAGACATGCATGCTTGTAGGAGCAAATTTAACAGACATGACTGCTAGTTAGGTGCAACTGTGAAAGGCATGGCAAATGGTCGAATGCAATTGTTACAGACATGATTGATGGCCTGATGCAAATGTAATATACATGGATACTGATAAGATGAAACTGTAACAGACATGCATGCAGATATTAAGCAAATTATGAAGACATGACTGCTGGTCATGTGCAACTGTAACATACTTTCCTGATGGTCTGGTGCTATTGTGCTTACCAGCCCATCGGTTGAGTATGAGCATAGGGACATAACTGCGGGTCTGAGACAAGTGTAACAGATATACCTGCTGGTTCAGCCCCACAACTACAGATATGCTTGCTAGTCAGTTGCAACTGATTCAAACATATCTGCTGGTGAGATGCAACTCTAACAGACATGCATGCTGTTAGAAGGCAATTGTAACTGACATGCCAGGTGGTCGTGTGCAACCTGCTGTTTTAGAGCAACTTTTAAAGACATGGGTGCTGAAACAGGCCTGCTAGTCTCGTGAAGCTGTTACAGAAAAAACTGCTTGATTTCAGACATGTGTACTGGTCCTGTGCCACATAATCAAACATGCTTAATGGTAAATATGTTTGCTGACCCTGTGGGAATGATGACTGGGCTGCTGGTCTGGTGCAAGTAGAACAGACATGCACACTGGCCGGTACTGCTGCAAGATGGATGCTTGCTGGACCTTTGCCACTCAATCATCATGCCAATCTTTCTTAACTCAATCCTGCATATCTGCTGGTGTTGTGCTTCTCTATCTGCCATACATTGTATCTATTGGTATGGTGTCTCACTATCAGCCGTGCCTGCTGGTGTGATGCCTCGCTTAAGGCCATAACATAGGGTGTGGTGCCTCACCATCAGCTGTGCCAGCTGGTGCGGTGTCTCATTATAGGCCTTGCCTTCCGGTGTTGTGCCTCACTATCAGCCATGTCTGGTGGTGTGGTACCTCACTATAGGCCATGCCTAAATAGGCCACGCCTTCTGGTGTGGTGCCTCACTATCAGCCATGCCTTCTGATGTGGTGCCTCACTATCAGCCATGCCTGTTGGTGTGGTACCTAACTATAGGACATGCCTTCTAGTGTGGTGCCTAATCATAGGCCATACCTTCTGGTGTGGTGCCTCATTATCAACCATGCCTGCTGGTGTGTTGCCTCACTATAGGCCATGCCTTCTGGTGAGGTGCCTCATTATCTGCCATGCTTTCTGCTATGATGCCCAATATAGGCCATGCCATCTCGTATGGTGCCTCATTATCAGCCATGCATTCTGGTATTGTGCCTCATTATAGGCCTAGCCTTCTCGTGTGGTGCCTAATTATCAGCACTGCCTGTTGGTGTGGTTCCTCACTATAGGCCATGTCTGCTGGTCAATTGCCACTGCAACCGACATTTTACTAGCCAAGTTCAGATGGAAGAAGGGTGGAGTTTGGTGCTACCTATACAGCGGTGCCATTATATCAGACATGTCTGCTGACACGGTGCCAGTCTCAGATATGCCTGCTTGAACAGTGCAACTCTATCAGACATACATGCTGGGTCCATTTATTTAAATACGCGAGTTTGTAAAGCATGTAAGGCATCTGGTCTGTAACAAACCCATTAGACATGCCTACAGGTAAGGCACTGCTCCCTCGGGTTCGTAAAACTTGTCGGCTACCATCCTGGATGCCATCTTGAATTAAATCCAATTTTTAATGTTGTATGAATAGCATCACTTGGATGTTACAACGATAATGTTTGCAATTCAAGAATCAATAAAATAAGCATTTTGTATGCAAATCCCTGGAGTTTGTCAGTCTCAGGGAAGATTTTATCATATTTTTTGTAATAAACTGCCATCTTGGCGGCCATCGTGTCCGCATTCTTATTTCATTTTTTTTTTTGGTTCAAGCTAAGTGTCTTTAATCCGATTCCAACTTCATATATAACAATTTAAGAAAGAAAATAAGTTTGAGACATTTTTCCATATCACTCAACATTTACACTTATAATTGGCCTCCATCTTGGACGCCATCTTGGATATATCGAAATGCTCAATGGTGCCAGAGTGGCATCACTCGGATTTTTCAAGGACAAGGTATGCACTACCAGAATCAACAAAGAAAAAAGTTTAAAATCAAGTTCCAGGTCCTTCTAAAATTCACCCAAATTCTGCCGGACTACTACTAGTGTTTATTTAGAATAATTTGCCTATAATATTGTTATTGAAAATGTGTGGAGAATCGTCAGGCTAAGGTAAAATTTGAGCCTAATCTCAACAAGTTTAAGTATATTTATCCATTATGCAAAACACTTTTTTTGTTATCTATGTTACCTTATTTATAAATTGACAGAAATTGAATATCCACCATAATTAAACTCATTATGACAGAGATGAAAGAAGACAGAGATGAAAGAAGACACTGCCCATTCCAATGCAATGTAAATAGTTTTAAAGAAAATATGTACGTCAGTAGAAGTGACACGCTTATATGCATCTTTAAATATTTTACCTCACTATTTCACCTGTTTCAATTTAAGAATACCTTTAAATGTGTGAAAATGAAAATGCATAATTAAAATAGAAATCATGATTACACATGTATGGTTAGAGATCATGATTTATTCTAATATGCAATCTATAAAGTCAGTATCTGTAATTTTATAAGAAAATGTAACATGTGTAACTCTGAGCAGATCCACATCTCACAGATGTCTGCAATTGGTGTTTATGTCTAGATCAAACATGTGAAGCTCAAATATGTTCATTACTATTATTGGAAAATATCCTATTAGTCTTGTATTTTGTGTTGCTATTTTCAATGCTAGTAGAGTAGCATTGATTAAAGGTCATTTACAGATAACTGACCAAAGAAAACTTAGTAAAACTTGGGTTTCTAAAACCCAAAAACATGTCCCTAACTAAAATAGTAACCAAGATTATCTTCTTGGGGTTGGGGAATATGGTTCATTCTTATATGCAACCAATAGAGTCAAAATCTGCAATTTCGTACCAAATGTAACATACGTAACGCTGATGAGTAGAAATGCATTTCACATATGTCTGCAATTAATGTTTATGACTAGATCAAACATTTAAACCTAAAACAATTTCATTGACACTATTGTAAACTATACTATTAGTCTTGTATTTGTGTACTGCTATTTTCAATGTCAGAAGGATAACGTTGATTACAGGCCATTTACAGAAAATTGGTCACAGGAAACTGAGTAAAAGATGGGTTTCTAAGGCCCCAAGACATGTCGCTGATGGAAAATAGTCACCAAGATTTTCTTCCAAGGGATGCAACAAACTCGCAAAATAGCCCATATATCTCAGTTTTGCCCCTAGACCACTCGTGTGTTATTTGAAACGTTACCGGTTGTAAACTATACATATTTTGGACCATCACACTTTATTTATTAACACGTGTGGAAGAGTCAATTACTGCGAAAACATATCAGCTCTGACGTAAATGTCAAATGCTAAAAACTTCCATATGATATGATGCAAAAACAGAGCAGGTCGACGTATCATTTTTATTTTATAAATGGATAGCTCATGCAATAATCAACTTGTTTGCGGAGTATTGAACAGAGGCAAGTTCGACAATGCGAGCGTTCGCGGGCGCTCGATGTTCTGGTACCTATCTTTATTCGTAATGTGTCAAACCTGGCATCAGTTACAACGAGCGCCCGCAAGAACTCGCATCGTTGAACTCAGCTCTGAGATCTCAATCATGGGAAGTAAAACCTGTCTTAAGCGGTCACTTTAAATTAGACAAAACCATGGTCTTAATGGAAAATGATAGCTTAATGGAGGTCGACCTGCATTAAGCGATAATCGGTATTGAAAAACCAATGTTTGGTGTTCTTTTAGAGTGGCCGCTTAAGACAGGTTTTACTGTATTTTAGTAGCCAATGTCCTTAAGCGTGATAATAAATGAATTAACACGTTTGTCCACTTTAATAATTAATCACACGGATGTATACATCCGTGTTAATCAGTATCATAACTAGTATAAGTCAATCAACAGGTCCCGTGATTGGAACCTCCAAGTTATACAAGCTGCAACTCGGTCATACTACAGTTTACGATCTAATGAGCGCCCTGTTTGCTTGAATTTTTGTTTAACTTGTATATCATAAACATAATTACGTGAGGTGAATCAGTGTGAGTAGTAATGGGTGCCATGTTTGCATCTTTAAAAAACTCCCCAGCCAGCAACTGATCTCGGGCCACAATCGACCCGCCAGTGAAACGCCATGCAAATGGCGTTTCGCATGCGGGCACATAGTGGCCCGATTTTAAGTGCTTACTGGATTAGAAATCGGCCTGTATAGATGCTAATCAGAATCTACACAGGTTTGATTTACCATTTTGATAATGGAATTACAACACTTTTATGACTAGAATTTCATAGAAAGTAAACAACCCACAACACCGGACAGGCGACAATCGAAAACGTTAATACTATCGACGAACGTAGATGAAAAATCGTCAGAAACAGAGTCATCGATTGCCAGGTGACAAATGGAAATCGAAAACACTGTTTCTATTGATATTTGATTCGCGACTATCGATTGCTAAGAGCATTTTCGCTTGCCGCCTCTCCGGTGTGGTTACCTTATGGGAGCATGCATCCTTAATTCGGCCAAATACGGTATTACTTGATTTATAATGGGGCATTATTGCAAGAAAACCTATCTTTGGCATTGTTACCCGGCTAGAACCAAACCAATTTCCTCAAACTGGCTACAAAAGTAAAGTTTGCATATAGCAAGCTGAGCTATTACGTGAACATGTAAATCACGAGCGAATTCGAAGCAACGGATCAGACTAAGTAGACGCCTAAACTGGTGTGTGCATTTGTCGTTCACATGTAACAAAGGCAGGCCTACTCTTCGTGAGCAAAAAACAGAAAAAACAGTCAACAAAAATAGCAATGACAACAACAACACGCAACCTGGACGGACGACGGATTAAGACCGATCGGAGGAGCTCACAATGAGCCTTTAGTTCTGGTGAGCTAAAAGTAGCAGATGTCGAAAAAAGTAAATGCAAACTTACAGTAGAACCTGTGTAAAACGGTCACTCTAAAAAACGAAAATTGGTTTTCAAGACCAACTATCGCTTAATGCAGGTCAAAAATATTGTGGAGCATTCTGCAATACTTACGACCTTCATATAGCTACCATTTGTCATTAAGATCTTTGAGTGGCCGTTTTATAGAGGTTTAACTGTACTCAGCGTGCATAGAGATAGCTTATGACAGGGTTCATACAGGTTGGACAAAACAAAATTCCCTGACATTTCTGTGAATTTTTCCCTGACGCCATTCCAAATTTCTCGGACATATCCGTTCTTGTTTGTACTGTCCACAAAAAGTAGGGGATATTCGGACATAAAAAATCTAGAAATTAAAATCCTAATTTGTCGCATAAATAATTTTGTCCTTGGATTTAGCAATGTGTAAGCCAGTTTTCCTGCATAATTTGAGGACTGAAAATTTAGTAATGTGACCATAAGGGCGTGCAAAAGACACTAGGGGTCAAGACCCAAATTTAAGAAAAAAGTATCAATTTTTTTTACATGCTTTCGAAAATATCTATGTTTTAAAGATTTTTTCATGTACCATAATTGTTATTTCTAGGAAATAGGGCGGTGACAAAAAAGTAAAAAAGTGCAAAATTCACTAAAAAGTGACAGATTTTGGCCTCACATTCCTGAAATTGAGGAACAAGAGATAAAAACAAATTCTAAACATAAAAAAATAATGAATAACGGATATTTTCTTGTTAGGAAACATAGCCATTGCATAATCCGTCACCGTGATATTCACGTGTGAAAATCGACAGGCTACCCTTGGTCTAAATACGGTTGTCTCAGAAACACGTGACCAGATCAATCCTATAAAATTTTATTCATATTGTCAGCTAGATGACTTGGCTAATTAATACTAGTTGTTTCAGGTTTATGACATTAGTTTGGTAAATGCTATGATTTATAATATTCGAATATCCCCTACTTTTTGTGAACAGTATATTTAAAACTTTGTGTATAGCTACGTTTTCAATTTACAGTAGAGTGATGCATTTTGAATTTTGCAACGTTTTTATTCAAGCTTTTTGTATACAAAATGTATCTATAGTAAATAGCTAATGTTTGCAGCATATAAATTTACAGATTGCCACGAAATTTGAATTAAAAAGTGAGTAACTGCCACACTCCCACACTACAGACCTACACATAGCACCACATTGAAGATATACAGAACACTAAATGCCAAACGAGAGCACGAAAATTACAGTAAAGCATAGCTAGAAATGGACCAAACACACAAAAACAATGAGAGCAACAGTATTACACTGAATCAATAAGAAAAGAAACACATTTTGGAACAGACAGCAGTTTTACTGGTGTAAAATCTTTGCCCTAGATTCTGCATTGTTAATATCCAAAACTTGGTGGACTGGCAGGGAGGCTTCCGGACTTATGCAATGCATCATCACAGAGAACAATCTAATCAAATTAACAAACTGTGATGAATCAAAAAAATGGCCCATGACTCACAGATAGTCAGAGCTAAAAAAAACCTCAAGTTGGGCCTCTGTGGACCCAGCCAAAGACAAGCATCTGGCATCAATTCACCGATGAAAGTTTTAGATCAGGGTCATCATTGGGTCTGAAGCCTGGCCCAGCGTCGTGCAATTAAAGAGGAAACCATATCTATAAACCGTGATTGGGTTTAGATCCAGGAATAAACAATGTCCCGTGATATCCATGCAATATCCCACTTTTTTTAAAATATCACTCGATCATCTTTTTGAATTGATAAAAGTAGGCTCTCCAATGATTCTTTTGAATTTATAAACTAAATCACCATATAATACTGGCTTCGATATGCCTTGCTTCAAAAGAGTAATTCAACCAACAGTTAACAACAACCATGATTGTGTGTGGTAGAATTTAGAAAATGCTTTACGGAGTTTATGCTATCTAGTAACTTAACAGTCAAACAGTATTTCTACTGTTAAAGTCACTACGGTAGCATTAGAAGTTACTCTCGCATTAAAACTGCAGTCGTCTATTAAAACTTTTGGAATTTTGATGTTAATCGCCCAACCTCAAGATCTCCTACAGCCAACCCAAGCCACTCTCAATGCAATCATTTGTTTAATTGTTTGATTTGATTCTTTACTTCCAAGTCAACAGTTTTCATTTATGTCGGGAAGGGTCTTCCTGGGTTGAACCAGTACTAAGCAAGGATTAATATGTCCTGCTCAAGGACACAACGCTTAATGCAATCATTATATAAAGTAAAGCATAGCATTTTTAGCTGGATGTGAAATATTTCAATGTAAAAGCTGTAACGTAACATAACCAGATTTTCACTAAATTCAATTAAAAATAAGAAAGAGGGCAAAGATCAGGAATCATAAAACCCTGTACACAGCATAACAAAGAGAGGTAGTCTAAGATTACTTATCACTGCTGTGCTATACAGGATACTCGTTTCAAAGAGGTATGTGCATTAAAGGGCTATTTTGGCTCCCTCTAGAGCCAAAACCTGAGAGTTGCTTTTCACCAATTTCATCTTATTGGTTTATTAGAAGTATAGCCCAAGTGTTAAAATCCGGCATTTATTTTTCTTTTACCGGTTGCTACGGTAACAAAAATGGCCAACAAAATAGGCTTAAAATAGAGAAATTGCCATTTTGGGCCAAATTTGAGGCTTTGAGAGACCGATTTTTTAAGAATTAGATATCAGCACAAGCAAATACCAAAAATACTTTTTAATATATTGTGTGCCGTGATAATTCTCATTATCTGTTAAAATATTGTTTTGGTAGTTGCTTGTGCTCTATATTAATTCCTCTGTTACATGTCTCAAATTTGCTCCAAAATGATCATTTTCCTATTTTCAGCCTATTTTGGCGGCCATTTTTGTTACCACAGCAACGGTAAATGTCGAATCAATGCCAGACTATTACAATTTGGCTATTATTCTAATAATGTAATAAGAAGAAACTTGTGAAGAGCAACTTTTATTTTTTGACCTCATAGGGGGACCAAAATAGCCTCTTAATGCACGTACCCCTTTTGACAAAGATCTGCTTTAGATGTAATAAAAACAACAATGTATATCATGACAGTTCAAGAGCGTTTTAATGAAACAGAAGGATAGTGTTCGTTCCTACAGTTCATTAAATTCAGTGAGCCACTTAAGTTACGCATCCCTTTTTCAGGGCCCACATCTTTTTACAAAAATGCTGGAATAGAACATTCTCTATGATAACTTATGTTTTGACATTTTATCTGTTTGATAACGTCAAAAAATATCGGAATCATTCATGCGAATCACTCTGCTACGTCAAAAATGCACGTGCAGCCCGAACCTCAATATTTTCTATTTGCGTTTTACGCTGGGCATTATCCATGATGATCGTTTTGTCATAAAAACATGATTTATCCAAGTAAAACTACCTTTTTCGGCCGTTGAATTTAGCAACACAGTTACTTTTTGAAGAAATGCTCGTTTTGACGTCATATTAACGTCAATTACAATAATCAAATATGTTTTCCTTCGCAAATTGTTTTGTTATGAGTCACGTGTTGACATAGAAGTATCAAACCACTAAACATCTTATCAGTGACACGTTTTATAGCCTTTGTAGTAGTGACGTCATCACTAACATCAACACCATGACGCCAATAAATCCATATTTTTTTACGAAAATAAATGGCGGATACATGGTTGTTTAAATTAAAATTATAAAATAAGTGTTTTGATAACTAGTTTACTCAGAACCATATGAAATTTTATCTAACTTTTAAAAAAGTACTAAATTCCACTTTTTCCAAACTTGGCCAGCTGGGAATCAACATAGCTTAAAAATGAGAAAGTGAACAAACACATTCCAGTCTTAGATATTGCCAAGAATATATCGGCTCTTATCTCTGGTATAGCAGAAATCCGACCCTGAAAAAGTGCAATGTGATCTAAAGCCTCGTTTATATGCACAATTTGCACCCTGGTGCAAATTTACTCCCGGGTGCAAAATTGCACCCGGGAGTAAATCTGCACCCCGGTATGTAGCGTTCATATGTCAGTAAATTGTGTTCATATGTTATTGGATTTGCTCTTTAAACATATCACAAATGTTTCAGTTTTTCTTTAAGGAGAAATTCGATGTGTTTAGCTCAAGATACCGTCATGTGAGAAAAATGCAACTCTATTTGGTTTTATTTGCTTTATTTATTTATACAATATTTAAAGAGGATAATACACTAGTCATTTGTATCAACGGCTCCCACCTTCTGGGATAGCCGTGGAAAGCCGGGGTAAGGTGCTGGACAATTACTTTTTGATTGTCCCTGCAGTGCCGGGGAAGTGTGGGTGTTATAACATTGGGACACTTACCCTGCTGGGGTCTTCTGTTTTGAAGGGTTGGACAAAGAGCAGGGTTGTTACCATCAGCTTGTCCCCACAGGGCGGGGTTTATACCAGCGCTCTGGAAAGTGAAAATCTTTATCCCCGCCCATCCCTGTATGTGGGGGAGCAGTGGATACAAATGACTGGTGCATAAATGGCACTTATAGAAGCTGTTGCAGCAGTACTAAGTAAATATATGACCAAGTAGTGGCCAAGAGTGGTGGACGAACGTAGTGATTGAGACCTATACATGTACCGATGACCCATGGCTTCCGAATGTCACGGGCTCTGCGACAAACTGCGCGAATAGCTGTAACGGAATGCGCGTGTGCGTTTAGTTGTTTCAATTGGACTGCTGGTGACAGTTTGACTAAGTACTGCGCAGAGCTGGACAATTGAGAACCTCTTCATAATAGCAAAATAAACGCCTTGTGAATGTGTGAAACGGGTTTGGTCTTCAATTGTTGACGAACTGACGAACTCTTCTAAATCTCAGTTAAGTTTCCGAAGGGAAATGACTTAACCGAGGTTATCAATGGCTACAAGAAATTTGGATTCCCAAATTGTAGGGGTAAGATAGAGGGTAGACATATTTCAATTCTTGCTCTGTCTGAATATCACGTTGATCACATGAATCGTAAAGGGTGGTACTCCGTTATTATGCAGGAGGATCCTTTTCACTAATATGATGTGTACATCGGATAGCCTGGACTCGTGCATGGTGCCAGGGTTCTGGCAAACTCTGATTTCTATTGCTGAGGTTAGGAAGAGATATTGTTCGGAAATAGAATCGTGCAAATCGAAGCCCATGGACCAGAAATTCCAAATGTTCTGCGTGGCAACCCGGCATAGCCGATGAAGTAGTGACTACAGAAAGAAGCCACGGCCATAAGTTTGATAAAGGGACTATTTATATAGTTTATTTTCATACACATGTATATGTTCATATAGAAAAGATGGGTAATTTATCAAAATCTAAGATCAAATTGTACATATGTGATAACAAGTTGCGTTCATGTGCGCAATTTGCACCTATTGGGCAAATGTGCACCCGGGTGCTAATTTGCTCCACAGTATTTGCACCACCTACAAAGATGGAGCAAATTCACACCTGGGTGCTAATTTGCACCCGGGTGCATTTTTATAAAACACCGTTTACATGACCAAAATACACCCCCGGTGCAAATTTACACCCCGAATGTATATTTGCACCGGGGTGTATCATTCGAAATAATGCAATGTGGAATGGCGCTTTGAGGGTAGTGCACTTCAAGATGTATTTTCTTATTTGTTTCTGATCTGATCACAGTAAGATTTTAATGGTTAATGCAAATATAGATGCGCTTTACGCTGGTAGTCTCAGAATAAAATATGATATTTCTTTTCCGAGAAATTTAACATTTTATAAGTGGTGCGTAACTAAAATGGCTCACTGTATGTTTTAAATGTACATGCATTGAAATTAGCAGCAAGTACAACGACACTTAAATCTTTTATTATCCAATTTGAACAATTTAAGCAGAGGGTCACACAAAGAAAAAAAATCCCCTGACGCGTATGAACCCTATATGAATGATTCCATGCAGACACACAGCCTGAAACAGCGTTATATCAACGTAAATGTGAATGACGTCGCATTGAAGTTGTTTCGGCGTCATATGTCTACTGGGGAGAACCCTTGCAGTCATTATCTGTGTCAGTGTGATAGAGAATCTAACATGAGTGCTCATGTTTTATTGAATTTTATTATTAAACGATTTGAGGAAAAGAGATCCAATGCGATGCTTGCCGGGTTCTTCGTCGCTATTTCGCAACAAGTTTAATAAACTTCATAATGTTAGATTATATCTAACATATAACACTAAATTAATTTATAATCGCGATTTTGGTGTGAAAACGTTAGGATTTTGTCATTATAATATTATATGTTGCATAACGATACAAAACTGTAAACCACTAGTAGTTTATTAATTTAATGCATGGCGTTATATCATTCTATGCCAGGGCCAACCCAGTGCGATGTTCATTTCGTGTTTGGTGAACACCAATACATGAATATGATAGCACCAGAGAAATGGCCCAGGGCATATCAAAAGCATAAGCTTATATATTCATACCTAGGTAATAAAGGGATGGAATTTCGGGAAACTTATACTGAATATATATGAGTCATTGTCAAAATTCGTCAAAATTCTTGTCCGTTTCATATCTTATGAAAACCGCTGATGTGATCATGTATTTTTTTCTTTACACAATACTACTGATCATACTTATAAAGGCTAGCTAATAAAACTGAAAAATATTGGTGTGTAAATAAATTTTTTATTGGATTAAAACCCCATTTTTTTGCATTTTTGCCCGTCCGACGGAAAAAATTGAACTTTCGACAAGAATTATAAAAAAAAGCTGTTATTTTCTCAAGAATTTTAACTGGCTGTATCGATAAAAGCATTATCAAAGTAAATGTAGGAGGTTTCAATATGTGATTTTTCGTTACATTTATTGCATTTTTTTGCCAAAAAACCTCTGTCCCAAGCTTTTATGTCAAGACCGTAACACTTGATAAATTGCAAAAATAATACGGGATCCCTAATGGTGCTGAATCTGGTTTTCTGTCATACTAATTTGGCACTTTATGTTTACTAAGAATACATGTGTTTTGTAAAGCAACTACAGAATTGGCAAAAGAAAATACTGTTTTGGTGAGTGAAATTTTTCATAGTATATCTTTTTTGTGTCAAATGACCGTAACACAAAAATGGACAATGGAATTGGATAAAAAATTTCTGGTTTTAACATCTTGACCAAATAAAATTTCTCAACAAAAAATCACTCTTGTTGCGATGTTTTAGGGAGTAATCATTATTTTAGGTAAAAAAATATGTAGAATATGTCAATACCGTAACAGTCAATACCGTAACAATGAAAATGTTGCAGTATTGACACATCTTGTTACGGTTTTGACATATGCTGTCAAAAAAGTACAGTTTTGAATGCAAAGATATTAATCTTAATCAAGTTTATTAAGTGAATTTATGATGAGAATGCTTTATCAAATTCAAACAGAAGCACAAACACAAATTGAATGATGAATTTAAGTATAAACAGTTTGTTACGGTATTGACATATTGTTTTGTTTTCAGGCAGGATTTGTCAATACCGTAACGGTATTTTGAAATAAATGCAATCTACCATATATTCCGAAATTCTTTCTGTGCACATGTGTCAAGAGTATTAACATCGCAATCTGGTCAACAGTGCTCTACACCAAATCTAAAACAGAAGAATTACGCTAGCATATGTTCTTTAATTGTCAATACCGTAACATTTTTGTCAAGTACCGTAACAGTGATATTTTGGGGAAAAAAGTATATCAGACAGAGACAATATGTAGATTTTAAGTACCTGATCAATTCCTTTGGTTGATTACAATCATACCAAAGCATTGTAATTTTCTAGAAATGTGGTTTTTAAACAAAATACTGAGAAAATAGTATGCAAAATCACTTAAAAGATAAAAAATTGCATTTTACGTTTGCTCATTGTCATAAAAAATCATTTTGTTCAAATTTTACCTTTCACACAATTAAACACATGATTTATTGAACTTATCCAATGCAACAAAATAAATATCCATGCCGAGATTTGAAGAAAAAACAGGAATTAAAGTTTGTTACGGTATTGACATTTTATCTGGTCATGTGATCTTTGAAACTTAATTATGAGGATCTGATTGGCTGTTAAGGTTACTTTTCCCTTTTTATAGTATTTTCAGAAACAACTTGTTACTTTCACGAAAAAAGAGTATCATTTTATTTAATTCATATTTTTCCTATTACTTCTTTCAAAATTTGACGAATTTTGACATTGACTCATATATGAACATTTTGTTGTTATAGAGGAGTTATTGCCCTTTGATTGCCTATATTTTAATATTTTTCCATCCTCAGCTATAACTTAGTAAGCAATGGAGTATATATGACCAATGTGTGGCTATGCACATGCAGTTTTGACTGGATATCCTAAGTACCAGAGGAGTTATTGCCCTTTGATTGCTTAAACTTAGATAAATAATTCCGTCCTCAGCCATAACTAAGTAAGCAATTGGTAACATTTCATGTATATTATTTTGAGTATATGTGACGGTAATATGACAATGTACTCGAAGTTTCGCCAGGCTTTACTAGCCAATAGAAGAGTTATTGCCCTTTGGCTTTCAGAATATCAATGAGGTTTCCTGTCCTCAGCCATAAATTAGCAAACAATAGAAAGAATTTCATAAAATGTATATATAACCATAATTTGCGTATATGCATGTGAAGTTTCATGAGGATGACATGGGTGTTGAGAAGTTGTTGCCCTTTGATTGCCTAAATATCAATGACTTTTTGGCGATGCACATGAATATTCATTCTGCTGCACATGAATATTTATTAGAAAATCCTTAGATTAACATGAGTTATTGCCCTAATTTCCACGAAAAAAAAATTTGGCGTGGGATATCAATTATTTATCGAATTTGCGTGTTGATGTTCCTCGTTCTACATCCTATGGAGTCTATATTTCTCAACTCATTCGTTTTGCTAGAGCATCTAGCATGGTTGCTGACTTCAACACTCGCAATAAATTGTTAACTCAGAAACTTCTTAAACAAGGCTATCGGTATCATAAACTTCGCAAAACATTTTCAAAACTTTATAGACGATACAATGATTTGATTTCTAAATTCCAAGTTGGACTTAAATCTCTTTTGCGCCAAGGACTTTCGGAACCTGATTACTATGGTGACTTGGTGTATAAATTGAAGAAGATTGTTGGCTCTAGTAATTTTTCAGCGCAGTTCATCAAAATAATTTCCTATTATAAAAAGATTGGCTATAACATTAATGTATTGCAACAGACTGCATGCTTGGTGGTCAACTCAATCACGGTTTGCAACTTTGATTTCCTCTTTAATTGCACGCCGGTGGGTCGGACTTCAGACTCTATGATGGTTCCGACTTAAAGACTTATCTATTTGTGAGATGGTAGGGGCCTGATGCTTTGGCTGTTTGTCGGGCCCACTGGGGTTTACCTGTTGGATTTCTTTTGCTCCGGTATTCAGTTTTATTTACTGTTGAGTCCTTATCTTTGCTTTATCTCTTTGTTATATTTTGATTTATATGTTTTAGGAGATGATGCATTGATAAGTTAGGGGTATGTCATGCAAACCAAATAGCTATGTGTCTTGATCCACATCTGAATTATCGGTGAGGTTGGCGCGTCGTTAAACCGGTTTAAGCCCTCCAGTAAAATATTTTACTGACCGTTCCAAGGCGGTACTTCTTTTGTGGATCTTTTATGTTTTTGTTCTGTCTTATGTTTGCTATGTCTTTGTGCGCGTCCGTTTATATGTGCTTTGTGGTCACCTGCTGGGAAAGGGCTGACCTCTTGGCTCTCGTTTGTGGTGTCTAACTGTGAGTTTGTAACTTTCCCATTGGTATCCTGGGTCGGGTGTGGTACTTGATTGTATCGACTCCTGATCTTTGCACCCTTACTTACTTTCTCTATGTCGCATTATGAGTCATAATGCTGCTCTTCGGTAGTATAATGGTCTTAGCATATACAAAACAGGACAGGCCGAGTCCCACTAGAGGGATTGGTATGATACTTTTAAATCATGACTTCACAACAGTGCCAATGTTTGATGATATTAATAAACATTTTTTTATACAATAAGGATGAGATTGACAAATATATATATTTAAGGTGTAGGGGGGATTGACTATTAACAATAGACACAAAATAATTATGTAGTTCAGTCCCTGAAGCTTATATTTTATTTTTAAAGTTAGCATACAGTGAAGCCACTGATGAAATACCGCGTTTAGAGGGTTCCAGTAAACAAAGGCAGGGCCGTCGTCGGCTTTTAGAAAGTGGTACGGCCATTGAACACCGTTGGTGTTCACCGAGTGCGGATGGCACGAGGGGGGGGGAGGATGAGGGGACATAAGGGGGGTTTGGGGGACCTCCTCCAAGAAAATTTTGTAATTCAAGATGACTAAAAAAGCGACTCTGTTTCACTTTGAGACTATTTTCGCTTGTGAACCTCAGCTTATTCTACAGGCATAAAAGCTATTTTTCAAATGCCTACCACAGCCTCTTTCGACTGCCACCCCCTCCCACAACTACCAAAATATCAACAACTATTTCGACCCCTCGATGGATCTCATCAGGCGGTAGCCTGGGTTCCAGCCTGATCATTTTTTCTTCTTTTTTATTTTTCCATTCCTTGGTCATAAATGACAATATTAATCGAAATCAATAACGTACAACCGATACCTTTGATGTGGTATATTTTTATTCTCATATTTTTTTAGAATATTAGCATTAGAAAAAAAATGCCAAAATATTGACGCCTGGACCCAGGCTTATCAGGCGGTGGCATCAAAGTTAACTGATTCTTCAAAATTTAAAGTAACAGTTAAATCTGATACAGATATCCTCGCTGTAGTTTTTTTCGTTTGTTCGTTTTGTTTTGTTCATTTTCTTTTTATCTTATTTTTTATTTATTGCTTTTTTTTTCTTTTTTGTCTTTTTTTTTAAATTCTTTTCATTGATTTACGTACATGTAACAGTATATACATATTAACCAGGTCACAGCATTCTCAGGCCTCTGAGATAAGAGTGTGTAATAAAAAATATTTTCCCTATTTCTCAATCAAAACATATGTCATGGGTACTCAAAAATACAGTCTCATTAAGGCGTTTTTTGTGAGAACCCAAAACAAATGCTAAAATTTTCAACCGAAAGTTAAGCTGTGGGCACACAAAAGAACCGTCTTCATGAGACGGTTGTTGTTCGCACTCAAAACGAATGTTCAAACTGATTGATGAGAAAATATTCACAATTTCACGCTTAACTACATGTATTTTTGCCTATATGCATGGTTCTGTATAATAGTTGTGCGCCAAGAGAAGTCTAAAATCAGGCTGTGCCTTTAAGCTGTCTGATTATCCGTCTTCGCTGAGCAGACGATGAGGGTATTGTGCCTGTAAAGCACAAAGCACAAAGCGAAAACCCTTCAAGTGTATATTTTTTCTGTTCCTTCACAGATCATAGAGATCGGTCGTATTGACTATAATTAAAAACTCCCTTCAAAGGATAATCCTTTGATTGCGCCTCGACGTGAGAAAACCTGTCTTCGGGGGTTTGCAAACAACAAAGGCGCAGACCAGCCTGCGCATCCGCGCAGTCTGATCAGCTCCTTTGTTATACGCTTATGGTAAAGTATTATATTTAGAATTATTATGAGCGAAATTTTAATTCTCTAGCAAGTCTCTGTAACTGAGGAGACTGGTTTGAACCTGGCTTTGTCGAACACCCCGAAGATAGGTTTTGTCGCATCGCGGCTCGATTATGATTACTGTCTTAAAACAGGTGTCATTTTCTTAGTTGTGTTTGTTTAACCACTGTTTTCACACCCTAAGGCAGCCGAAATATTGACCAACGCACGCTTCAGTTATCATTTAATTATTAATTTTTGATCAACGAAAAATAGATCATTAAAGAAGGTCTAGAAGAAACGTGAGAAAACGACCCTGCAAAAAACATATTTGGCCAAAAATGTGGTCCGGCTAAAACCATTTCGGGCAAAAAAAGTGGTCCGGCATAGCCGGACCGGCCGGACCGCCGACGACGGCCTTGAAAGGGGTAACGTATGATTATTCAAAGGTAAATAAACAAAATTAAAAACCTTTGCAATATTGCCTAGTTTTCATATTGTTTACTTTTCCCACAATTGTGACAGTATGATAGCACTCTGACGTTTTTTTGGATCCGACATATTATAGAGCTATTCAGTCACTGTTAAGGCGGCAACTTCAGTATTCAAATCTGGGCGTGGTTCGGTTACTTCATCTGCTCAAGAATGGAAATCAGGTTCTATCTATTTAGTAAAGAATTGATATATAAGGTGAGACCCTCAAAAAGTTTTGATGCACTCCCCTAGGTACCAAGGTTGTTATATACCATTGTGTATGCATTTGTAATACTATGATGGAATCAATAGGCATTGTTGTCAATCTGGCAACCTGTGAAGAAATCGTGTAAACAAGGAGATGTAGGGCAGGGGTAGGGTCAAAATGTTTAACACAATATAGAAAGCCGTACATAATTTTGATATGTGTTTTCTCTTTAAAGAGTTAACTAAATTATTCTAAAAGATATTCCTGATAATCAGAAAGCATAAATGTTTATTCTAAAACACCTCGCTTATAGAGCCAACGGTAACAAACTGTGATATATCGGACAATACTTCACAGCTAAAGTGTGTGATAGCTGACGCCACTGGAAAATGACGTCATTCATGGCGTTAGACGGTGTAACGTCGTTTTTACGCTTGAAAGAAGTTACAATTACATGTAAACGTATGCGACGTAGTCTTAGTATTGGCGGGAGTTCTTCAGTACAATGGCGGAAAGTTGGAAGAAGCTGAAGACTTTGAATGTGTTTTCGTCGATTACTGTGTATTAGAATCGAAATAGATCAGCCCCAGCAGTGAATTGTTGAGTAATAATTCACTGTTTGTCGGTCAGTTGTACGAAGATAAATCACTCGCGCTGCGCGCTTGTGATTTGATCTTTTTTAAAACTGACCTCCAAACAGTAAATTATTACTCAACAATTCAAAACTGGAGCTGATCTATTTCTTAAATATAGTTGGGAATTAAACACAGATGTTTTATGTATATTGGCAATGTTACCGCATTTAAATGTATGCTCATTTTCAATAACATCTTACTTTGAAAATTTTCTGCCTAAAGAAAGTATTCACCCCCAATAAAAAAAGTAGAATTGTTGTTTTGCAAGAATGCATACATTTCTTATCCTTTTAATGCCTGGGTCAAAAATATTGCTTTTATACGTGACAGCTAGTTATCTATGATACTTATTTTGTTTATATAAAACTAAGTATTGTAAACTAAACCATTTTCGTCTTAGGATTTATCTGTAACTAAACAAAATATTACTAATTATCATTAATTCATATTATATCTAAGTGAGAAAATCGTTTTCATATTGTAACATACGTTACAATATCAATTGTGCAGTGATACATTTGTTCTCTACTCTTTATATAATTACACTACTTTACCTCATAATTAAAAAAAAACTTCAATAGAGAAAGCTCTCCTTACCTTGCATGTAACGACAGAAACGCATTTTTTACTTCGGAAAAACCTAAAAAATATCATGCATGGTCTTGTCAAAATGTATGTGATGCGCTGACCTTTTGTTGGACAACATTTTAATCGTTTTGGCACCAAGTTGTATAGACAAGTAGTTGGGATTCTTTTTTTTCAGTGTTGTTGTTTTAATTGCCCCGTCCATTTGGTGTGTAGGGGGTCGGGGAGGACCATCCACCTCTCACACCTTAAAAACTACAATTTTTAACATAAATATATACATATACACATATATTCATCCGTCAATCTTGCGTCTCAAAATGTAGTAGAACTTCAATAGCTCGAGACTCTCCAGAACCTTAAAAACAGTTACTTCCAGAGATATTTGTATGATTTATATTATTAAACTTCAGATCCAGTTTCAATATGAACAGGCCTCTAGAGACTAAAGAAATGGCTCCAATCAGTAAGAATATATTATGAGCCATCTATGTTCGAGCCACTGAGGTTCCACAGTATTTAAAATATATACACCTCCACACATCCCTCGGATAGAGAGGCTGTGAGAGATATTATTTACAACAAAAAAGAAAAAAAACAAAGGAGAGAGAGAGAGAGAAATAAAAGAAAACTGAATGGAAATCAAAGAGATAATGAAAAGAAAAATCTGACCCGCCAACAGAGCATGAAGGAGTATTGTTCTGACAGTGATTCTGGTTTCTCATTTTTGAAATGACTTTTTTTTCTATTTTAACACAGTAGAATGTCATAAAAATGTTATATATGGAGTTTATAATGGTATACTGTTTACCAAGTAGTTGTGACTCCTATGGGCCCTTATTGTACCACTCTGGTTGTCGATCTATTCTTGTTTTGCTATGAGAGGGACTGGAGTCTATATCTCTCAACTCATTCGTTTTGCTAGAGCATCTAGCTATGTTGCTGACTTCAACACTCGCAATAAATTGTTAACTCAGAAACTTCTTAAACAAGGCTATCGGTATCATAAACTTCGCAAAACATTTTCAAAATTTTATAGACGATACTATGATTTGATTTCTAAATTCCAAGTTGGACTTAAATCTCTCTTGCGCCAAGGACTTTCGGAACCTGATTTCTATGGTGACTTGGTGTATAAGTTGAAGAAGATTGTTGGCTCTAATAATTTTTCAGCGCAGTTCATCAAAATAATTTCCCATTATAAAAAGATTGGCTATAACATTAATGTATTGCAACAGACTGCATGCTTGGTAGTCAACCCAATCAGGGTTGGCAACTTTGCTTTCCTCTTTAATTGCACGCCGGTGGGTCGGACTTCAGACTCTATGATGGTTCCGACTTAAAGACTTATCTATTGATGAGATGGTAGGGGCCTGATGCTTTGGCTGTTTGTCGGGCCCACCGGGGTTTACCTGTTGGATTTCTTTTGCTCCGGTATTCAGTTTAATTTACTGTTGAGTCCTTATCCTTGCTTTATCTCCTTGCTATATCTTGATTTATTTGTTTTAGGAGATGATGCATTGATAAGTTAGGGGTCTTTCATGCAAACCAAATATCTATGTGTCTTGATCCACATCTGAATTAAGGGTGAGGTTGGCGCCGTTAAACCGGTTTAAGCCCTCCAGTAAAATATTTTACTGACCGTTCCAAGGCGGTACTTCTTTTGTGGATCTTTTATGTTTTTGTTCTGTCTTGTGTTTGCTATGTTTTGTGCACGTCTGTTTATATGTGCTTTGTTGTCACCTGCTGGGAAAGGGCTGACCTCTTGGCTCTCGTTTGTGGTGCCTTCTGTGAGTTTGTCACTTTCCCATTGGTATCCTGGGTCAGGTGTGGTACTTGATTGTATCGATTCCTGATCTTTGCACCATTACTTACTTTTATGATATCTTTTTTCAGATGATAAGCAGGCTGATATTGTTGACACTTTTAACACTACATCCAGATATTTGGATGCTATTTTAAACATTAATAATGTTTATTTTGACAATATGGTAAGTCAAATATACCCTTCAGAGCTCCAACTTAATAAAGCTTATACCACTGATACCGAAGCTGCGTTTTTAGACTTGCATATTTGTCCATTTCGAATGATAGTTTTACCACTAAACTTAATTATAAACACGACTATTTTGAATTTGAAATTGATAATTTCCCATTTTTAGATGGTGATGTTCCTCGCTCCACATCCTATGGAGTAAATATCTCTCAACTCATTAGTTTTGCTAGAGCATCTAGTTATGTTGCTGACTTCAACACTCACAATAAATTGTTAACTCAGAAACGTCTTAAACAAGGTCATCAGTATCATAAACTTCACAAAACCTTTTCTAAATGTTATAGACGATACTATGATTTGATATCTAAATTTCACGTTGGACTTAGATCTTTCTTGTGCCATGGACTTTCGGAACCTTAGTTCTGTGGTGACTTGGTGTATAGATTGATAAAGATTGTTGGCTTTCATACTTATTCAGCGCAATTTATTAAAATAATTTCCCATTATAAAGAGATTGGCTATATCATTTATGTATTGCAACAGACTGCATGCTTGGTGGTCAACCAAACCATGGTTGGCAACTTTGCTTTCCTCATTAATTGCACGCCTGTGGGTCTGTCTTCAGACTCTATGATGGTTCTGACTTAAAGACTTATCTATTGATGAGATGATTGGGGCCTGATGCTTTGGCTGTTGTCAGGGCTGCGGGGGTTTGCCTGTTGGATTTCTTTTGCTCTAGTATTTAATTTATAAACTGTTGAGTCCTTATCTTTGATTTATCTCTTTTTTATATCTTGATTTATATGTTCTAGGAGATGCTGCATGGATAAGTTAGGGGTAATCCATGTAAATCAAACATCTATGTGTCTTGATCAACATCTGAACTTCTTAAACAAGGCCATTGAGGTTGGCACCGTGAAACCGATTTAAGCCCTCAAGTAAAATATTTTTACTGACCGTTCCAAGGAGTTACTTCTTTTGTGGATCATTTGTGTTATTTATGTCTTGTGTTTGTCATGCTTTCATGTCTGTTCATTGCTGCGTTGTGGTCAGTTGTGGTCACCTGCTGGGAAAGGGCTGATATTTTGGCTCTTGCTTGTGATGCTTAATTGTGTTTTTGTCACTTTCCCATGTGGTATCCTGGGTCAGGTGTGGTACTTGATCGTATCGATTCCTCATCTTTGCTGTCTTTCTTACTCTGAGATCAAGATTTAAACCATTTCATTATATGTAAGTGTGAAATATGTAATATTAATTTAGAATTAGTTTAAACACGCGCAAACGAGGACATTTTTGACATTTATAAGGGATAAAGGAAAACAGGAAATAAATACATAAGCTTACAATGCCTACCCCTACATGCGCAGAATTTTCAATTACATGAAGCTTTAGAGTAAGACAGCAGCCCCGATGGTTATGGCAAATTGAAATATGTAACATTATAGAATTAATTTATACACCTGCAAACTAGGACATTTTGACATTTATAAGGGATAAAGGAACGCAGAAAATAAATACATAAGCTTACAATGCCTACCCCTACATGCGCAAGTTTTTCAATTACATGAAGCTTCAGACTAAGACACCAGCCTCGATGGTTATGGCAAATTTGAGGGAAACCACGATGCATGACTCTAAGATAAATAATAATTATAACTGTGAAACCTGTAATTTGATCAAAGCTGTCTATATAGCCGCTACTGAAACAGGCAAAGGGCACCAGCAAACAGTAAGAGACACCTGGTTATCTCTGCCGTAAAGGACAGAATGGTCCTCACGCCTCGAGGTAACTTTTGCATCCGTGTGTTATTACTAACAGCTGAAGCTTTAAATTGGTTTAATCACCCGATAATTTGAAAACAATGACCATTCTAAGCCGTACATTTGTTGTGATTCTCTATGATGGTAATTTTGGTGTCAGTTTCTGCGCTGTTTTTACCTAATATTAAGATGAAATTATTAACAAAATTTTAGTAAGGTTTAGGCAGCTGAGTGGCTACTTTTTGGGAGAGCCGCTGACTCTGTTATCCATATGAGCCGTAGCATGTAATTTCCAACAATGTGGTATTTTGATAATTGTAAACTCAAACGAGCCTGTGCAGCTTCCTTAAATTAAGCTTAAAAACTCCAAATGGCGTTCAGTCGGTAGCTTAAGAATCATAGAATACCTAACGACTAGCAAATGCTCTGATCAGACTGCGCATATGCGCAGGCTGATCTGAGGCTTTTCTGGTCGCACATACCACATTGTTGGAAATCCCATGTCGCGGCTCATATGTTCTCTATATTTAAGTACCCAAAACATATGTTTTGGTTGAGAAATAACAAAACTAATTTTCTATTACGCACTCTTATCTGGAGGGTTGGTATGAGAAGCCGTTTGACTGTTTGATAATACAATAATACACTACCAAATGCATTTAAAAGTATGGACTGTCATTTGTGCACCAAAATAATCTTCTTAGGGACATTTTTGTGTTTACAAATACTATGCGGTTACATTTCTGCATCTCAGACGGGAATAGACAGGTTTTCCATGGTAATATGATAATAGTTATACGAGTTTTTTCTTATTTATTTTACCACTGTTTAATGAAATTATTGTTTTCAGTAGATAAAAATCCCCTTGGTCCCAACAATGACCCCCTGTTTCAAAGCTACTGTAAATATGGAAGATAAACATCCTTTAAACCTTGATAAATTTCATTTATGTGTTAAACTGCTCTTAAGTTGTCCTGGTATGTAACTACGCACCCGCTGGCATGAGCTAAATTACTAAGTATCAACTTATCGTGGTTTCATATTTTCACTTTTCAGCTACCTTTTCTAGTTTGCCATAGAAAATAAAATAAATTGTCCTAAATCATGTCCCAAACGTCTGTCTAACTGTATGCAGTGTTTAAACACATTCAATTTAAAATTTATTTATTTATGTAAAAAAATATGCAATTCAAACCACTTCAGCGGGAGGACAAAAGTGAATAAGTAAGCACACAATTTTTACGAGATATGCTTCCAAGCGATATATAAATAATTATCAAATACATTTTGGGGCAATGAATGCAGTTTTAATAAGATTTGAAGAACAGAAATCTATAAATCTAATTTCAAAATGGGGATGCCCTAATCTGCATGCTTTAAAAATCAATAAGCAGTATTCTTAGATGACCACCACTGCTTCTGAGGTCAACGCCGATGTTGTATTATTATATAAACTCAATATTTTTCAATCCTGAGCTTTTTTGATTGAAATATATAAAATTTTGAAAAATAATATTTTGACATGTTCTTGCTGGGCTTCCGTAGAAAGTTGTCTGCTCTGGCGTTATGCAAGTCGATCGAGTCTGCTATACAGTGGTTTCAGATACACCATAGAATTACCTTTGCAACCATACAAAATCCAGCTGTATACCTTTCGGGTGCAAGGGTTAGCATTTTTTCTACCTTGGTTCCCCGACTATAACATTTTAGTGTTTCTAGTATGACATGTTAACTGAGATGCGTGTATGATTGTGTTACAGGTTAACGGATAACAATAAAGTCTCAAAACTTCACATATCCACTACAGTTTCAATGCTTGTCACGGTGTTTGTTTAGGAGTATTGGTTGTTTTGAATTAATGAGCTGCGTAAACATATGGTATATAAATGATTTGTATCATACGTTATCAAAGTTTGCTATGTAGTCCAATGAATTAAGACTTGCTATGAATATAAATTTTGGCACAGAATCATATTTTCCAAACTTCTTGAATTTTCGATGAATATATACTGAGCGAAACTTCTAAACCGCCACTCGACATTTTCTCATATATCTTATCATATATGATACGCACATGGCTAAAATTTACACTCAATATGGAAAAATCAATTAAACAGAACCTGTCAAAATTTCATTTTCATAAATTGAAAATAACATGCCAGATTGATAGACTGTATAAAGGCACCATCGCATTTCATTTTCACACAAACGCTAGAATTTGAACTCATCGCTTAAAACCGAGTATTCAAGGGACCTAAAGTGAAAACACCAACTTTATGGTGTTATAAATGGACATTATTGAACATTTCTGGATTTCGCTTTTATTAACAAGCAATTTTCAGGAAATCCACAATGTTCCTATGGAAGCCCATATGACATAAACAACACAAGAATGCTTTAAGGAGATGACATGTTTTTGTCCACAATTTTACTGAAGCTTTCTTGTGCTGTAAATGGACATTATTGAACACTATCGTGTTAATTTTGTAATAAAGTAGCAATTTTTATGCAATTCAGTGCTTCTATGGAGGCCCATATGGCCTAAAAGAACACAAAAATGTGTTTATAATGATGAAATGTTTTTGTCTTCAAAATTTTTGAAACATTCGTCACCCATTAACCGTTTACTGCACATCAATCTCGACACTTCCGACGTTCGTATGCAGCATTTGTGCATCAGCGCACCAAAGTATGGTGGACTATACAGGACATTTTATGACATACGTAAAACTCAGTTTTTGTCGATTTTTCTCGTCATACGAGTGCAAAAATGAAAAATGACCGACATGTTGTGGTGTAAACTCTCGGCTCTATCAAAACATGTCAAACTTTATGATAAATTATGAATCAGTCTCAGCGAGGCCCCATTTTCGATTGAACCCACAGACCGACCCCTCTACTTTATACTCATACAACCATAACGTTGGCGTTTTTGTGATTAAATAAAGTTGTCCGATAGGTGTCGATGAAAATACGAGTATACACTTGGCGATAAACATTTAACATTTGTGTGCCACGTGCAAAACAGGTATAAGTACTCTATCGTTACGCATAAATGAACATCCTTATTGAATCAAACTGCGTTATGTTCAATCGACGCATACATGTGTCCAAATATACTGTGGCAAATATCATTTCAAACAGTTTAATAATAAATGAGTTATATTGAAAAGTGTGCTTTGTTAACTGGCGGTTTAGAAGTTTCGTTCAGTATAATTGTGGAAAATATGATTCTGTACCAAAATCTATATTGATAGCATATCCAGCGGAAACAATTTTGCATTAAAAGCTTACAAAGAGACGCTAATAGGGCGAAACTTTCACCAATAACACAATTTCCTCCTTTTAATTAAATACTATTTGCAAATTACCAAGTGCATGATTTCCTCTTTTTCTTGTTCTACAACTAAAGCCCCTATCTCACTGGACTGCGACTGTTTTGCGACAGCTGGCGACAGACATCACGAGCGGGTCGCAAAGCAGTCTCGAAACAGTCGCCAGTGATTCGTAATGTCCTCGCATGTGTCGCCAAGTGGCGCAAAGTAGTCGCAAAAATTTTGAACATGTTCAAAAATTTTATGCGACAAAATTCCTCGCAAAATGGTCGCAAAGTCATCGCGGGTGTCTCGAAACCGTCGCGAACTTGTCGCCGACCCCTCGCAATTTAGTTGCAATCATTTTGGAACACGACATATTTGCGAGATAATTAAGACTTAATTGCGAATCAATTGCGGCATAAATGAGAAACTTCGTGACAACATTGCGAGTAAATTAAACTAAGCGATGTTCTGGCGAACGTCGTGAGACAGTCGCACGAACGTCTCACGACTATCGCGCGAGTATCTTAAAGTACTGGCAATTATGTCGCCAAAGGTTCGTTAAAAGAGTTCCTCCTATCTGAGATGAAAGTTCCCTCTATTACGAGATCTTGGTTAGGCATACTTAAGAATACATTTTGACAAATTCCAGTTGTCAAGTATTCTTGCTATCTGAGAGGATAGTTTCATATAAGTATGGTGTATTGATTAGGCTCACTTACATGTATACTGTTTGGAGTAATTTCAGTTATTAAAAATGGTTCTGCATTCTGAGAAGATAATTTTGTTAAGTATGCTTTATAAGGCCTACTTAAATGATTGCTTTTTACAGTATAAAGGAATTATTTTGTGTCTTGGTAAGACTACAACAGCCTGCTTAGTCTCAGCAGCCCTTCTAAGAGTTGAATTTGGCATACAGAACCCTATAAACAAATTATCACTGCAGCGGACAACTAAGATTCTGATTTGAATGCGCATCAGTGCAGTCTGATATGTGCCTTTGTTGTGCGCATAACTGTATCAAATAGATTTTCGCAATACGAGGCTCATCCGAACTCATTGAAATTTTGAATTGATTGGGCTCATAATGCCATACGTATGGGCAACTAAAGCATGTGCGTTCTCGACTGACTTTCTTGAGCTGCTTGAAGGGCCATCATAACTGTGCAGTATAAACGAGTAACTTTTTTCTAACTCAATATTTGCTACCATTCAACAGTCCAACACACCCAGCAGCGTGACACCTTCCAACAATCTAGCTCCTTCCAGCCCTCTAGTTCCTTCCAACAGCGTAGTACCTTCCTAGTCTGAAGTTTCAATGCTTGCTAGAATGTTTATTTTTCTTGGTTTATCATTTCTCGCAAAACCATCGTGCGACAGTCGCACGACCTTCGCACGACAGTCGCACGACGTTCCTGAGAGCGTCGTGAGGCGGTCAATGGTAATAAATGCTCGCAATTTAATCGGGTGAACATCGTGCGAGTGTCTCGCGAATGTCGCACGAATGTCGCGCGAATGTCGTGAAACATTCGCCAATGATTCGTGCGACAATCGTACGACATTCTTGCGACTGTCGCAAATATGTCTTATTCACCTATTCGGTGTGACCGCAACGTTTATGGTTGCAATGTCGTATTTCTGTCGCCAAAACGTGTTTCAAATTAGTCTCGAAATAGTCGTAAATTGCTCGCATCCCAGTGAGATACTAGCTTAAGCGTACATACCGTGTTTGAAAATATTATGTCTGACACTCATTCTGTATGTCAGAAACTTTAATTTAAATAGACAAATAATATAAATACCATACGTTTACAAATAACTGCACAGGTTTACAGCTTGACAACACCGTGTATCATATTCAGCATACTTTCAGTCTTAAAATGATATATAGGAACCTTGATGCCTAGGGGCTGCAACCAACACCTTAATTAGCCCCATTATTTCATTTTATCTTATGGACTAATTGGTTTATCCAACTTTTACTTTTTTACAGTGAAAGAATTGTCCGCCCTAATAGGCTTAAATTAGAGAACTTGCCAGTTTGGGCCAAATTTAAGGCTTTGGGAGATTGGCGTTTTAAGAATAACGTGTAGATATATAAAAAAAAAGATGATTTCTTATGTTTTTCGCATTGATTTTCGACTATAAATTTTTATTTCTTCTTTTAGCAATTGTGTTCGCGATGAAAGTTGTAGAGAACAATAGCGCCAATTTTCTCCAAAAGGTCTGAAGTTTGTCGCGCAAACAGGTTTTTGTGTACATAGATGGAGATTTTGCAGCTATTTGAATTTAGTCAAATTTTCTTAGTTTTTTATTAGGCCAAGTCTTATAATTTCATTGTTGGTGAAAAGCTGACTTGCTTTGCTAGTATTGTCAAACAGATAAATTGTTAATATAAATGTTCTAAGGTTCTTCCTCGCGGTGCCGTTGGTTGCTCTGTAGTATGTGATTGTGGTGTTTCCTGATCATACACAATTTCTTTTTGATCTCTGTACTGAAGAAAGTACATGCCATGAAATGGTCATTCATCTATTGCAGGGACGTAGTAGTATTGTTTTGCACTGTTTCATGAGTTTTAAATACCATTTTCACGTTGACGCTGAAAGAAAGATAGTTAAAACGTGAGAAATGTAAAGAAATATCTGCGCCGATGGTTTAAAAAATAATGTATGGCACAATACCTCTTCCGTAGAGAAGAATTGCCGATATTGGTAGGTTATTATCAACTTAACTAATATTTGTAGGTAGGTCAACTAAACTAATATTTGTAGGTTACGGTAAACGAAATTAACTTCTGTTTTTGATTAAATGCACCAAGCATGTATGGCACTAGCTATTTAAATATGTAGCATTTGTGCGCAGGGCATATTTTTCCCTTCTGACTCGAGTTTTCGCGTCATTCCAGCAATCATGTACTCTAGAAGCATCACTACAGACATTTTGGAATAGCACTACATACATTTTGGAATAGCATAGGTCCCTTTAGCCAAACTCTTTACTGAGCTCAGCTGACCGAAGACATAACAAAGTATAAACATTCCCATGTTTTCCTTCTCAATTTCTTTCAAAATTCTCACGTTACTCATATAAAATACCTGGCCTCCTTTTAGTGGGACATATGCAAACAGTGCCAACCAAGATCAGACGCCACAGAACGCGACGTCTGATCAGTGTCTCCACTGTTTGCGTACAGAACATTCTATTAAAATTTGGATAAAAATGAAAAAAACACCAAACAACCCTTTTTAAAACAGAAATAGACTGGTCCAATTGATAAGGGTAGGCAAGTTCTTTCGGCTTAAATGGGTTAATGCACGTGCTCCAAAACTGATGGTTTCGAGATGATCCCACTAGCTGAATGCACCAGCGAATCTTAAATTTGACCAAACCATCCATCTCTTTAGTCAAAGAATAAGCGCAGCGCAAGGTAACTTTTTGACCGACATATTTGACTTAGTTTATTTGCACTTAGGTCAAAATACTCTATGTTTTCATCTATGCGCAGAGTTAACTACAGCATCTTTGATTTTGGAACAGTTTCGACAAATTGGCATTTTTTCTCAGTCTACAACTCTCTTCGCAAACACAGTTGTGTAAAATTAAAAATCAATGTGAACAAGAAATGTCACAGTCACGTGACGAATGCTCCCAAAGGAATTGGTCTAGCATAAGACACATTTGAGGGAAGTTAGCTGTAATATAGGAGATATGCTCCAGACACCAAAAACCTAGAATGAGGCCAGAAGTTAATGTTAAGGTCAAAGTGATCCGAAATGGTATGCACCACTCCGCCATCCCAAGAGGAATCAACACACCAAAGTTGGGATTCCTATATCAAACAATATAGGAGAATATGCTCCAGACACGATTATTCTAGAAACTATGTCATAGATAAAGATCACAGTGACCTACAAATGGTATGCGACACATCAACATCCAAAGATGTATCCATACAGCAAATTTGGGATTCCTCCCTTAAATAATATATGAGATATGCTCCTGACAGGATTATTCTAGAAATTAGGTCAAGGTCACAAAACTGATACATGACACTCTGCCATCCAAAGATGCAACCACAAACCAAATTTGGGATTCCTAGCTCAAATAATATAGAAAAAATGCTCTGAACATGATTATTCTAAAAACCAGGTCAGAGGTCAAGGTCACAGTGACCAAAATGGTATGCAACACTTAGTGTAAACAATATTTTATTCAAATATAAAGTACATCAAGATACAACAGATACATCATATATACAATACAATACATTTGAAAGGAATACAGAAATAAGTCTAAGACTTGTTTGAATCTGCTTCCCTAAAGGAATCATCTAAATAACATAATTTGATTAGCAGTTGATTTCTTGATGATGTTTCTAATTGAATTATATGTGATTACATTTTATGCAGATAGTAAATGATACTAAGAAGTGTGTGTGTGTGTGTGTGTGTGTGTGTGTGTGTGTGTGTGTGTGTGTGTGTGTGTGTGTGTGTGTGTGTGTGTGTGTGTGTGTGTGTGTGTGTGTGTGTGATCTAGGCAACACTTGGGCATCCCAAGAGGCATCCACACACCAATTTTGGAATTCCTACCTCAAAGAATACAGAATGCCGATTTTTGAAACTAGGTCAGAGATCAAGATACAGTGACCGGAAAATGGAACAGGACAATCCACCATTCCAAGATGCATTTACACTCCAAATTTGGGATTCCTACCTCAAATAATAAAAGAGATATGCTCCAGATATAGTTATTCTAAATAAAAAAACAGAGGTCAAGTTTAAGGTCACAGTGACCCGCAAATGGTACACGACACTCCACCATCCCAAGATGCATCCACACACCAAATTTGGGATTCCCATTTCAAATAATATAAGACACGATTATTCTACAAACTAGGTCAAAGGTTAAAGTGATCCGAAAATGGTATGTGACACTCCGCCATCCAAAGATGCATCAACATACCAAACTTGGGATTCCTACCTTTAATAATATAAGAGATATGCTCAGGATATGATTATTCTAAAAACTAGGTCAGAGGTTAAGGTCATAGCGACCAATAAATGGTACACGACACTCCATCATCCAAAGATGCATCCACACACCAAATTTGGGATTCCTATCTCAAATAATATAAGAGATATGCTCTGGACACAATAATTCTTAAAACTAGGTCAGAGGTCAAGAGCACAGTGACCTGAAAATGGTATGTGACATTCTGCCATCCCAAGATGCATATACTCACCAAATTTGGAATTCCTACCTCAAAGAATATAAGAGATATGTCCCAGACGCAAAATATCTTAAAACTAGGTCAGAGGATAAGGTCAAGGTCACAGTGACCCGAAAATGGTATGTGACACTCCGTCATCCCAAGATGCATTTATACGTCGAATTTGGAATTCCTATCTCAAAGAATAGGATATGTACCAAACTCAATGCAGTTTCTAGGTCAGAGGTCAAGTTAAATGTCACAGAAACCCAATAATGGTATGTGACACTGTGTCGTCTCAAGATGCATCCACACACAAAATTTGAGATTCCTACAAAAAATAATATAAGAGATATGCTCCGGACATGATTATTCTAAAAACTAGGTACGAGGGTAAGATCACAGTGACCCGAAAATGGAATGCGACACTTTGCCAGCCCAAGATGCATCCACACACCAAATTTGGAATTCCTAGCTTAAAGAATATAAGAGATATGCTCCGGACACAATAATTCTTAAAACTAGGTCAGAGGTCAAGGTCACAGTGACCTGAAAATGGTATTTGACACTCTGTCATCCCAAGATGCATTTACATACCAAATTTGGAATTCCTATCTCAAAGAATAGGAGATATGCACCAGACTCGATGCAGTTTTTAGAAACTAGGTCAGAGGTCAAGCTCAATGTCACAGTGACCCAATTATGGTATGCGACACTTTGTCATCTCAAGATGCACTTACACACAAAATCTGAGATTCCTACCTAAAAAAGAGATATGCTCTGGACATGATTATTCTAAAAACTAGGTCAGAGGTCAAGATCAAGGTCACAGTGACCCGAAAATGAAATGTGACACTCCGTCATCCCAAGATGCACCCACAAACAAAATTTGGAATTCCTACCTCAAAAAATATAAGAGATATGTACGGGACACTAAGCGGGACGGACGGATGGACTGACGGACGGACAGTGCTGGGGCATAAAAACATAAAGAATCGTTTTTAATACAAAAACAATAATTTAATATTTATTCCAAATTGGACACTTTTGTATTTTCAGCCTATATTCAGCATATCCTTTCCTTAAATAGTAGCCACTTTTAAGGAACAAGTTTTCCTCTCTATTGAAACATACTTTGTCGCATGACGTAGCGTCTGGGAGTGAAACAACGCCATTTAATAAAATTGATGAAAAATTAGTGGTTTACAGATTTAGTAACGTTACGTAAAGACGTCAATTTTAAAAATTGCCAAAAGATGACAAAATTTTGCGTTTTCATGCCAAAAATGCAAATTTGAAGTAATTTTAATGTCATGTGACAAACAGAATCTAACATTCATGCACCTTTATTATTGAATTTATTAAATTCGTTTCAAAAAGGTGATACATCTTCTGCAAGCCTCGCATTTTATAACTTTTCCTCAACTCATTTAAAAAATTCAATAAAACATGAGCACTTATGTAAGATCTTTTTGTTTGGCATACGGGATACCAACAAACCAAGGATGCATTGTAAAATTTCTACACTTCGAGTTTATAAATTCGCTGCCACCATTAACAGGGAATGTGAAATATCACGAACAAATAGATAAATAAAGATTCCTTTAATAATTAAACATTGGCTAGTAAAAACAGTTTAATGCTGGCTCCCTGACAACAGCCAAAGCATCAGGCCCCAACCATCTCATCTTTAGATAAGCCTTTACTCATAGATCACTTTGTATGGGAGGATCCAGGATTTCTGTACAAAGGTGTTGGGTCGCTTTGCTAATTATATCGAATTTTTCTTAAATATCCTTTGAAATGAAATACGTAATTTGGTCTCACTGAGGCCAAATTATTTTATTTTTATTTTGTTTTATTGATGAAGTCAATAACGATCTGCTTCGATCCATGTCTGTCAACTTAGGCATAAAAATAAAAAATAAAATAAAAATAAAATAATTGTGGGTTCACTAAGGCCAAATATTTTATTTTTATAGGATATTTAAAAACAGGGGATGGGATGGGGTTCAAGTGAACTTCCTGAACCCCCTCTGGATCCGCCACTGCTTTGTTGGTTTTTTTTTCATGTACAGGCTTAAATGGTACATAATGCATGATTTCTTTCTTCATGGACTTTTGTCCTTTAATACCCTTTATAGTTAAACATATGGACAGTGTAACAAGTTGCTGTTATCATCTAATTCATTTTATAATTTTACATATGAAGTAAGATATGAAGAAAATGGTCTATTTTTGTATTATACATTTTATTGACTGTTCTCCACTCAAATATTTGACTGTATGGGATACAGATTCGCATAAGTCTAAAAACAATCTTTTGAATCCCATTTGTATACTGTATATCATTGTATGTCCTTATATGTTGTTCTATGTACAAAGTATACAGATAAAATATGTTTGAACCAACTATTTGACTTCATCAATAACGATCTGCGCCCTTGTCTGTCAACTTAGGCATATCATAAAATGACAACAGATACTGTCCTGCCAGCCAAGAGTGACAGTGACGTCATGTTTTGTTTGCAAAGTTATCAGGGACTTAGAATCGATAGATCACTTGTGTATTAATCCTATCCACAGGTTAGGATTAATACACAAGTGATATATCGATTTGCATTAGGCGAAACAGAGTGTACAAGTTATTGCTTTACTTAACAACTGTAAACAAAGTATTACGTCACTGTCACTTTTGGTTGGCACGACAGTAATTGACAACTCATCAAATGTGATAATCTGTTTCGGCAGGTGTAAAACCTGTAGACAGCTAAGGGTTTATGCATAAGCTGAATATGCCATTTGTAGTCCGATATTTCGCTTTCTCCTTGCCTTATTGAGTAAATGTTTATGTCTTTGTTGTTGTTCTCTTCTGTTAGTTTTCACTGACTCCATCACATCACTGTTAGATCTGCTATTGTCTGATCTAGCATCGAGAGAGTCTGCTTTAATGCTGTCCACTGCCTCTGCTCCTGCTCGTTTTGGAGTTGCTCGTAAGCGGAATGGTAATCTAAATACAAAAAAGCCAGCAATCATGAAGTCCAGAAAGCAGGGCTCGCCCTGCAATTAGGCGTTGTAGCCATTTGCTACTAAAAATGTAGAGTGGCTACAAATATAAGTCATTGGCTAAAAGTACACTCTAGGTGGTTAGAAAGTTACATATCTGAGGGTCTGGATGGGGGGTCTGGTATTCACTTTTCATTAAAAATTTAGCCCATTATACATCTCATTAAAACTTTGGGTTATTCATTAAAGTAAGACCAATGATTCATTAAGAGTAAGAAAGATGGCAAAGAAATCTTATTATTCACTATTCATCAATATTTTTCTTCAATTCATTAAAAATAGGATTGTTCATTAATTTTTAGGCTCTCATTATTCACTATTCATTATTTTTTTGCCTCATTATTCACTATTTATTATAAAAAGGGCCATTATTCACTAATCATTATGCCCCATCCAGACCCTCATATCTGTGAAAAGTGTATTTTGATCATCTTTTGGATTTTCAAATATTGCTTTTATTATTCCTTCACACTTTATTATTGTGCCATATTTAACTCTTTTGATGCTGGAGTTTTTCAATACCATCAGGGTATCAAACAATTTAGATCCAGACCAGGCTCGACATTCTGTCCAGCCTGATCTGGATTCAAACTGTTTGCAAGGGTTTTCAGCAGAAATCAAGAGTCGCCCCAAGCGGGCAAAGAGTTGAATACAAAACAACTTGTCGATATACATGTACTACTTTCTGGTTAAAACCTTGGCTAAAGTTAATATCATTTGGCTCCAACTTTTTTCATTTGGCTACAGTGTTGGCTACAGCAAATTCTTAGCCAGGGTAAGCCCTGAGAAAGGCACACTTTTCAGCTATATTATAAATTATTTTTCTTGTTATTCAGTCAAGGTATGGACAAGTTGATGTGATTTTGGTTTTAATTGCATTGGTGAGTAGCCAACGATATTATGTGCCAATACTTCTGCGCAGTTGTCAGTGCCTCTGCTTCTTTTGCACTTAAAGAAGAAACAAAGATGAAGGCCCAAGTCAAATTTGAGGCCTCATATCAAAATAACTAGCTGTGAATGCACGTTAAAGAGCAATTTTTCGCATAATGCGAAAATTACCAAATATACTTAAGGAATTTGAAAACGTATTACCCAGATTAAATCCTTTATTCACAAACCCTGAAAATGTCAGCAAGATAATTGTTATTGCATATCATAGACTGACTAGCTTGTAGTGTGTCCTAGAAAAGTCATGGTTGTAAATTTACTTTAAGGTAAAAGTATCCGTTTTAAGACAGGGGTGGTCGATTTTGAAGGACACCAATTCAGCTGCAAGTTAACACGCATTAGTTTTGATTCCTGACTCAACAGATTTGCGACCTTGGCTTCTTTCACGATTGCTTATTCATCATTGAACGATCAGAAATTAATTGACAGTTCGGTATGCTCAAATTTACACCCCTTTAAAGATACCGACAAACCCCACCCACCCTGATTACTATAGTCTAGTAATAAAATTCAACATCTTGGGCCTTTTAAAGTTTTGATTTTTATACGTCCGGTTTTGTAGGAAGAGGCTAAGGGCATACACAAATGACAGATTATGCATAAATTACGCTTGTATTACGTGTCTTTTGTATTGTACAAGTGGCGTTAACGTAATTTTTAGACGTTCTCAATCACATGACAGCAGATCTCTTGTCATGATTTACAGCAAAACGTCTTTCCTACATGATTGTCAGTGTATGTAGTCAATATCAGTTATGAAAGCGTGCATAAAGGTAACTTATGGAGATGTTTCTAAAAATTAGCTGTAAATTGACGTTCCAATTTGACGTTTATTTTCAAAATATTGAAGTTATCAATTACTTTTAATCAGAAAAAAAGTCTATAAACTCTGTTGCTGATATGGTATCATACATGCCACAGCTTAAACAACAAAAATAATCAAAAAGCTTCAACTAACTGTGCAGAAAGGTGCTGGATACTGCAAGTACCCATGTGACGTCATCAGCAGCGTCGCGTGATAGTTCAGTCAAATTAATGACTGATTCATACCAATTCTGGGCTGCACATTAAAACATGCCAGTAACTTTTCAATCGCATATACGGTTTGCAAGAAAAGTGCAAAAATATGGTAATGCGTTTTCATAGTCCTCTAGTATATATTGAAATATTTTATATATGTTTGTGGGCGGTAAGTAAAATGCGATTCTTTGCATAATTGTAGATCAAGGCCTGCTGGTTTCTAATGAAGCTAGCTAAAGTGATTAACATTTAATTTGTTTTTTAGCCTCACAATACATCAATATCAATAATGTTAGCCCTTAAAGCGCCAAGAAAAAAAATGCAACTGAAAATGTCGTCTGCTAAAGTCGTCTGCTGCAAATAACTTCCTTCCATTACAGACGAATTAAGTACAGAAGCCAACAGCGTGAACCCAGAACAGACTGCTCCTATAGGAGCAGTCTTATCTGGGTCCACACTGTTTGCCATAGAGGTTTCTTAAACATTTCAGCAGACGAGAAAAGCAGACGACTTTTAAGGGTTAGTGCACTACTTGACTGGCTGGATATCAGAAGTCGATAAAGCATTATAACTTAGAAGAAGACAAGGTCACTTATTTGGACCAAAAGGGAAAGCTGACTTTATTACTTTTTGTAAAATATAACATGCGCGGATTCAGAGGGGGGGGCCTGAAAAATCACAAAATATAGGGATTCTTAGCAATACTGGTCCGGATCCGCTGAAAAATCACAAACATACCAAGCCAGCATTCAATGTTGGACCATCACCGGCCCACCAGCGAAACGCCATTTAAATGGAGTTTCGCTGGCGGGCCGAAGATGGCCCATTTATAGTGATATTCGGATCCTCTATCCACTCATTAACTAAAAAAACGCTATCAAATTTGGACCCCTCTCTTAAAGCTTTATGAATCCCCGCATGTTTAATGTTTATTAAATGACATTAACTGACCTATACTTTTTCCTGTAGAGGTCCTTGTCGTCCCCGAGGATATTAATTGCCTCTTGTGGTGTTAAGAACCACTTAAGACCCCGTTTGTCATGGGGTAGGTATTTTCTAAGAAGACGTGAGGCAGACGAGACTCTGCTGTATGATCTTGGCATTTCCTGTGTGAGAACTGTCTCAGATTGTTGTAACATCGCCTGAGAGTAAAATATATGAGCTGGGATATGTGATTTCCAACAATGTTGTATGTGCGACCAGCAAAGGCTCAGACCAGCCTGCGCATACGCGCAATCTGATCAGAGCCTGTGCAAGCCGCTTGAGTATTCTATGACTCTTAAGCTACTGACTGAACATCATTTGGAATTTCAAAGCTTAAAAGGAGGCTACACAGGCTGGTCTGAGTCTACACATGTCAAAATGCCACATTGTTGGTAATCACATGTCACGGCTCATATTGCTTTAGAATTGGAAGTTTTGTCATATATGAGCCAACTCGTTTTATGAGATTTTGGTATTTAGGGCATGTTGAGCAATGAATGATCAGGTAAGCCTGTGCCAGTGTGCATACTTGCCAGAGCCCCACAAGGCGAGTTAAGCAAAAATAGTTTGCGTAAAAATTGCGATTATTTTCTTATTCATCAATTTTAACATGTGTTTTGGGTGCTAAAAAGAACCGTTTTATCAAGACGGTTCTTTTGAGTACCCACAACATATGTTTTGGTTGAGAAATAAGAATACGCACTCTTATATGGTGACCTGGCCCTTGCTTCTTCTGCACATAAAGAATGGATGCAGATAAAGACTCAGGCCAAATTTTTGACTTCTGGGATAGCTGGATATGTCAGAAAAGGCGCATAAAGAAGATTTTTCTGCATAAGCTGTAAGTACTAGGTTCCCATGTGTTGACCCTATTTTCTTATCATTTCTTTACAAAAGTGTTATTTTCAGCATTGTAAGCAATTTATTTTGAATGTAATCAATCAATTTCATATTGGATACCGTTAAACAGGTAATTTGGCAAAAAGCAAAGCCCATCCAATAAAATGCTGGTATTTTATTATGGGCTGCACTGATTGCAAAGATAAAAACAATCAACAAGGATAATATATATTATTTATAGAAAGTATGGCATATGCCTCCTTCAAATACCAAATGGACAATTTTATAATTATTCAATTGATATGAGAGGTTAAAAGATATATTTCAATGAAATGGTATTCAAAAAATGGGCCTCGTCGCGAGGAAACCTGTCCTCAGGGTCTCCGTCAAAGCTGTTTTCAAACCAATCTCTGCAGCTACACAGACTAGCTAGAAAATTGAAATTTCACCCGTAGCAAGTTAACATATGATACTTTCTAAAAAGCAAATAACAAAGCTGCTGGTCGGACTGCACAGATGCGTCGGCTGGTCTGCGCCTGTGTTAGGCGCAAATCACTGAAGACAGGTTTTCTCACGTCGAGGCCCAAATAATACATATTAAAAACATGTCACCTATAGCTTATTCTAAGTGAAAAGAACTGGAAACTTCAAAATTATCAGATTGGTTGGTTTTTTACTATGCATTCAATAATGTCTGAATATGCAAAACGTCTTGCATTCAAATCTAACTGGTTGGGATAGTTACTATGAATTGAATTTCTCATCTGAATATAATGGGATATCTGGCGTGATAGAGTCATATCTGACTTTCTGAGCCTGCTGGTTTCTTATATTGTAGGTTCTATCTATTTCTGAAGGATCTGTTTTCAAGATTATTTCTTTTCAAATAGACACTATATGTTTCTAAATTGATATGTTTGCGATTGGCATGCAAAATTAGGTTAATGACGCGTCTTGGAGTAAAATAACGCCATGTCATAAGATCGATAAACCATTATTGGTTTACAGATTTTCAGGAAGCGTTATGACGTCGATAACAACGATAAACCTTATCTTTAACTTTAAAGTACTCCTTCTGCCGTATGATAAATAGAATCTTATATTACATGTTTGGCAGGAAGATACCATGATTTATCAAACAAATAAAATTTAATAATTTTGTTTTTGCCTAGAATTATTTATTTACTCTAGGGAAATAAATCCTTTTTTAGCTGGAACTCCTTTTCCTGACCACAAGTGACCCCAGGCATCGATGAGATGAAACACATGTCATATTCATTTTGTTTTATTATTTACAATTATTAAACAAGCATAACGCTTCTCTGCACTTTTGAGATCACAAACATTAACAAATGACGCCATTTATAATCCGTTTCTTGTTTACTGTCGTGAGTCGGCTCCCGGTACCGTTAGTTTAACAGGTGACCGGGCCCAGGGCGACGACAGTAAATATGATTCGCACTATACACATGCAATGGCGTTGCTACCAACACTGAATCTGGAGGATCAGCAACAAAAACGAAAAACTCTAGGAAAACAATAAATTTAGTACCAAAAGGCTCGTTACGATCTTAAACCCCTGTCACACCAGGGCGGCGTCCTCACGGTGATCCCACGGTGTCCAAAAAATTGCAGACCGCCGAGGTGCGCGCAGTACGAACGCAAGTATCACCGCAGCAACGCAATGACGTCGCCATTTGACACAGTGGTGTCGCATAGAACGCAGAGCGACATTGCGCACTTTGAGCATACTCAAAACAAACATCGTTCGCTCGGCTTCCTAATAGAGCGCAGAGGGGACGCCATAAGGTCACCATAGCCGCGCAGTTAGGTCTCCTACGAGGGTCACCCAATAAAGAATGAGACTTTTTCTATAGCGCGCTGAATTTACATGCTAAGCTTATGAAATCTTGTTCAAAGCTAGCACATATTTTTGGCTGTTCACATGTACCATATTCGACGTGTTACGTAGTTCCAACTTTCGTTGCTAGGCAACACTAGAAGACTAGGCAAACATGCGTGGACACCTCAGTATAGATGATCACCATGGCAACATATTCATATGTATAGTTTATTTTTGTACTATTACTTAAATTTGCTTATGCACTCAGTCTATAACCAAAAGGGTAAAGTAATAATCTGAAGTTCTGAGCTGTTACCATGGCAACAAAGCTTGAAAAATCAAGATTTCAAGAAATATCAGGTATTTTTCCCTGACCTCGTGACTTTAAAAGTTAATATCAAATAGTCGAAGGCAATTTAGGAGAACAGGGTTCTGTTCATATATACTTCATTACAATCAGCTGCACATAACCATACATTTTATAGGATATCCTTCGCTAGAATAGTTACCATAGCAACGCAAAGTGGTGTGTTTATGAAAAATCGAGTAAATTGGTTGCTAGGCAACCAAAATAAAGGATATGCATATTTGGTTCTTCATTTATTGCATTTTATGTAACACTAAGATTGTCCAGTAGAATAAATGATATCAAGAGGTTAAATTCTATCAATGTTCGAAAATAAAAGACTTTGAAAGACCATGGGTATGCAAAAAATAATATAAACGCGGATATGCGTCTACAAGTCCTTCCACAAAACATCCCGTTACTATGGCAACTGATCAATCACAAATATAGTGTTTCTATTCCTGAATTGCTAAGATGCCGTACTATCATAATGGTGAATTTTAACTAAATGCACACACAGGTTTTCATACTATGAAGAAAGTCACATTCTTTATTGGATGACCCTCGTACAACGCAATAGGAGCTCCGTTGGCGCACACAAGGGTCGTTGTGCAAACGCCGTGGTCGTCCGTGGCGTTTGCACGGAGACTGCATGGCATTCTTGGAGATGTCACTGTGTCCTCAACGCAAAGGTAACGCCGTGAAAGCACGGCGCATGTGCTGTGAGCGCCGTGGACGAGCAGTGAAAGCACCATGAGAGCGCAGAGAATCTTCACCATGAACACCGTAGGAACACTATAGAACGCCATGAGAGCTCTGTGGCAACGCCTTGGTCGCTGTAAGGATGCCGTGACAGACAATTTTTCACAAAAAATATGATTTTCTTGCGTTCCCACGGTGCTCTGGAAAATTAAAAAAAACTCTGTGCAACGCAGTGGAAACGCCGCGTGGTGTGACAGGCGTTTAACTAAGATATAGACTACCCACACTTTATGTTTTTATTCACTAATAAAAAAGTTACAGACGTTTGGAATTCTGAGGTGGACTCGATGAAGATTTCCGAAATGGCGGACTTCCATTATTCAGCAGAGAACAGCTAGCTGATGTATTACTACTCGTGCTAGAATTAAACATGTCATGGTGCCACTAGTTTTGCCACAACGTATACCATAGTATTTTCTTGATTTGAGCAAGCAGTTCAAGCAGAATGCATGTAATATACAGTTTATTGAATCATTCCAATTTAAAACATAGGATTTATAAACCTATTGAGGTGAAAAATCATATAAAGAAACTTGTGCACTCTTTTCTTTATCGGATTTTTCATCTCCTTCTGTTTATCAGTCCAATATTTTAAATAGAACGACTTATAAACCCTTTATATTCGTGCTCATGTATAATTATATTTATTAAGCTCATTGTGAAAGAAAATTTAAATGCTCTGCAAGCCTAACTTTTGATCTTTTTTCCCTAACTTGTTTAATAAAATCAATAAAACACAAACACTACTGGTATATTGCACCTCAAATGGAACACAGTTTTTCGTTTTTAAAATTTTACATGAAGGTTTCTTCACCCTTAAAATTTGCATACGCATAGATACAGCAAAACCCTAACTAGATTTAATTTTTGATGGAGAATGATATCCATGCTACTGCTCTGATATCTTGTAAAAATAAATAACTTAGTTTTTGTTGGCATGAAAATACCTGTTTAGTACCCATTTTGGTACTGTCAGTGCAATACACCTTGGATAGATATCGTAGTATTTACTCAGCTATAAAATATCCATTAGAGATTACAGCAGACGATTATTTTGTAACATCAAATGGTGCAGTTTAAGATTTAATCCATGCTGCTTATTTAGTTCTATGGATAATGGGTTATTAACGCGTTTCATGCCTACCAAGTACCATCATTTTGCCTGCTTCCATCTGGCTGCCTAATTGTATGTTTTGTTAATGTATTTGTATGTGCGAGCGTACAACTAGAAGCGCACCGGCCTGAATATACGAATAACATCGCAGATTTACAGGCACTTACATGTACTTCATTTCATCTTATATTAAACTTTTACTGCTTCTTTGATAATGATGGAAAATATGCATGTTTTCATATGGGAGTAGGAGACTTATTTATGGAATAGCTAGGTAAATGGCCGATTCCAACTAAGAGGGCAATTTGGGTAGTACACATCTATAGATGTAGCCTTCCGTTTGCGTCACCGTCTCATAGTTAGATAATTGAAATATTGTTGACTGTGCTGATAAACATCAACTCAAGCTGATATACAGCTACATTTAAAATCCAATGATGCATTGTAAATTGTCTTAAATTAGTATGTTCATGGTTTTATATTCAACTGAAAGTCATTGATCCATATCGCTCAAAGTACAAGAAGGGATAAAACATTAAGAATGTTAAAATTCCATCCTATCCCAGCATTTATGAAAACGTATACAAACTTCAAAAAATATTTTTGGTTAGGGTTTTTTTGGTTAAAATATATTTTTCTAAATTAAATTTAAAATAACCATTTTAGATTTAATGTTATTGCCGAAAAACAGTGTTCCATTTGAAGGGCTATACTCTAGTAGTATAAGATCCCCTATAAATGAATTGTTTGAAAAGTTTTCTATACTTCTTCAAGAAGATAAGTCCACACTAAAAAGCAAAATATGTAGTTCCAGTTTGTCATCTAGCACCAATTTTATTGTCTGTACTCAAATTAAGAAACTGTTGTTTTTTTCATATAAGTAATTATATGTCTATGATTGTATTTTATTATGCTGCACCATATGGTTTACAATTTAAAAGTATTTCAATTACCCATGTGTTCATAAAACAGTCCCTTTTTTAAACAAATGATATAGTGTTGTCCAAAATCAATATTTTTTACCAAATTACTATATAAGACAGACTAGATATACTGTTCAAACATGCCAAATAAGTCAATTAAACATATTAAGATGGTATTGAACATTATCCGAATAAATGCCATATCTTTATGCTTATGTATACCACCAACAATAATGTAGACTGCTTTGTAAAGCAATTAACTATCGGTAGCATTCTACTAAATATTCATGAAGTATGGCCACGCCCTTTTTGGGGAGGAAGGAGTCATCAGAAAAAAACACTGTGGATCATTTCATTGGTCATATTCCTTTTGCTTCATTGAAAGGTGATAAGAGGCCAGATAAAATAAATAAAAAATCAAGAGAGTTTAAACATTTTATGCCCAAAGCAGGAGAATAATGTTTCGATTTTTAGAGTACCCCCTCTGATAAGAATCATCTGTTTGTTTGCTGCGGACTAGGGGGTTCCCCAACTTATTTACACATGACTAATTTTTGAGATGGGAAACCTCCATGGTTTTCATCATAAATCAAATAAGCTATGGCAGGATTTTCAAATAAAAGACTTTTGTCAAAATTGTATGTGTGAATAGATTTTGAGAATGGATTACTTTACTGCTATTTTGCACTGTTGGCAATGGAGAAATATTTAGTGGACAGCCTCCTAAACGGCAGAAATCCAGGATTTTTTGATCCCAAAAATCTTTCTGAGAAAGGGAATTCCAGGTACGTACTTGTAGGTAGGAGGTAGATTGAAGACAATAGATGATTTCTGGTGGCAGTTAAATGAAAAACTAGCTAAAAGACCCTTTTCAATCAGGGACAGCACAGCTGTGACATATGGACTGGTGCAAAAAGTCACGGGACATATGGGAAGTTGGCCGTCACTTGGCCTGATGGGTCTAAATCAGTTGAAAGTGCCCACAGAGTATCTTTCATGACATCAAACCACTTCTTAAAAAATGATATGCCTCAAGAAGATGCTGAAGGGAGAAAATTAGAAGTGTCACACTTATGCCACAACGGCCTGTGTATAAAAAATGCCCACCTTACCCTAGAATCGCACGAAAATAACCAAGAGCGGATACATTGTAAACTGCAGAGACAGTGCACCAGACAACATCAACCATACTGTGTTGCTTTAAACTTAGGTACTGAAATTGTTATTTTTTATGAGCCTTTTTTGGCTTGTCAATAATAGTATAAGTATGGTCCTGCCGAAATGTTTTAGGCGTCACAGGTAGTAAAATGTTTTTTTTTTTGATATTTCACTACTTCTCGGTGCTCGGCGTACAATTTGTAAATGGCCCGTCGCCGCTTACTTCTACTTTCTATGTAATTTTTTGCCTTTTTGCGAGATTTATGACTGTTTGCTTTCTTTTGGTCTTGGTATAGGGCCCAAGAAACCCTTGTTCCAGAAGGGATTGGAGAGCCAACAACCTTACACAGTTTATATATTGATTCACCAGGTTCATTGTTTATGTTGTGCGCCGCACTGTGAGCTCTGCCAGGGAAATTTCTCGAAAAGGTAAGGTGCTTTGGAAGAGAGCTCCTCATTGAACGATTAGTAGCTTCAACTTTTTGTGTATTTGTGTTCATTTTGGTTCTTTCAAGGATTGTGGGACCAACCTATATTCGACTGTCATCACATGATTTGATCGAAAAATCTTTCGTCAGAAATGGATTTCTTTGAAGCCAGGTGGTATTACATTTTTTCATGCACACAAATGAATAGATATGGCATAGGTCAAGGTGGCCATGATAACAATTAACAATAGCATCACATGTGTATGATAGAGCTGCTTTGAAATTCAAGGTATCATTAGGAAATTTATTAAAAGCTTGAGTGAATTCTGCCTGACAGCGCTCTGCAAGATCCATCGAAGAATTGTCTTGCATTTTCTGTTTCTCATATTTAAATTTTGCGGGCATGTGAATTGTCAACTCACTCATGTTTTTAATATATTTCCTATGATTATGCGAAACACGGCGCGTGTCAAGAAGATGCTTAGGCTCAACACTAGTTACGCACGGTCCGCATAAAGCCTCATTGCGGCCCTGTACGATGATGAATCTGGATCAGTTGTTAAATATTCCACTTCATGCCCAGCACTAGCCAATTCTGAAAAGCTATGTTTTGCACATTCTTCTTCATTACCAATATTGCTAGCCATATCAATATTTGCAAAGTACTCACCAGAGTGCTGGCACTCGATGCCTGAACCATGCTTTCGCTTCGAACAGAGCTTTGATTTAGTTTGAACATTAATTATTTGTTTCTTGTTGGTCTCATTTTCTGCAACCACATACATGGCTTGAGTGCTGGGCTAAAATGGAGTCTTTCCAACTCCAGAGTATAAAGCATTATTATAACAGCCGTCAGCCTGAACATTGACTGCTTTAGTATCTTTTCCACACAAACTCTTAAAAGACTGTAAATCCTGACATCGCAACATCATATCGTCAATATTTTCTTTTCTTATATTGGGCATTGTTTTATTTGCACACTTTTGCATGTCATTTGCAGACGGGGGTGGAGTGCTGATGCTACAAAGCAATTTGGAAAAACTTGAAGGGCCAATAGATGTTTGACTTAACCCCACTTGAAGTCCCTGATTGATGCATGCTGGACGCCGGCCTGGGTTATGCGATTTTTCCTCCTCAAACAAATTGAAAGTATTTGACTTGTAATTACATTCTGTGCAGAGAGGCCGCTCTCCCCAACATAATCCATTTTTTTTCCTCATCTAAGTCCCATGTCAAAAACCCCTTCTCACAATTTGGTGATTGTTTTCGGTGATCTTCAATTACTTGATTCCACATCTCAGCTGTTTTTTTGCATGTGCAGCAGTCTGTAGGTGTTGAGCTCTGACCTGAAGTTGAGAGTTATCTCACTCAGTCCAGTTGTGACACAACTACAACAACAACACTAGCAACAACAACAGCAACAACATAACCATCAACAACCAAAAATGAATTTTAAGGGTTCAAAAATGCATACCTCTTATCTGGACCTACTTCTGCACATCTTTGTTATTTTTGAGATGCTTGTTGCAGTCGAGCGTAGAAATCGCGTGGACGGATTCTCGCTGCTAATGTTGATTTGCTCATACAGATTTCGATCCAGTCTCAAATATGGTTTTAAAGTTTCACTTGACCTATTTTTTCCCCGGAGTTTTCCCCTTATTTGGATGGTAGAAATGTCCCTTCTTGAGTTTAGTGTTGTTACTTTGAGATTCCCTTTTAAAGACCATGGTGTCGGAATGTCAGCCATGTAATATAAACAATTCTATCTTTGAATTTTGCGATGTGATGTTGTGATGTCATAAATCCGTCAAGCCATAGCCACTCATTTGGCGTACTTTTTTATTACCCCATGTATCAGATACAACATCACTGAAGAGCTCAGGCACAGGCTCTCTTTTGATCTACAACCTCTAACATTAAATAAAACAGGTCGCTGATGAGCATTAGCACAAAATAACAAACAAAACTATTGTGACTATATGGAAGTTGTAAAATAAACATTGCAGCAAAAAACAGGCTACAGCTTGAATACAGGAATACAGAAGAGATTTTGAGAATGGATTACTTTACTGCTATTTTGCAATGTCGGCAATGGAGAAATATTTAGTGGAAAGCCTATTTTACTTGAGTAACGTCATGTGAACAAATACGAGCCTATTTCAGGAATTTTCAAGTAAAACTCTTGTTTAACAACACGTTAACTTTGTGATGTGAACATAGCTTTAGCGCGCTTAAACAATGAAAATAGTGGATTGGTTTAATAATAATAAGATATTTCTTAAAAATTAAATTTTACCGCTGTGTCAATTTATATATAAGGAAATTAAATTATTTCGTTCTATCCCAAAGCAGAAAGATCCATCACTGTGCGTTCATAGTTGTGGATACGGTAGTTACAGGCCACTTACCTGGTCTTTTTCCATAAGGTCCATTTATAACAAGATCATGACCAATCACATTCTGTTACAGTGCCACTTACCCAATCTTTCTCCATAAGGCCGATTTATAACCAGATCATGACCAATCACATTCTGTTACCGTGCCACTAACCTGGTCTTTCTCCATAAGGCCCATTTATAACAAGATGATGACCAATCACATTCTGTTACAGTGCCACTTACCAGGTCTTTCTCCATAAGGCCCATTTATAACAAGATGATGACAAATCACATTCTGTTACAGTGCCACTTACCTGGTTTTTCTCCAAAAGGCCCATTTATAACAAGATCATAACCAATCACGTTCTGTTACAGTGCCACTTACAAGGTCTTTCTCCATAAGGCCCATTTATAACAAGATCATGACCAATCACATTCTGTTACAGTGCCACTTACCTGGTCTTTCTCCATAAGGCCCATTTATAACAAGATCATGACCAATCACATTCTGTTACAGTGGCACTAACCTGGTCTTTCTCAATAAGGCCCATTTATAACAAGATCATGACCAATCACATTCTGTTACCGTGCTACTAACCTGGTCTTTCTCCATAAGGCCCATCTATAACAAGATCATGACCAATCACGTTCTGTTACAGTGCCACTTACCATGTCTTTCTCCATATGGCCCATTTATAACAAGATTATGACCAATCACATTCTGTTACAGTGCCACTTACCTGGTCCTTCTCCATAAGGCCCATCTATAACAAGATCATGGCCAATCACGTTCTGTTACAGTGTCACTTACCTGGTCTTTCTCCATACGGCCCATTTATAACAAGATGATGACCAATCACATTCTGTTACAGTGCCACTTACCTGGTTGTTCTCCAAAAGGCCCATTTATAACAAGATCATAACCAATCACATTCTGTTACAGTGCCACTTACCAGGTGATTCCATATGGTCCATTTGTAACAAGATAATGACCAATCACATTCTGTTACAGTGCCACTTACCTGGTTGTTCTCCAAAAGGCCCATTTATAACAAGATCATAACCAATCACATTCTGTTACAGTGCCACTTACCAGGTCTTTCTCCATATGGTCCATTAATAACAAGATCATGACCAATCACATTCTGTTACCGTGCCACTAACCTGATCTTTCTCCATAAGGCCCATTTATGACAAGATGATGACCAATCAGATTCTGTTACCGTGCCACTAACCTGGTCTTTCTCCATAAGGCCCATTTATAACAAGATGATGACCAATCACATTCTGTTACAGTGCCACTTACCTGGTTGTTCTCCAAAAGGCCCATTTAAAACAAGATCATGACCAATCACATTCTGTTACAGTGCCACTTACCAGGTCTGTCTCCATATGGTCCATTTATAACAAGATCATGACCAATCACATTCTGTTACAGTGTCACGTACCTGGTCTTTCTCCAAAAGGTCCATTTATAACAAGATGATGACCAATCACATTCTGTTACAGTGCCACTTACCAGGTCTTTCTCCATAAGGCCCATTTATAACAAGATCATGACCAATCACGTTCTGTTACAGTACCACTTACCTGGTCTTTCTCCATAAGGCCCATTTATAACAAGATTATGACCAATCACGTTCTGTTACAGTGCCACTTACCAGGTCTTTCTCAATAAGGCCCATTTATAACAAGATCATGACCAATCACGTTCTGTTACAGTGCCACTTACCTGGTCTTTCTCCATAAGGCCCATTTATAACAAAATCATGACCAATCACATTCTGTTACAGTGCCACTTACAAAGTATTTCTCCATAAGGCCCATTGATAACAAGATCATGACCAATCACATTCTGTTACAGTGCCACTTACCCGGTCTTTCTCCATAAGGCCCATTTATAACAAGATCATGACCAATCACATTCTGTTACAGTGCCACTAGCCTGGTCTTTATCAGTAAGGCCAATTTATAACAAGGTGATGACCAATCACATTCTGTTACAGTGCCACTTACCTTGTCTTCCTCCAAAAGGCCCATTTATAACAAGATTATGACCAATCACGTTCTGTTACAGTGCCACTTACCTGGTCTTTCTCCAAAAGGCCCATTTATAACAAGATTATGACCAATCACGTTCTGTTACAGTGCCACTTACCAGGTCTTTCTCCATACGGTCCATTTATAACAAGATCATGACCAATCACGTTCTGTTACAGTGCCACTTACCAGGTCTTTCTCCATAAGCCCCATTTATAACAAGATCATGACCAATCACGTTCTGTTACCGTGCCACTTACCAGGTGTTTCTCCATAAGGCCCATTTATAACAAGATCATGACCAATCACGTTCTGTTACAGTGTGCCACTTACCTGGTCTTTCTCCATAAGCCCCATTTATAACAAGATTATGACCAATCACGTTCTGTTACAGTGCCACTTACCTGGTCTTTCTCCATAAGGCCCATCTATAACAAGATCATGACCAAACACGTTCTGTTACAGTGCAACTTACCAGGTCTTTCTCCATAAGGCCCGTTTATAACAAGATCAGGGCCAATCACGTTCTGTTACAGTGCCACTTACCTGGTCTTTCTCCATAAGGCCCGTTTATAACAAGATCATGACCAATCACGTTCTGTAACAGTGCCACTTACCTGGTCTTTCTCCATAAGGCCCGTTTATAACATGATCATGACCAATCACGTTCTGTTACAGTGCCACTTACCTGGTCTTTCTCCATAATAGTCAGGGGCGATTGGGACTCCCGTGCGAATTTGATGCCGATTTATGGTGACTTATACCAAATCAAACTTTAGGGGATAACTAATGAAAATCACCTGGTCACCCATCTGGATTTTACGTCTGGACGTCATTATGACGTCATCAAAATAACGTATATTGTATCAGTGCAATTTAAACGGTATGCCCATTGTAGTCTATAGCGATCAGGACTTTCTTGCATTTTGTTTGCCAATTTCAGTCGAAATGCACCAAATTAAATCTTAGGGGGTAAATAATTAAAATTAACAAGTCCCCTATATTGTTTTCGCATCAGAACAAAAAGATGACGTCATTGAAATGACGCCTAATATACAAATACCACATATATGCGTTTTGTCCATTTCCAACACATGGAAATATTCCTTTAATGAACTGGTAGCCTTATCAAGACTGAATACAAACTCTTTTAAATCGTATATTACAAAATATATTCAGATAGGGTGAAGTCAGTTCGAGGGTGGGACGTAAATGCCGTCACGATTTACGAATAAAAAGACAGTGGAGTGAATGAAAAACAAACAGTGTTTTTGATAATTAACAGTTTAAATATAATCCCTTATGCTAATATATACTGTACAGATGCACCACGACCTCTGACCAATGACCTTTGGGTCTTTCTATTTCAAACGATTGATGCAGAATACGTATAATGAGCCAGTCCGGCTAGAACATATGTGTATGTCAAAGCTTTTATAGTAAATGTAAATAAATACCCGAAACCCTTTTCTAGAACAACATATCAATATTGTAAAATAGAGTCGCGCTTCAAAGCTTTTGGTTTATCTGTAGCTGCTTATCCTACACCCAAAGAAAAGATAGTAGTAATAATCATTTGCATACACTATCAACCAAACTCATTATAGTCCGATTTTGACCCCTGAAGGATCAAAAGTTAGAAGAGTCTACTTAGTAGTTCATGATATGGAAATAAGGATAAAACCCTCTACATGTTATCCATTGTACTTCAATAGCACGGGGAATAGAAAACTGTTACAATCTGATTTATCTTTCGCATGCTACTAGGTAGAATAGTCCAATATTTTGATCCATCAGAGGTCAAAATCGGACAATAAGGCATTCGTGTTGATACGGTTAAAGAAATATCTGAATCCACATGAAAATAGTTGTTCAAAAGTCATGAGCATTTTGATCACTGGCAATATTTTACATGGGTCCTCTTCTGCTCCACAGCAACACAAATCAGTACAATATAAATGGTTTGCTTTGTACTTACACCGAGATGTTTCGCATACATACATGCTGCAACCACATTTTATCAGCTGCAGAGGGGTTTCGGGGTCAGGAGGCAACATGCGCGGATCCAGGAATTTTTGTCAGTTTTATTTAGTCCTCAGCTTATTTTACAGTTTACAGAGGGGGTCCAATGGTTTTATAGCTGAGAAAACTATACTTATACTTTACCAAGGATCCAGAGGGGGTCCATTTTTTCCAGGTGGGGTGTCCAACCTTTTCCAAGGGGGTCCAAATGCTAATTTCTATAGAAACCCATATACGTACTTGTTATTTTCCAGGAGAGGGGGGTTCCGGACCCCCTATCCCCCTCTGGATCCGCACATGGGCAATGTCATCATAACGGGACAATATTTATCACAGTCCCGCTTCTAACCATGATTGCAGGCATGCTTTGTCAGGATTAATGACAGGTGAGGTTTTCCAAATGATGCACTGCTACTGCGCACGTTTGACACATTCGAGAAACACAGCTCTTGGTAGAAGTAGTTTTTGCAATTCAGCTTTTTTTCTCCAAAATATCCACTACCTCAACGCAGTGAGTCGAACAATATCGGTGACTGGCTAATACAAAGTAAGAAAGATGGCAAAAATCAGGAATCGATACAATCAAGTACCACACCTGACCCAGGATACCAATGGGAAAGTAACAAACTCACAGTTAGACATCACAAACGAGAGCTAAGAGGTAAGAACAATTTACAATTATATTACTCTAGTGCATCCGCCACAGTGTGCTTTCTAATGCCACTGAGCCGCGGTGAAAGAATGCTTCGTGGAAAGAGTCTCCAGCATAGCTAAATGCCTGCCAATACAATGTCTTGCTCTTTCCTATTGAACTAGTTAATATCAGCACCTGAAAGTGCCGGAATTCGATCAAAGCCCTGGTTGTGACATCACCAATGGCACATTGTTATCTTTAATAAGTGTCCTGATCTTAGAAACTTGATGATATATGAGCAAGACTATTTAAGGGAAAGGTCAAATATTAACACTCTGCATTTGTTTTATGTGTGTTTTATTTAAGCGGCGAAAACGAAATTTGCCCCTCCGCAAAACTGGGGGTAGGGTTGTGCATTAGCTTATATAAGACAAAATATTCATGAGAGAAAAGCAAACTTTGGTTTTTGTATTCGTCAATTGAGTATATGTTTGTTAAACCTAATCTTAAACGGTTTGAAACCAACTCAGAGCAGTCGTTAAACTAAATGACGATAGCCAAAATTAACACTTTTAAATTATAATTAAGTTCATGTAATGCACATAATACAACATGTAGCCGTAAACAGCTGTCATATATAGTAAAGACATCCAGTAATTTGCAGATTATTAGAATGTTCATTGATTAGCTAGTTTTAATGTTTTCTTTCTGTACCTCAAACTTTCAATTTTCTTATTCTCAAATTGATAAAATAACATATGTAACAAGCTGATACAGGCTAACACCCATGCTTACAGTGTGCAAACATCTCCTATTCGATGCACATTGAATTGGTGCATACGATAGAATATGTCTAAAAGAGTTTGGGATTGAGCAGGTCATTACTCAGATTGCAGTCAAAATCTTGTTTGAGGATTATTCTGGTTTTTATGAGATGAGGAGGACAATTATTTTACCAGAGAAGCAGAAATAATAATCGATATTGTATATGACTAGGATAAGAATTGGTGTAGAATATTTACATTAGAAAGGGGCATTTACTAAATTGTACTGTTTAAATGTGAAACGATAATTTTCTATGTTCCTCTAGGATGTATCTTTATTTTAGAATTGTTCATATTAGGAAATATTGAAAACAAACATTCATAACATCTGTAACAAAGGTACAGGGGCTTAATAATCATCAAGATGTAGGCACCAAAGGCTAGAGACTTTAGCTAGGAAAACATCCGAAATATATTCATTTTTTCCTAAAATACCATCTCTTACATCAAGTTAATGTCCTTGCTCATTTATTATGTCATGTAACATATGTTACAGCCTTTAACAAGTGTTTCAATCTTGTTGTTAAACCTGCAAAATCTATAATTCTTTATAATATGAGCAAGACAATCCCAAATATGCAAGGTATTCAACGTTAGCAAATGTTTTCATATATTTTTACTTAAATGATGCCTACCAAATTCGGCTCCTAAAAAATGGGTGTAGACTTTGGGTTGTTTAATTGCATGTATAAGACACGATATTTAAAGTATAAAAGCAAACTTTGGACTTTCTCTGACCAAAATGAGTTTGTTAGTACAAAATTATCAAAGCATTTTGGAAAATGCACATAAAAAGTAAATGATATTGGTCACAACTTTCATGTTTAAAGGGTAATCTAATTAAAGTAACGCACATAACACCACAGGAAGCTGTAATTTTTCTCCAAATAATTTATATGTAGCTAAAGAAGTCAATATGCAGACCATATTAGTAATTTAAATAATAAGCCTTATTTCTGTAGCTTAAACTTTTCATTTCTTTTTTTTTCTAAATTTAATAAGGTAACATATGTAACAGCTGTCAGAGACTAACGCCCCGGCGAACATAGTGCAAACATATATTAAAAGACGCAGCTTGAAATCCTCTTTTTGATGGATAAGCTTGCGAAATTCTCCAGGGGGAGCAATAACATTCTCAGCCATCAGTCTAAAGGTGGTCCGATAAGCTGGGTATTTATAGGAAATCTACGGTATTTTGCCTGCAAAATATAGTTATCGAGAAATAATTCATTGTCAAAGTCAGGTAAAGCATTGATGTAACCATCATATGACTAAAATAATTGAAATTATGTTTAAAAAAGCGTTCGTGTTGGATAAATCTGACCATACCAACACAAACTATAGCTTTTATTAACGGGCAGTTTCTTATTATGGTCGCCATATTTATGACGTCATAACTAGCCTCAGACGCGGATTTGAGATGGGTGACCACCTTTAAATTAAAGGTAAGACTCCATTGAAGGTTTTGATATAGGTCACCATAAATCGGCACACAATTCGCACGGGACCTATTTTTTGTCCCTAAGGGCCCTGACTATAAGGCACATTTATAACAAGATCATGACCAATCACGTTCTGTTACAGTGCCACTTACCTGGTCTTTCTCCATAAGGCCCATTTATAACATGATCATGACCAATCACGTTCTGTTGAATGTTGTAGAGGATTGGGTAATCACTGTAGGTGAACTCTCGCTGCAAATAACAAACAGGACTGAAAAATCTGAAGTGGATAGAACATGGTCTTGCGAAAAATAACATACTGGACTTAAAAATCTATAGTAGTACAGAACTCAGCCTTATCTGGAATAAGACGTATATTAAAAGAATCTATCATGAGTGTGAGGGTCGGATAGAAAAATGCGTCCCATGGATCGCTGTTTGGCATCATGAGGCTTGCCGAGTCATGACAATCGGTGATCCCGAGGGAAGAATTTTTCTATCCTACCCTCACACGAATAATGGATTCTTTATCTTGCTCATCACTGTTTTTTTTACTTTAACAAAAGATTCCAGAAGTCACTGAATAATCTAAGATGCGATTTCACATGATGACGTCATTTAACATAACAATGGCGTCACTTGACGACCATGTGCGTGAGTTCCAATACAACTAATGTATGAATCCCTCACGTGACAGCCTGTGTTTGATAGCATGGGTAAGATAATATTTTCTATCACAGGGTAAAATCTCAGGCATCCTTATCCGGTGTGCAAGAAAAAATAATCCACAACAACATCAACAAAACTATCATGAATTGTTTAGTTAAGTCATAAACTGGCTTAGCTTGCTGTCTGTTCTAAGGAGGTGGTTAGGTTGTTGCTGATTCGTTGTTTTGTTGCTCCTATTTTGGGGTTCAGTGTTTATTCCATGTTTTTGTTCAGCAGTATTTTGTGCCCTTTCAAGCATTTCAGATAATCTTTATAGAAAAGATAGAGCGTGGTGTCTCATAATGTAATCAAAGAGAAACAATCAGAATAATTGAACAAACTTTTAACAGAGAGGGCTCACTTTATTTAGCCCACTTTATGTGCCTTTTTAACCTCTGTACAACTTAAAAGATATAATTTTTTGGTCATGTCAGAAAATAGATAATACTCTCCATTATTTAAATTATATTTTTTTTAGATTTGTCACGAAATCATACAGACAAATTGTAGGTATTCCAAAGGTAGTAATCGTGCTCCTCTTGTTGCAGATTTATTTATTTTGAACAAAAAGTAGGTCGGATATGCCCCACTGCACTTCAGTTAAATAAGGCAGATTCCTTTAATACTTTGATACTGAAAACCCTATTTGCACCTCATTCTTCATTACTCTAGGTTAACATGGTCTTGTTCATAACAAATGGCATCGTTTTATCTAAAATTTATGATAATCGGGGTGAGTTTAATTATGAAAAAGTTGGCTTCCCATTTCTTGATGGAGATATTCATCGCTATCCTTCCGATTGTCAGCTTATTCGTTTTGTGTGAATATGCCCTCATGTTAGTGACTTCAATTATTGGTAAGCTTAATTTTAGTGATCAATTCAAAAAAA